>CAMXCT020000002.1:613770-1066270 GCA_947184155.2 Cladocopium goreaui
GCACTATCCCAATATTGCCAAAAAATGCCATAAATAGGTGGTAAATTTTATCCCCAAATGGTAGGTTTATATAGGTTTTTTGGGTTTACCACATTACCGAATATGGCTCGAACTTTCAATACACAACCACCATGTCGAGCCCAGTAGAGAACCAACATGAAGCAACGGTCTCTTCTCAATGCACCCTGCAGGTTGGTGCACTCGGCCTCTCAGCGATGGCCTATGCGCATGGGCAAGGCCAAGTAGAAGCCCCATTACCGGCCTGAGATGCTCTTTTTGTTGCAAAATCTTGCAAATGCACTATCATTTGGTGTATATATACATATACATTGGAAACTATGAGAACATACTTTACATTAAATTAGATTAGTGTACATATAATAATGTATATATATATATATGTATATATTATTTAGCGGCCACCTCGTCATGGCAAATCCGGATCATTTTTTTCATGGATTTGCTAGACCTGGAGAGGAGGCAGCCTTCAGAAAGTCAGGGCAATCCGCACAAATGGTTTCATATTCTGTTCATATCGTCTACTAGACCATGATTTCTGGGGGGGGCCCTCATCACTCCAGCGTCCCAGAGGTTGAGTTAAACCAGCTAAGAGCGAAGTTTCTCTTGTCATTCCCTGCAGGTAGAAAAGTCACTTAATGTAGTACTCCGATCAGTGTCCCTATTGTGAATTTTTTTCCCTGACCAATTGAGTATCCTTGCCGTTTGTCGGGGGTGGGGCTCTATTGTGAGAAGTTTAAAAGTTTTATCCAAGATCCACTTTTTTTCAGGAGGAGCTTTATCCAGCTTTATTATACACCTTTCTTTGGGTAAAGCTGCTCAATTTACTTTAAGAAAGCCATATCCATGTTAAAGCCTTGAAAATGCAAGGTTTCCCGAATAATTAGATGCCTTATTAAATCCTTTTTAAAAAACAGCACCCAAACAATTTTTCAAGAGTGTAGTCCATGAGTGACCGAGATCCTCAATAATGTAATCGTTTGGATGGTACCCGGTTGTGCACAAAAGCTTTTGGGGTGATTATTTTTAAAAAATTGAAAGGCCAATCAATTAAAAGTAGATTCAAATGAATTGAAAGTATAATTTGATTTCAATTGAATTCCTTTCTTATCAATAGATTCAATAGATTTCTTTGAGGTTCAAAAGGAACATCAATTGAAAGTAGATGGATTTTAATTGAACCCCCCAGACCTGGTCGCCAAAAAAATGGCGGGGGGCCCTCTACTAATCAGCGCCCAACATTATACCACTTTTAGTAGATTTAGTTTCTATGAATTTCTGATCTTTTTAGCAGGTTGCTGCAGCAATGGTTTTTGTTGTTGATCAATGGGTTTGTTTTTGACCGGCGCTGTTATCTCAATTGTTTGCTCAAGTTGAGCCAAACATTGTCATATGGAGCATCTGAGATGACCGGGCTGGCTTCTATGGTCCGATAATGTCCGATGTATTTGATCATGCATCCTGCTCCAACAAAGACAGGCGATGTTGAATGTCATGTTCATTCTCAGGATAAGTCTGGTGTCTGATGGCTGAACATTGACTGAACAGAAACAAGATGTGTCATGGTCAGAACACGTCAGAACACGGGATTATTTTGGTATGCTCATCCGTGGATCAAATGGATTGACGTGAGCAATTCACCGTTCCTGTCAGAGCACATGATCTCTGACATGGGTCTGGGCCAAGCAAGGAACCCCGGCAATGTCCGGAAGAATGTTGCGGGGCCGGTCTGGTATACGATGAAAATATATGAAAATCATCACAAATCAACCAACCAGTTGGAAAAGAACATCACTGAACGAAGCATCTTTCGGGTTCCGAGTGTTACGACACGTCCGCATGCAGATCAGACTTTTGACACATGACTCCCACATCTCCTTTGACATGCTCTAATCCCTGCGTAGGGCTTTTATGTTTATGAACTTTTCCAAACCCCAAAACCTAAACACCATTAAACACCTAAGCCCGGACGCCACCCAGGGACCCATGGCAACACGCAAGGGGGTGCAGTCAATCTCACCAAAAACGTTGGCGAACGTCTAGTTGTAAACATCATAGTTTCAATATGCTTCAAAATTTTCCAATACAAACACCGTATTCCATGATACTCTCAGTATACCTGGCTGAATTTTACAAGATGTTCTACTTCACAAAACCTTAGAATAGCTAATCATTCCCACGACCTCACGACCGGTTTTTTCCCAGCGAATCAGTCATGTCAACAAAACATGGAAACATCTGAGCGCCACAATTGGATACAATTGGGATATTCTGAATTCCGAATCACTAGATTCCACTAGATCATGGAATTCCGTTCACCAGGTTAACATCATTAATACGTTGTTTAATAATGTTTAATAAACATCTCCCACATTCGGTTCACGTGCTGAAAAAAGGTGTTGTCCAACAACGTTTCGGGTGCTTGCACCCCAAAAAACCGGCCAGGACCTTAATCACAAACTCAAAATGGAACCGCTTCGGATGGCTTCACGAAGTTCATCGGAATCTGCATCGGAAACGATCGTCACCTGCAGCGCAGCTTTCTCCGGAGCAAAAAATCGATGCGTTTTAGGTGACATCGGTGACATCCAATCATCGTGGCCTTGATTCCAGCTTCGGGGGGGTTGTATGACCAGAGTCAATCATGGAAAATCATAGCTGGTTGGTGGTTGAGCCCTACCCCTCTGAAAAATATGAAAGTCAGTTGGAATTACTATTCCCAATATATGGGAAAAATGTTTCAAACTACCAACCAGATTGAGATGAAGTGGTTGTTCTATTTTTCGTTGCCATCTCATGCCATGTCTCAAGGATATCTATTGACCCTGGTCTCCGCATGAATTCCTGTTTTTTTTAACCATCCGCACTAAGGCTCTTCTGTGTTTAATCAATGAGGGTCATTCGATGCGGTGGTCAAAACGCGTCAATATGTGGTACATGGGTCATGGTCATCCCATCTTGATGATCGACCCCATCAAAATGCTGACCCTCCCCCAACGAATGGCCGATCATGCTGAAGCTCATCCAAGTTGTGACCACATATGTGATGAGTGGAATCCCTTTTTTCCATTTTTCCATGAATTTGAAACACATGAATATCTCCATGGGTTGTACCCAGCTTGAAGAGCCGACAAACATCGGCAAACCGATGTCTGAGATGGCAAACCTTGGAGATCCATCTCTAGTTGGATTGATGTAATGTCAACCCTGGATTAATGATCCCCAAACGGCCCTAGGCCGGCCGGCTGTTGAAAAGGGGGAAGGTACCATAAAAAAGTATCAAATCATTACTATTGGGGGAATAGCCCCCTAATTTTTAAACCATGGATCATGGTTTATCAAATCGAAACGCTTGCACATTTTCATGGACACGTGATCATTTTCTGGTGTCTTCCAGTTTGGGATCCCAAGTGCTTTGGGAATATTTTGTACCAAACGGTTTACCAGATCTGAATATAAACCCTCGTTCGGCAGGGCTGCCTGATGGTCACAACTTGAAGCAAAACAGTGAACCGACAAACTGAAAGACATTGAACAACGATCACTTCAACAATGGATGCGTAGTCCAGCCGACTATTTCATAACTCTTTCAGAAAACAAGAATCACCTATCGTCAACCCAGCTTGAGACGCCCATTAAGTAGTATTAAGATTTTACCCTTTCCCGAAACTTGCACTAAGCAAACACAATCCCTGCAAAAAATACCAGACGGGGTGCTCCCAAACTTGATTTTTTACTATTTTCCCTATTAAATTTGCAGTTTTGTTGGTTTATTAATCTTCATTTTCAAACACACCCACATATCTTCCGGTTGTTAATATCCGCATGAAGATCGATAAATATCCCCATAAACTGCTTAGTTTTAAACCACCATGAAGATCGCCATAAACTGCTTTGTTTTAAACCACCATAAATTTAGTTCTTGATAGTCGTTGGCCAAGTCCCCTGGCAATATCCCCATTATCCAATGGTAGTTGCTGAAATTCTCATAACTTTGCTGGTGAAATCCCATATTCCACCATTTTTGTTGATTGAATAGCAATTTATGCTGCCTAAACCACAGTTTTTCAGGATTAAACCATCTTAAACCCTAGTTGTTGTTGCTTAAATCCACTCTTTTCAAAGGACACAACTGCTGACTCCGCGATATTCCAGTTGCTTCTGGCGCCTTGCTATTCCTGTCCGAGCTGCTCCTGCGAGTCTGGGAAGATCATTGAACGAAATGGTGATTAATCATCCAAAATGCAGCTTTGATATATGGTATACAATGATGCATTATGATACAATGGAATATCAACGGAATAAGTTTGGCTCCATTCCGATCAGGAGGGTGCTTTTGGAATCTTTGGGATATGTGTTTCATTCAAGATTAATCAAAATCATCTTTAATCCTCTTATGATACCTGATGCTGGGAAGAGTCAACTGTGATTGCTGCAGGAACTACACATCTTGGTTAGCTCGGATCCATCCTATAGGTCCGGGGGTGAAACCCTGAAAGCCATAGTGGTAGAGGCCCCGCCCCACCTGGGGGTTATAATCCCATGGTTATACTCGGTTATACCCATTAAACATCATGAAGAACCATAGAAAGCATATATCTGTTGCAAATGATAATGCAGTAATCCACTAAGCTGAATGGAGGCGATTTTTGGTTATAGTTACCCCTCCTAACCATCATTCCCGTGACGTGAGGTCGCCATAATTTACCCAGTTAGATTATGATTTATGCTCTATACGATGAATCCTGCCCCCAAGTGGCCGGGTGTTGATTCGTTGGATCGCAGTCTATATTGCTTGGATTGGATCAGGAGGGTTGTAGATGGCAACTTTGCGGGTTACCCCGACCATCCCGACCATCCCAACAATTCATCCACGATGTTGATCCAGGATTGTCTTTGACACTGATTCTGCGACGCTGATCCGAACCTTTGGATGTTGATTCCGGACGCTGCTCTGTGACGCTGATTCGACTCGATAGCTTCTGACCCGGAATTTACCCCCAATTGGCCTGTTCTGCGGGTTTCCTAGACTGGGAAACCACAAACATCATCCAGAATCATCCATATTCAATGGGGGAAATGAATGGCAAGAACTGCTCACTCAACAGCTCCGTAGACCAAGCCACAGACTCCAAATGTAAGGAATGAATTATTTAAGATTGCAATCATTCTCGTTGCTCAGGCAAAACTCCTTGGGTAAAGGCACCACTGGCAGAAGCTTCGGTAGTGGTAGAAGACCGTGTGGTCCTCGACGGCTCCACCGTGTAGCTCTGCTGGGAGTTCACCCCAAAAGCCATGCCTCAGGATTGAAGCGAGGCCCTCCTTCTTCGTCAGGATAAGCCGGCTCCACCAGATGGCGATGTAAACCAACCATCACTCGAACATCATCATCATCATCCCGTGGATAATAGCCGTCCTGATCTCCAGGAATCGTAGCACTGCCCACCGGAACATTTGGAAAGCCTTGTGATCGCTCCGGCTGCTGCAACACCTTCAGCTCGAACAAGGTAAAGCCGGTCCAGTGCATTGAGCGATCCTTCATGACAGGGGAATCCCAAGTATCCCGAATCACGAACCGCTGACCAGTTTCACTGAACCAGATTTGAAGACGCACCGGCTCGAGGTCCGCAGCTCCCTTGTTGCATGGAAGGTCGGACCTGAGGGGATGGTAAGGTTGGTACCTGCGTTGGCCATGGCACCTCACCTGACAAGAAGAACAACTGAAGTTGTAATTTCTTTTCAGAGGCTAGGTTCCCGTTGAAAACTAGTTGTTCAAGAATATGAAACACGTCCGCAATGAAATTAACAATTACTAATCTATCATGTGATTGGGAAACCCTTGGACCTCTTAGCTCCTTGGCTCCCTATTGACTCCCCATGGCTTGGGAATATGGATACCCTGATGGCTCCTTAGCTCTCCCCTAAACACCCACACCGGATAGATGTGGACTTGAATTTAAGTCACGGGATAGAGTGAGGCACTGAATGCAAATAAACATTGCCAATCTGCCAGATACCCTGCAAAAAATGACAAATTCTTTGCTGGTGAACGTAGATATTCCCATTGATACCAAAAGACTAACGGATTTTTCAGTACCCATCTAAGATTGACCTAGTAAATTACTGATCATTAACTCAACTTCTTTAGTTTCTGACCCGATAAGAATTTGAGATAGAATAAGTGAGTCATCAACCCTATGAACTCATTATCCCACTTATTAAGTCATCTATGAACTTTGAACCCATGACTGGTTCTTACATACTCTAATATAGCTATGGAACATTGCCCCTGTTGTAGATTATTTAGCTATCAGAAATGTTTTGCTTTTTCTTTTTTCCACAGCTATGTTAGAATACCACAAGATAATCTGGTTGGTGGTTTTAACCATCTTGAAAAATATTAGTCAATGGAAAGGATTATCCCATATATTATGGAAAATACATGTTCCAAACCATCAACCAGTAATGATTGCAATTAATCCGCATAAGTGACACTTCATTTCAGAACTTAAGATACATTTTCCATGACCCACTCAGAAAAACCCGTGAGTAAATCACAGTCTTTAAGGCAGCTCCCTTTTATGCTGGCTTCACCTACCATGACTGGAGATGCTAACTGAATCCAAGCCGTCAAGCCACGGTGATGACCTTGGGATGGTGCACTTGTTCTCCCAGCCAATATCCTGTGTATTAAAAAAAAACATTGATCCCAACATATGAAATTCGGTGAATCCCACAATAATCCCTTTTGGATTCGGTGATATCTGGTTATCCCATAGATATCCCATAGATATTCCATGATTAGCCCAGCTTTTCCGACTTTTTTCAGCCCTCCCAGTGACGGCCAGGCCTTCCCTGCTCGTCCCAGTCCGCCAGTGGACCCGGAGTCGATGGAAGCAAGACCGGCCTGGCGAACTTCGGTGCCAGGTGTGGTGGTGAATCGTGCGTGACCTGGGGTCTCCATGGTGATGGTATAACCTACAGAACTGGGGTTTTTATGGTGGTAGATTTACAGAACTGGGTGGATTTTGTGGCAAATGTTGGGGTGCATATTCCACCAGGATATGGGTGATGAATCAGTCATGACTGGGGATTTAGTAAGATTTACCCGAAAAAAAAACAGCAAGAACTTTCAGGGCGAAGAAATTCACAGTTCACTTTGGTGATTGAGTTGCACGATCAGAAATTCACAGTTCACTTTGATCAGAAATTCACAGTTCACTTTGGTGATTGAGTTGCACGATCAGAAACTGGTCAAATCAATAACTTGACAAGTGGAGAGGGCCACGATCAAAACCATAGACCCCCAAAATGGGGTACGCCCCAAAAATTACTGAATTTGAATGGGACAGATGGTTAAAAAAAAGGTTGGATTTTGGGGTACCTTATTTTCAGACAAACCCATTCAATGCATCGCCCATCTTAAATCGCTATGAGTCACAATCGTGTGCCAAGAACGGGATGCTTTGCTCCATGTGAAGAATGACCAAGGTCTGTGGTCGTTTGGGTTTGAAAGTTGTGACCCGTACCCATCAACAAACTTCTACAGTAAGTGCTCAGATCTCAATACCCAAATACATCGAAATACCCTCATCGTGGCCACTTTTTGGCCGAACTGTACTCATGTATGGCAAGAAATTAATACTTGCCCAGGCTGAAAAGTGAGGTAACAATGGCCCCATAAAATTTGTCATGAATTGTAATATATTGTATGTGAGAAGTCACTATAGTTGAAACAAGGCCATTTGGGGCTGATATCCTTACTAAGCATCACTCCGGTGACTTCACAGTGAGGTCATGATCAATTTCATCCAAAACTATGAAATCCTAGATGTGCAAAAGCTACCATTTATATAAGTACATCTTTTTTTCTAGGCTTTCCCCACGGCTTTTCAGCATCTTGTAAGTTTACCAGAGGGTACCAACTTACTGGCCATCCAACGAACATGACCTTCATCGACTGGCCAGTTCTTGGGCCTTTTCTTGGACATCGACTTATAACATCCGTCCAAGAGATCTTTGATTTCCTGGGCGGAATGGCGGCATGGCGCTCAGCTCCGTGGGATGATGATCAAGAAAAAACTGTTTCACCATGAGCTGGCTACCTGAGTCGCTGAAGGAAACAACCATAAGAACATGGCGCCTGCCTAGGGTGGGCGACAACATGACAAACAAACAGCTTGATCACCCGCGACCTTTTTGTTGAGCCAAGCTGTATTGCTAAAAAATGCACAATCATACCATGTATTGTGTACATATATTACAATATATATATATATATTACAATATATATATATATTACAAAATATGTATATATATATTACAATCTACATATATATATATATATTACAATATATATAATATTAAATGTATATAAATATATATGTATGTATATATACACACTATATATATTATATTATTGTGAAATCTTGAAGCACATCGGATACACCATTAGCATGTCAGTGGAAATGCACATTGACGTTAATCAACATTTGGGCACGAGCCCCCTTTATCACAGCTTGCGAAGGAGTAGAAAACATGGATCCGTGACCACCTGGGTGCCAGCATTGCGGCACACAGGTGGTAGCGGAGCTGCCAAGAGGTCAGCAGCGTTCAGGTACGTTGAGGATCTTGGAGGCAGTGCCGTGGAGCTTCAGCGCAGGTCATGAGTGGAGGCAAAGAAGAAGGTCAAGACAAAAGAAATTCCTTAGAGACATTTGACGGAAGTGATGCTTCTCTTTATCGTCGGTGGCGACGCAAAGCAGAGCTGTACCTCATGGGATTGCCCACAACAGTCCCAGAATCTCGATGGGGTCCTAGACTGTTAGAGCATGTTGCTGGCGAAGCAGAAGAGGCACTAGAGCATCTTGATGTTCACACGATCACCTCTGACAAGGGGTATAAGGAAGTCTTCAAGGTGCTCGATGACAAGTACAAGGAGTTGGACAAGGATGAGATGCAGAGATGTTTGAAGGAGTACTTCTATGCTGCAACGATCAAGCCCAACGAGACCTACCGGAATTTTGTGACCAGGGTGGACACAGCATATCGAGGTCTTCAGAGACACAAGATAGAACTTCCGGATGAGGTACGTGGTTGGATTGTGCTTAGAAAGCTAGCTCTCGACAGCACCTCGGAGGCTCTAGTCATGACTTCGACCAAGGGTTCTCTGAAGTATGCTGAAGTTGTTCAAGCATTGAAGGCAGTGTTTCCCAATGGCAAGGGGAGCAGCAACATCAGGTCCAAAGACAAGGATGTTTTCCTGGCCAGCGAGGAAAGGATGACAGAAGTCGATGGACAAGCTGGAACACCGGAAGAAGCCTTTTCCGTTGAAGAACCAGCGGAAGTCATGGAAGTGATCTCAAATCAACTTCAAGAGGTCTCTGACTATGAGTCTGAAGATGCCCTGGAGATCTTCGAGACATATGCCAATGTTCGCAAAAAGATGCAGGAAAAGAAGATGTCACGAGGATACAAGCCAGTTGGTCGAGGACCAGAACAATGGAAACTGGAGGGCTCAGTGAGAGGCCGGATTGAACTCTTGAAACAGAAGACACGCTGTCATCATTGCCGTCGCACAGGGCATTGGAAGAAGGAATGTCCCTTGAAAGCGCAGAGCTCCAACTCAGGCAAGAAGGTGGCTCCTAAGACAGGAACTTCCCAAGAGGTCAACATCATTGAAGAGATGGTGGACGGGGAGAAGATCTTTGAGAGCTACATCCTTGATGAGTCTGAGATTCAGAAGCCAGGCCCAGAGACGATGTCAAAGAATGACGTGTTGAATGGTCGCAAAGGCCGGAAGGATGAATGGAGCTATGATGAGAAGACTATGTGGCTGACTCGAAATCACCAGACGGTGAGAAAAGGCATGTTCACACCACATGGAGTCCGGGATATTCCGGTGGATGAGAAGAGCTTGACCGGAGATCGCGTCACAGTCATGAAGAATGTGAAGACAGGAGCAGTGGAGGAAATATGTGACAACTACCACACTGCAAAAGTGCCACACCAGAAAATGAACTACCAGTGGACTGGTATGACCAAGTTCAAGGTTGACGCGATGAAGGACCACGGCAAGTTGATCGCCGCGACCCAGGTGGATCACGAGGAAATGTTGGTCAAGTACGAGAAGGATGTTCTCGAAATAGTGAGTGAGGGGGCGCAGCCGAGTTTTTCCACAAGTGAGCCTGTAGCCGGGCTTGACACCCATGCAGTTCCCGACACTGCGTGTCGACGCACGCTCATTGGGGATTATGTGCTTTCGCAGCTTGAGTCTAGGTTGAGAGATAGGGGTCTCAAGGTTTCTAGATCTGATGAAAGCAATGAGTTTCGTTTCGGGAATGCTGGGCTGCTTAGATCATCACAAGTAGCAAGAATTCCAGTCATGATAGGGAATCGTCGACTGATTATCAGTGCTGCTGTGTTGCCTGAGCCAGGCCATTGCACACCACTGCTTTTGTCAAAGGAACTGTTGAAGTGTTTGGGTTGTGTTATTGATACTGAGAGGGATGTCATGTTGTTTAAAAGAATCAATCAGCAAGTTGCAATGGGAAAGACGGAGAAGGGCCACTATGCCATTCCCATCGTGCCAAGTGAACAAGTGACAAGACAGCCGTCAGTGGATCAAGGGCCAGAAAAGATAGAGGAGCCAGAGTTGGACAGCAGAGATTGCCATGTATCATCCCAGAGGAGTGCAAATGTCTGCGCTGGCGCAGCAGCTGATGCAGACGCTGGACTTCACAGAGGAGATCACGGTGACAGCGGAACTGCTGGACCGCCTGAGCGATTGCAGCGAAGACGAACCAGAAGTACCCGTATCGGGCCAAGAGATGATGAAAGCTGGCAAGTACCAGAACAAGAGCACCATGGCCGAGGCATACACCACCGACAAGAAGCATGTGAAGTGGGTGAGGAACAATGTGAAGGCAGAGACATCAGGACAAGAGATGCGCAGGTATCGCCTGTATGTGGAAATGCGGGATCAAATGAAGACCAAGCGCATTGTGGAGAATCAGGACTACAAGAAGAACTCACAGCATCCCATTGTGAAGAAGGGTCTGACCGCAAAGAGTGCAGCGAGTCCCCAGATGATTGCCAAGAAATCCGGGGGCTACAGCAGCACCGAAATGCCACCAGAAGAAGGTCGTCGACGCGGCAGAGAAGGTTCTGGATGGATCAACGAGATGTCAGGCCACGAGATGGAATGGGACGACGAGGTCAAAGAAATGCTGGCCAACGAAGTCGATCCCTATGTCCAGAAACAGTGGGAGGCAATTGTAGAGTGCCTGGAATGGACCGACACCATCATGCTGGAGAAAATGAACAAGGTGGCCGAGATCATGGGCATTCAGGAGACAGTGAAGATGTTTCGCCATGTTCTGGAGCCCAAGGAGTAGAGAAGTCACTGACGCCAGAGGAATGCCAAGTGTTGAAAGCTGGATTAGATGAGCTTGAGGGAAAAGCCCGACAGGAAAAGTGCGATGTGATGATTATTAGCCAGCATCACTTGTCAGAGGCTGAAGTAGCCGAAGTGTTTTCAGCGCCACGAGTAAGTGCTGCAGCAGAGGCTGTGGGGTTGAAGTGTGGTCCAACATATGATTTGATCACTGGAACCGACCTGTCCGATGAAAAAGAAAGAGCGCGCGTCCGTCAGGAGTTGGCAGTTAGGAAACCCAAGTTTCTGTTGGTGTGTCCCCCATGTAGGATGTATTCCCCTTTACAAAGTTTGCGTAAGGACCGAGAATCTGAAACATGGCATCATGACATGAAGGAAGCTAATGAGTTTTTGGAATTCGCTATGATGTTGTGTAAGGATCAATGGGATAGGGGAGATGTTTTTGTATTTGAGCATCCAAAAGGGGCGAAATCATGGAAACACGAGAAGGTAGAACAAATTGAGCAGTTGTCAGGGGTTTTCAAAGTTGTCATGGACCAGTGCATGTTTGGGTTGAGAGACAGAGTGAGTAGGAAACTGCATAGGAAGAGCACATGTTTACTCACTAATAGTCCACATGTTGCTGCGGAGATGAACAAACTGTGTGACAAGAGTCATGAGCATGAACCCTTGTTTGGTAGCGTCAAGGTAAATGGAAAATGGGTTGCTAGGACACGTTTGGCTCAAGAGTATCCCCGGAAAATGGTGAATGCGTTGCTGACTGGGTTTCTCAGGGATAGAGAAGAAAGAAGAACTAGTCATGCAGTTCACTGTGTTTTGGCAATTGAACAGCTGGACACACGAGATGAGAAGAAAATTGCCATGTTGTTGAAACGGTGTCATGAGAACTTGGGACATCCATCTACTCCACGGTTTGTTGGCATGTTGAAGAGTGCACGAGCGACAGAGCAGTGCATCAAGATTGCGAAGGGATTGAAGTGTGCTACGTGTGATCAGTTTCAAGCACAGAAGTCCCATCATGTGTCAAAGCCTGCACCGCTCTTGCACTTCAACGACTTGATTGCTGTGGACACATTTGAGGTTGAGTTGTCATGGAGGAAGTTGAAGGTGTTGAACATAATTGATGTTGCAACTCACTTTCAGGTTTGTGTTCCCTTGTGGAAAGGCATCGAGGTTAAGAGAACCAGGGAGGCGTATAGGAGGTACTGGAAGAGATGGGCCGGAGCTCCTAAGAAAGTCCTGTCTGATGGTGGACCAGAATTTGGTCAGGAATGAACTGATGCTCTGAGCAGGGATGGCTCAGCACATGATGTCACTGCAAGTTATAGCCCATGGCAAAATGGTTTGTGTGAACGAGCAGGAGGTGTGTGGAAAGTTGCGTTTGCAAAGTTGGCTATGGAGATGGATCCCGGGAGTAAAAGTGAAGTTGAGGAAGTGTGTGATCAAGTCACTTGTGCACGGAATGCGCTTGTTAGAAAAGAGGGTTTTTCACCTAGTCAACATGTAATTGGTCATGATGTTCGAATTCCAGGGTCTCTGTTGCATGTTGAAGCAGCAGAAGCTGTTGAGTCTGCTCTGGAACAAGGAGAAACGATGCATCAGCGAGCTCATAGGATTCGCATGCTTGCACGAAAGGCCTTCTTAGAGGCAGACTGCGAAGAGAGAATCAGGAGGGCGATTGGACATAGGACCAGACCATTGAGAGGACCTTTTCATATTGGTCAAGAAGCCATGATTTGGAGAAAAGGCCAGAATGAGTCCAAATGTCACTGGCATGGTCCCGGTAGGATCATAGGAACTCAACACAACAAAGTGTGGGTGTCTCTAGGAACCAAAGTGTATAGGTGCTCACCTGAACAGGTGAAAAGAGTTCAGGATGAAGTTGCAAACCTCATGTCATGGTTGCCAGAGAATCTGCAACGTCACAGAAACATGATCCGTGAGCGAGGTGCGGGGAATCTTGTTGAGTTAGACCTGAGAGAAAATCCTCCTGTGCAAGAACAGGAAGAAGGAAACTGGGTACCAGAGGTCAATCAACAGGTTTCCTCACAGGATGTTGATCGACAGCTTGATGATGAAAATCTTGAAACCGATGATGAACCCATGGGAGTTGTCAGTGAAAACGCCGGTGAGGATACCGAGACTACAGTTCCAAATCAGAATGAAGCACCTAGAGTGCCAGCACAGGAACTGGTGGAGCCGGCAGTTGACATGGAGATGCATGACATGAATCAGCATGACATGGACACGCATGACATGAATCAGCATGACATGGACACACATGATGTAGGTCGACATGTTGGTCATGGTCGTGGCATGAGTGGAGTTGAGCCCGAAAGAGAGAGAGAGCCTGTCATGTCCGTGATTCAACAACCGAGGACAACTGAGAGTCCTGGAGGATACGCACCAGTTAGAACGACTAGGTTGACGGAAGCGTTGCGAAGGAACTTGAATACTCTTGACTTTGGTAGGCCTAGTAATGCTCCTAGGAGACCCGATGCCGAAGATGTTGACGATGCACTTGAAGTGCAAGTGTTGAGTGAAAAGCATGATCGTGGACATGGGCAAGTTGGTGTAGGATTTGAAGAGGTGTTTGTGACAAACATGAAGAAGCAGAGTCGCAAGGAAATCAATCCAAAGACCTTGAGCCCAGAGAAGCTCAAGGAACTTGACTTGGCTAAAGCCAAGGAATGGTCAAAAATGATGAACTCTGGAGCGATCAAACTGCATGTAGGAAAAGCTGCTAGGGAGTTGGTTGAAGAGGTAGGAATTGAAAGGGTTCTTGGCACAAGGTATGTATACACCACAGACGATGGAACACTTGAAGGAACTCTGAAAGCAAGATGGTGTGTACAAGGTTACATGGATCCTGACGTGCTGGATCTGAACACTGCGTCACCAACGTTGTCCATGGAAGGGTTTGCAGTCACAGCCCAGCTAATAACTAGCATGAACTGGAAAATGAAAATAGCCGATGTGGAAGCAGCGTTTCTGAGAGGAGAAGCGATGTCCAGAGCTCAAGGCAAGGTGTTGGTTCGAGTTCCAAAAGATGGCATTCCTGGAGTGGAAAGCGATGCCATTATTGAACTTGTGAAACCGGTATATGGGTTAGTTGATGCCCCCAAAAGATGGTGGAATACGTTGAGCCGCACACTAGTGTCACTTGGCATGAGTCAGAGTAAGCTGGACAGTTGTGTTTTTGTCAGTCGTCACCCGGATACCAAGGAACTTTGTGGCTGTATTTCTGTTCATGTGGATGACATGTTAATAGGAGGTAACATGTGGTTTTATGAGAATATTTTTCATGAACTGAGTAAGATTTTTCCGTTCAAACATGTGAAAGAAGGCAAGGGTGAATTTTTGGGAAAGTTTTTGGAACAAAAGGATGATGGTACGTTGGTTGTGCACCAGAAAGAATATGCTGAAGCTGTCAAAAGCATTGCGCTAAGCAAAGAGAGGAGACGTGAGAGAGAGAGCAAAGTGACCGAACGAGAACGGAGTCAGATGAGAGCTGTCCTAGGAGAAGTCAACTGGCTTGTCACAGGGAGTCGTCCAGATTTGGCCGGAATGTGTTCTTTGTTGCAGCAGAAAGTTGCAAATGCCACTGTCGAAGACATTATTGCAGTCAACAAAGCTGTTGCACATGTACACGATTTTGCAGGCATGGAAATTCGGTTCAAGCCCATTGAAATAAAGGATGTTGAAATCGCAGTCTGGTCGGACGCTTCTTTTGCCAACACCATTGACAGAAAAAGTCAAGGTGGTTATTTGATAGCTGCTGTGGATAGGAATCTAAGATCCAACAAGTGGTCAGTAGTTTCTCCATGGCGTTGGAGGAGTTTCCGACAGGAAAGACAGGTGTCATCAACCTTAGGAGCTGAGCTGTTGACTATGAGTAGGGCAATAGCAGAAGCGAAATGGATGAGATCCATGTGGACTGAGATTACATGTCAGAACTACACCCTGGAGTCAGATGGTTTGAGGTCATTGAGAACTCCAATCACGTTGATGATTGATTCGAAACCTGCCTATGATCACCTTCATGGACAGGCCATGAGCATCAAAGACAAACGACTGGCGATAGAGATGTTGTTAGTCAAGCAAGACGTGGAGAAGGAAAACATAGAAGCCCGATGGATTCCTACAGATCAAATGCTGGTAGATAGTCTTACGAAGGTTGGTGCTCCAATGTGTCTACTGAGAAGAGTGCTCAAGGAGGGCAGATTCGTTTTGGTCCAAAACGAAGAGATGCAGAGATGGGCTGGCAAGATAGCGAGGAAGTCTCAGCATGGCTGATTGTTTCGGTGTGTTGGTTGTTTTGCTAGAAAGATGTGACAAAAGCAGTGTATAGTCTGGTGTATCCACTTTGGGGTGTGTGAAATCTTGAAGCACATCGGATACACCATTAGCATGTCAGTGGAAATGCACATTGACGTTAATCAACATTTGGGCACGAGCCCCCTTTATCACAGCTTGCGAAGGAGTAGAAAACATGGATCCGTGACCACCTGGGTGCCAGCATTGCGGCACACAATTATATATATTATTTATTATATATATTATATATATATATATATATATTTATTATATATATTTATTATATATTATATATACACATTATATTTATATTATGTACTATATATATACAATGTATATTCTGTATGGCTATGGGTCAAAATTGGGTATCCATTGGATGGTTTATATATTCAACATGTACTAAAGTCTGTGGTCCCCCAGGTCTTTAATCGGTGGAAAAGCTGGAATTTTTTCTCTGGAGATAGCCGCTGTTTGCATCAATGTCTGAGGGTAAGTGCTGTGAACATGATGTACATGTGATTAAAACATATATTACACGATCCCCCCAAATCACCATAAATAGGTGGTATATAAACCATTCCCAAATGGGTAGTTTATTATTGTTTGAACCACATTAGATGTAATATATAACATGAATATGTGTCAATGTATGTATGGCAGTATTCACGTATTCTTAACGCAGGGTGGGGGACAACACTTGGGATTTCTAATGCTGAGCGGGTATCTGGTTGCTAGTGTTAAATCAAAGGTGGTGGTTTCGAAAAAAGATGGATACTACCTCCAGGAAATGGTCCTTTTTCAATTGTGTCGGGATAGTAACAGGCTGCCACATACAGAGATCTATACAACCCTTTCAAATGTAATTGGATATGCTCGTATATATATAATAATAATAACAATAATAATAAAAAACAAACATATATATCTGTATATACATATATCTGCCTCTGTATGCACATTTATGTAATATGTATACATATCTAAATTGTGAGGAGGACCACGATTTTACAGCCATCCGGCTTAGATCGATACCCTACCCATAGCTCCATGCCAATTAGATTAAGCATAATATACCCACAATACCATAGATACCCATAATACTCAAAATACCCCAAGTCATGTTGCTTTGTGATGGTTGCCATCGTCCCAAAAAATGGTGGGGACGTCCCTCTGTGAAATCTGTGAAATGCTTAAGTTGCATTCGAACAAACATAGTAACATATAGTACCTAGTTGGATATATCTTCCATAGTTCTTACTACAGTTATGAACCATAGTACCTAGTTCGAGAAATGCGTCGATATAGTAAACCACAGTGGCATAGTTGCTTTATAGAGCACAGTAAGTAGTTCGATATCCCCTGCCCTGCCACCCCCGAACGGTCAAGGCGCTCGGAAATGTTCCTTGTTGGGGCTTTCCAGCAGCACATGCAGCTTGCATTTGCTGACATTTTGTTTGGCAGCCTAAGGCCGAGCACAATCATATAACCAACAACAATAGGGATTCTTTGGGATATTTATTTGGATATAAAGGTTGTTTTAGTCATAAACCAACTCATTATACACTTGGTAGAATGCATAGTGACATGTTCGATGTCCAGTGCTTGAACGGGCCCTTTTTCATGGGGAGTATGATGATCAACTGAAGGCTGATAGGAAAGCCAAATCAAGAAGAGATTATAATTCTGGTGATTACTGCCAATGTGGGCAAAGGCTTCCAGTGCAAGGTCATTGCCCGAAACATTGACGACAAAACAAATTGATAACATACATATATATATATAAATGGTACACACATATATATATATGGTATACATATATATATATATATATGGTGTATATATATATTGTATATATATATATGGTATATATATATGGTGTATATATATATATATGGTATATATATATATGGTATATGTGTGTATATATATATATATATATTGATCATATGTTTCTCCATCATTTGATGTCTATTAGGATCTCCTATAATTAGGCATTTTTCTGCACCATTTCGACCAACGTTCATTTCTCTGACATTTCATTGGACAAAACCATGGTGTTTCTAGGAGATTTCTCGGCTACTTTGTGCTACAAATTCCATGATTTTCATAATATGTTCTATTTTCAAATGGCCAGAAATCTTACCGCAACAGCCCCTATCTTCAGGTACAGATACGAATGACTCAAAAGTTCGTCCGAGATGCCAAGGCTCAGACTCCACCAGAGGGACCAATGATATGGACAAAAAAAACGCCTGTTTGGGCCAGTTTATATCATTCCAGCATATTCCAAAATAACTTTCAGAGGCGGTCACTACGTCCAGTTGCTACACAAGATTTTTCCATCACAGAGAAAGTTGCGTGGCTAGTCTCGGGGCATTTCCCGTGTTGTTTCCATCAGTTTCCAACCACACGACATGCTGGGCAGTGCCGGCCCAGCTAACGGCATTCTCATGCGACTTTGGCAGGTCGCACAGAATGATCTGCGATGCGGATGCTGAAGCGGTCCAGCGGAAGTGGTCCAGGGGCTAAATTCTTGTATAGCCAGTCTTTATGGATGCCAATTGGAATGTTCATCAAACATCAAACCAGTGGCCAATCGGAATTTCCACAAGACAAACTTTTCACCCCTGAAACCCTCCACACAACGGACAGAATTGGTCCTTTTTCTATGCAGGGATTAACACAGTGTACCCAGCGGATCCCATAGAGTGTGTCATCATGTTTGCGATGGAAATCATGGCCCAGTTGGTGATAGACATGATGAAACACACCGAATTTTAAAATTGTTTTTTTCCTCCATAGAAATGTTAAATGATAAGAGGGTGTATGTATATATGAGTTTTATATATATATATATGTTATATATATATATGTGTTATATACATATTATTTGAGTTATATATATGTGTGTTATATTCATATATTATTAGAGTTATATATATATGTGTTATATTCATATATTATTTGAGTTATATATATATGTGTGTGTGTTGTATATAATATATATGAATAATATATAATCACACACACACACATATATATATTATATTAGTTATATATTATACGTATATAATTTTATATAATATATATACCGCAATATCTCCATCTTTTGGTTGGTTTTCGACACCCCCCTTCCGATTTTTTCACATCTTCAAACTATAGCGCCCCCACCATGGTCTCGGGCCATTCCCGTTGTCCACCTCATGCCCGGCGCACAGGTGGGGATATCATGGTTACTTCAATGGGTTGAGTTTAAGGGAAACACATGGAAAAACATGGTGAAATAATGTTAAATAGAGGTTTGACCATGTTTGACATGCATCAATATGCAGGAACCCTATTTTACATATTGATGAACTGGATTGATTCGCAAATTTGGAGCCAAAAAAGGACTTGAAAAACCCACGGTTTTTTTTTTCCGTATGGACTTATCGCATCTGACTCATCTCAAAGAGCATGAACAATGCCATCTACCCTCTGGTAAACGTTAACAAAAAACTATGGAAAATCAGCATTTTCAATGGGTAAATCCACTATTTCTATGGCCATTTTCAATAGCAAACTGTTAGTTTACCAGAGGGTAATCTCAATTTATTATTTAGTCTTTACTCGAACACTTTCTTTGATTATCGCCACCGGCATATAATTTTTGTTCCTGATGTATTTTAAGCATCAGCTTGCACAGTATCCAAGACCCCGGTTTTTGATTATGACATACAACATGATTGACATAAGCATTATCAACACTGAACAGGTGCATAACTTACGAACCATTTGTGCTTGCCTATAAATAGAATATCCCCCATTCCATCCAGTAGTCGATCCCATTAAAATGTAGTAAATTTACATAAATTCACCATTTATCGGGTATGTATGGGTATGTCCAGTTTCTATATACCATTGTACCATGTTCATGACCTTTTTTCAGCATGTCTTGCACCATTTCCAGCATTTTTCAACATGTTTTCACCACGTTTTCACCATATGTTCACCATCTTTCCAAGCCCCAAGGGCCCCAAGGGGGCACAAGGGCATCCACACCCAATCCTGGGGCTGCCCGGCCATCTTGCATAGCCTGAAGGCACGGCTTGGCCTGGCAGATGGTGCAAAAAATCCCTACAAGGTGGTGCCCCACTGAGCGATTCATCACGTTCAGTTTGGTACAAATAATTCCAATGTCACTATGGTTTATGGATGTTTATGGTAGATGTATTGACATACTTACTATGGTTATAAACAAACGTTCACATAACTGCGGCGGGACCACCTTGTATGGATCCAAACACTGTCTGAGAAGGTACGGCGAACCCCCGAGTCATCATACCCCAGTCGTACTTCCTAAGGTACGGCTGGATCCATAGGGAATATATGGGAATATGATTAATTCGGGTGGTACGCCCCAAACAGAGATAATCTTATACTTAAATGGTACCCCCAATTAAACAGCCGTTTGGGGTCTATTAATCCAGGGATGACATTAACTATAGTCATTCTATCTGGGTAAAATATATTAAAATATCATATTTCACACACCTGATATTGAAGGCTATTTTGGGATGTTTTCCAGAATCCTAACCATGACTCCAGGGTTCGGTCACGACGTGAGGTCACGAAAAAAAAATCCCAGATTCCTTGGCGAATCTTAGATACTACTTGCCAAAAAGAAACATGTTTTTTTTTCGCGGGTTAGTAAAGTTAACATTTTACCGTGGTATAATTCAATATGATAAAAATTGAATATAAAAATGTGTTAATATTTTTACAATTAATGGCAACATCGGATTAATCACCCCCCCCCCACCAGGTAGGTAGGGGGGTACCTTCTGGCGAGTTTCTCGACCACCCCTTAATAAATATGCAACTCTGAACCATAAAAATTTGGATATGGCTTACGTCAATTAGATCTTAATAGAATTCTATTGGATTTGTTAAAACCTCATGGATCAGAAAGGTGGTTGATTAATCAGGGGCAAACCCTGGTTACTATTAATGGGGGACATGGGCTCATGGGGGGTACCCTTTGGGAGCTATCCAAACTGATGATTTTTAAACAGATTTTAATTAGAAATCGATCATTTGGGGAATAGTCGTTTTTTGAAATTTTCAATGATCAACTTAAACCTTAAGTATAACAATGATGATTAAAAAAAAGGTAAAAACAAATTGGAAATAAATAGAATTGGAAATAAAAATTGCTGGATAAAAAAATGATTTCAGCACTGGTGGTTTTTTAATCGGGGGGGTTTATTAATCCTGGGGGACCACCTTTTTTTAAATTACATTTTTTTTTGGGGGCAGAGGGGGTTGATTAATACCGCGGGGATTATTAATCCTAACTTGACATTATGATAAAAGGATAAGTGTATTAACATTGATAGCAAAAGATGAAAGTACTAAAATATCTAACAAAGGTTGACCCAGATTCACGAGGAACACTACTATGGTAATGGTGACAAATTCCACAGTAAAATTCAGTATATATATATAATTCATCTGTTACCATGATTATGCAATAATTTAATTTGATTTGGTATACTAGTGCAATGGTGACCCAATTGATAAACATTGTGTTTTTTCAATACCAGTATATCTAATGTGGTTTATGGTGGGTTTACTAGATCATAGGAATCATGATTTCATTAGCATAATTTTTCGTAAATTGTATATTCAAGTAATCAACCAATTTGGTGGTAAAATGGGGATACAATGGAGCAAAAAGGATATATATATAACCGTCAAAAATAGGAACTAATAGTGGTGATTTCATCACATGGTGAAGCTTTAAGTGGTTTCCCTAATGGTTCCATGCTATTCCAATATGAAAAACGTATGAATCAGATTTTTCATCAGGGGCTTCATGAGCCATGACCGGCCATGACTTGGACCGTCTTGGACAACTCAATGCTTTTGTGGTGTGAAAATGAGTAGCAAATTTTAATGACCATACGAAAATAGGATTAATTAAGAGTGATTAATAGTGATTAATAGTGATTAATAGTGATTAGTGGTGATTAATAGTGGTAAATAGTGATTAATAGTGATTAATAGTGATTAGTTGTGCTTAATAGTGATTAGTGGTGCTTAATAGTGATTAATAGTGATTGATAGGTTCATTTACTGACAATCTGAAAACTTATCAGGATGAAAACTATGATATAATTGTGTACAAATTATGTATATAATTATAGTACCTTTCTTGAGCAGTAGGGTGTGCAAAAATGTATTGGGTTTTAGATGGAATTCTGCTTTTCCACTTGTGTTCAGGTGTTGGTGGAACCTCAAGTAGCAACAACTCCAACATTAAAATCGACAAAGCTGGAACGTAGCGAACTGCAAAATCAGCATTCTTAATAGGCAAAATCAAAAGTCATCTATGAATGGGCCATTTTCCATAGCTATGTCGAAACATGCTGGAGATGTTCAATCTACTGCAGGATGGTGGTACACCAATGTTTCTAGCACGTTTTGGAAGGCCTTGAATCTGAATCGTAGTCATTCTTAGTCTATGTCTTATAGCTTTGGAAGATGAAACATGGACCCTTCAAAGAATCACAGGGTTGGCTCTGCAGTCTGTGATTTTATTCGTGTTAGGTGAAACACTCGCGGTCCGGGCAGATTTCGCCTTCTCCGGTCATAAGAGCGGCAGCACCATGATAATTCAGACTCATTCATTTTGCAGGGCTTCAAACACCTTTTTCTTTCGGTGCCATGGGGGCGCGGCTGGTTGCGGAGTATCCATTTCACGGGACATTGGCTTGCCTATCGTCGTGAATTCAGAGGGGTTCTCGAGCAACTCTTCAGGAGTGAGGCCAAAAAAAGCGACATTTTAAGGACTTCCCATATAGCAAATTGGCAATTTCACCTAGAAACATGGGAAATCATGGGAACAAATATCATCACCGAAAAAGCAGTTGCTAGTAGAAATATTGGAATGAAGTTAGTTGACAGGGGAATGAGTCAGAATTTGACCACCCACAGATTTGAGCCGCTTACAGAACTAGCCAGTTTTCCCGTGTTTTGGGTCAATGCTCTTGAGCAAACATGCAGTGCCCTTTCCGTTAGATTCGGGTGAATTACCACACCATCATGACCAACCAAAAGACCAGCCTACCATTGAGCCATGAAAAATACCTCCCATCCAATACTCGTTGTATAATTTTGTTATATACTAGCAAGTATCCCGGTATATGTTATATAATTCTTATTAGCTATCTAATTATATGTTTTAAAACATATGCATCAATTAAAAAAACCTAATAAACATCAATAAAAAAATTGGCAGCGTGGCGGGTAACCGCCGCCCGCGTGTCCGCGCCTCCCTCCAGTCTGTAATAAGCACGTGCGTCCGGCTGTTGCTGCGCCTCGGGGGATTCCCCGATGAGGCGGCAGACAGCCACATAACGAACTGGAAAGATCCACCATTTTTAATAGGCAAATCATCTATTTCGATTAGGGCCATGTTCAATAGCTATCTTAAATTTCTATGTTAAATGTTCAATGGATTGGTTCAATGGAAAATTTACAGGAAAACCCCATTAATCGTAATGGAAAATCAATGGTTTCCCGTAATTTTTCCTTCCATCAATCCATTGATACTAATCACAAACAAACATAGAATAGAAGTGGCAGACCAACCGTTTTACAGGGATACCTTTGGATATCATGAGTGGGATACTCCATCCCAGTTCGCTCCCCCAAAGATGTTTTTTTTTTGAAATGTTAACCACCAACAACCACGAAATTCTGCATCATCAACCAGGGTTGAATTCCTGAGAGTCCATCTGTGGTTATCTGCTGGTATCTGTTGCTTTTAAGAATGCTCGTTCTTCAGCCATATCCTAATTTTAAGAATACTGATCCCATATGCTCCATGTATGTTATATTTACCTACATAACTGGGTGATTTTTAAGGCAAATGTTGGTAAATATTCCATACATGGAGCATATGGGGATTACTTAAGCAGGTAACCATATCTACACAAATCAGACATGTGGGTCTTTTCCCGGTAGATTCCCTTAAAAAGCATCATTTACGGTGACGTTGTAGTGGGGTCGTCATTATTTGCCCCTCCTAGGGTTACCGAATGTCGTGCATCGTCTTTTGGTTGGCTATAGTGATCAATTTGGAGATTACCCAGGCCTCTAGGTTTTCCAAAAAGCCAAAAACTTTGCGATGCAAATTGCATGCAGTATACATTCCTCTTTCCATCGCCAATCTTTTCTTAGCAGCTGCTATGGTATACCATACAATCCACCCCATGGCGTTTCCAAGCGGAGCATAGCGGAGCATTGGAGCCATCATGCCCCAAGATTTACCACGGGAGTTCCCATGGTTGTTTAATCTCCAAAATAAAACTCCCCGACCGGCGTAAAACCAGGTATGGAACCGATGATGAATAATTCTTGGATTCTCGGCTCAGCGATCAGCAATGAACAGAGAGAGTTTCGAGAGGGTCTCATTGTACCAGTATCATGGTTGATCTTCGATACACCAAATCATCAGTCCATTTCTAGCTGACTTGCAAGTGTATTTATATGTCTTATATTTACAAGTGTTTATATATTGTATGTATCAATCCTCCAAAATGGCTCATATTTTTTCACCAACCCGTTGCCAGTCTGTGGCATCCTAGCAAGGTTCCCTATGAACCTAGCGTCTCCAAAAGGGGGGCACTTGAGTTCCTCCTCCTTTGTGACCTCCTGGTCGAAGACATCCCTTGATGATACCGACCATGTTTGCCATCTCTGTGACGAGCAGTACTGGAACTCGTTCGCCAACACTGTTGTCATCGGGTGACAAATCTTCGTGTTGTCAAGGTGAAAGTCGCGCCCTTTTGACGAGTGCGCACTGGGCGATCTGATCGCCATGTTGGTGCCAAGAAAACTTCGCCGGTGCCAAGTTTTTTCCACCAAGTTGGTGCCATAATCAGCCATTTTTTTATACCAAACAATCCCTAAGAATTCCATGAAAGATCCACCAGCAAATCATCCCCAAATCATCGCTAGCGTTGTGGTGAATATATCGAAATCGTTACTATGCTTTGTAGACCAACTATGCCACTGTGGTATACTACATCGAACTGGCTACTATGGTTAATAACTATAGTGATAACTATGGTAGATATATCGAACTAATTTCTACGGTTTATAAACCAACAAACAGGGTCAATCTTTGATAGTCCACACAAATCCATCATCTTTTGCTGGTCTGCTAGAAATGGTTCCATTTATATCACAAAACGTATGGATTAAAGTTGGGTTAAAGTTATGGGCAATAATAACTTGCAACAAACAACTTGCCGTGGGCCATACAAGGTGGTTCCCCCCAGTTATGTGAACGTTGGTTTATAGCCATAGTAAGTATGTCAATATATCTACCATAAACCACAGTGACATTGGAATGATTTGCACCAGCTTAGGGATGCCGAACTGGGGCACCACCTTGTAACCTTTTCCATAGCAGAAAAGATGTAGGATTTTGCGCCATCCAGTTGCAGCCCAGCGACTTCATCCAGGTCTCATACTTTACGGCCTACAGGAAAACACATGGAGTGAAGATGGGGCTTCACCAACAATAATGACATATATATATATATACATATATAACTATGGATACAGTAATATAGTAAATATCTATACGTATATATATTTATTTAGTTCTATTGATTTGTTTATTCATTCATTTATTTGTATAATGTATGTATATGAATAAGAACATTACTATGATCAATGAATTTCCCATGCTTTTCTTACATTTGGTCCATGGCGAATTCTGTGAACCCCCCCCGCGCAACAAATGGAGTTTATCATGAGAATGCCATGCTGTTCTATGGAGGACCAGCTGGGTAAATGCAATCTTTGTTCACCAATCTGAACAGTTGGGATAGTTATGCCAATCCAAACCATTACACTTCCCATCATTTACGGTGTGACACCAAATATATGATCCTTGCAACCTAGCAACTGTACCAATGAGATTCATCACTCAAGTACTTGCTCAAAATGATTCAATAGTTTCAAGGACCACCATACAAGTATGGGGATATTAAAATAATATTTTATACATGTAATGTATAATATGTAAACTAAAAAATATAATAACATCACAATTCATATATATATATATAAGAATATATGACATGTAGTCCACAATGTATTGTATGTAATACAAAATATATCATCTATGCCAGCAACAAAGCATCATTCTTCTATAGAAAACAAGTCTTTCAAGCATTTAGTTTGCTATGAAATTCCCGTCAAGGACTTGTTATTGTGGAGTTGCACACGTCATAGAACTATTAAAACCGCGAGCTGCGAAGTGAGGTTGTGGTACTTGGAATTTCTCTGCAACATTGGAACAAAAAATGAGGCGTGACACGTAGGTGGTCTGGCAATGTCGCAAACATGTTTGCAAAAAATACATTTTCTTGATTGTCAAAGTGTTTTTAAATCCCTTCTGAGTAAATTACTAAAACTCCCCCAAATTAAAAAAAGGATTGGTTTGGCACTTCCAGTTTTCTTTTGGTTGGGCACAATTGGATTGTTAATTGTGGGAATTGAGAATCAATAGGAGAACCAGATGGTGAAACAATGGGTTCAACCACCAGGTTTTTGGTTAGGGTCCCATCTCCCAAGATTCAATTTTTAATTTTTATTATTAAGGTTTTCATTGGAATATTAGGGGAAAACTTTGAAATCCGGTGGTCGGCAATATTATCTATAGGTTTTTTTGAACGGGATTTTATCAAATTTGAAATCGAGTTTTGTTTTTATTATTGAGGTTTTCATTGAAATATTAGGGGCGCCCTAATACTAATTTCCCCCTAATAATAAAAATATATAGATCACCGCGTTTACCATTTAGGGGTAGGGCCTGTTTTAGTAATAGGGAGAGAGGATTACTTCCGTCTTGAGTAAAGGGCTGAATACATTACCACTACATTTTGATTTTGCCCATGTACAAAAAATCTTTGGAAAAACCAATAGAGTACTCCATTCCGTGATCATTTTTGAGGTTGAATTGCCATCAATTGGAGATATCATCCTGTATGCCGTTAACATCGGATGTTTTTCTTGACGGAAGTCCCGAAGCGAGCCTTCTTCATGCACAGAATGCCAGCGTTGAGACTCATGGCCTTGGCAACAAAGGAGGGACCACACGCTCCGGTAAACTATGATGGCTTTGGAAAATCGCATTTTTTATCGGTAAATAATCTGTAAATGGTAATGTTCAAAGCTATACGTTGAATTACCAGAGGGTAAACATACGTGCAATTTTTGTCGATTTTCGCCAGAAAAGACGATTCAGTTGGCACATCTCAGTCAATATTGTTTGACCAGAATGATACACTGATATTGCTGTTGGTGACAATGATACACTGAAGGCAATATTGGCATTCTGGTATCATCAATATTCTTGTCTTCATCTACTGGCATTCAAGATGCACAAATTATAGACTGGTTGGTGGTATACCTACCCCTCTGAAAAATATGAAAGTCAGTTGGGATGACTATTCCCAATATATGGAAAGTCATAAAATTCATGTTCCAAACCACCAACCAGATATGCACAAATTATAGAGATATCGTCACCAACAGCAATGGATCTTTACGGGCACTGACCCCTTATGGAAATCCAACATGGCAACGGAATATTCTACCATTGCCATGTTTTGAATGGAGATTCCCCTTCAACGTTCCATGCTGATTTACAAGAAGGCACTTTGGTTGACTATCCCTGCAATGTGCAGTGCATTCAGCTTGATAGATAAGCAGCAAATGTGGTTTTGTCTTCGGATGAACAAGAGGTTGGCTTAGTCTGATGGAGAACAAAAACGAAGGCGCAATCTTTGCACTTGAGAGGGCATTGGAGCGCCCTGTAGTATCACCAAACGTCTTTGACCCATGTAACTATAGTTAGAATACTATAGATATATCATATATCTACTATGGGCTACTGGGATATAATGATATAGTATCAGATATCTTAATATATATTAGATAGAATAACTATATCATCTATAGATATATCATATATCTATGTATATCACACTATTCTATATCACAACACTTATTGGGCTCCCAGCTTCACCAACTTCGCGAAGAACTGGGCCTAGGTCCCCTAGGTCTCCCAGCGACGTCCGTAAGGTGCGCCCGTAGTTCACTGCGTTCAGGTTTATAGCAGCGCCTCGGGGTGAGGGATGTCAGATGTCAATGGCCATGCTGGCCAGGAACCGGTTGAGGACGGAGCTACCGATTCCATGTATATATATATATGGCCTATTATCAATGGCCTAAGGGAAGATCCCCAGAACATATGGCCCTGAAATATGGTACTAACGTAGCTCCATTTCAGGATCCTGAAATTCTGTCACATGCGAGGTTTACATCTGGAGAAAAATGGGGATATTTGTCCATAGCGAACTGTTAGTTTACCAGAGGCGAATAGTCAAAAAATGGGGATATAGATGGATATAGTTTATGGGTTGATGTGGGATATTAATGGAAAAACTCTAGTCATTCCATCTGGGTAAATAAAACAATTCACCAACCTGATATCTAAGGATCTAAGGCCAACTATTGGGATGATTCCCCGAATCCAATTTCCATGCTTCCAGGCTTTGGGAGAACAGTGATGTTGTTATTCCATTCACCCACTGCCCCAGATGGGATACTTTGGCGACTTACTGAACATGGAAACAACCCCCTGGTTATGACTAACAGTTTGCTATGGTATAGATGGCCCATAGAAATAGGTGATAGACATGATATGACATGATGATTTGCCTATGATTTTAATGGTGATTTCACAGATCGCTACGTTAAATAACTACAAGGTATTTGATAGCTTTATAGTGAAAATTCAGGGCAGCTGGCTTCCCTCTGGTATGGCTGCTGATTTTTGTGGTCCAACGAAAGGTTTTCGAATTTATGGTACCATGTGGGACCAATTCTTGACCACCAATTTTGTAAATTGATGTATATATGATCTATCTATGATCTGTATATGATCTATTTATGATCTATATGTGATCTATATATCATTTATCTATGATATATCAAAGATCTAGTTATATATGATCTATTGTTGATCAAACTATATAGGCTATATAGGATTTATGTATGATAGAATAAAATATCCTCTATATATGATCTATCTATGATCTAATTATGTATGATTTATTGTTGATCAAATTATGTCTGATATATCTATGATATAATTATAAAAATCATGCATATGATCTATCCATGATCTATCTATGAGCCTGTATGTATTAAATATGTATACACATACGTATCATGGTATATATTACAATTTGAAATATCCGCAACAAATCACAATTATACATAATTATAATTCTAAAAGTATTTCTAAAAGTTATATCCCCATGATTGCAGCCATGCTAAAAGTTCTATGATATACATTCATGCCACGGGTATATCATGTATATATATATATCATATCCCCATTACAACCTCACGCTGTCCTAAAACCACCTCTGTTTAGCGTCGAGGTCCGCTCTGGAAAATCCTCACTTCCCCGAGCGCTGCGACCGGGCACAGATTTCCCGGACTTTGATCACCCCGAAGATCTGAAGGGTAGTATACAGTATTACTGCAATGTGAGGCCCCCAAGTTATAAGTTGGTTTATAAGCCCCAGTAACTATAGTTATAAGTACCATAAACCAGAGCTATTGGAGTTATAAACCAACTTAGCTATCTTGGGGGCCTCACATTGTATATCACCATATCTAATGGGAACTAATTATATACTGTATATCTAATCATATCAGATCTTCGGGGTTATCAAAGTCATACTAACCATATCTAATAATCAATCAACCATCATTCCGTCATTATCTGCCCACATGTTTGTTAGTTAACACATGTTCATAACATGCTGAAACCCACTAAACAAAGCAAAAACAACAACCAACATATGGAGGTTTCCAAAAATAGGGGTACCCCCTATATTATTACAAATCATTATAAATCATTATTATAGATCCATATTGTTATAAATCATCCAAAAAATCTCTCATCCAATAGATTTTCCATTCTAAATCATCCAGCGATAAAGGGGTACCCCCATTCCAGGACCCCCCCATGTCAAAATCAATGGCCAGCTGGGATCCCGAAACTCATGGCACCAAATCATCAACCAGCTCGCCCTGGGCAACCCGAAATGGAATATATCTAGTCTATCAATATCAATTCATGTGTATATATATATTTACGTATACATATACATATATATGTATATAATATGTAAATATAGTTATATATTTGCTAATCTGTAAAATATGCTGGTATACATCATATATACAGCCGTGTACACGCATCTTTGTGCATGATCGCTCAAGTGGATGCAGGCTTGTGCCTGGGTGCAAATTCAATATCTTTAAAGCAGCCACCCTGGCCAACTATGCTCAATAACACACATATATATGCACACTATACACATATGAGATGTACATGTAAAATACATATATATATATAATTATATAATCACATATATATATATATAATTATATATTATGTAGTTACACTTATACATATATACATATATATATGTATATACATACATAAATTAAACATGTGTACTTTCCCACTGGCCCCCTGAACATCGAAGTCGACATGGGGCCACTATTGTGATGGGGATGTCGTTCGAGGAATCCCTTAAGACCCGTAATCGAACACTGGCTGAATTAGACCATTTATTGATGACATGATCGCCTTTGTTTGATGGCCACAACTGGTACGTAGGTATACCATGGTAATTATACCCCATTTTCAGATCCATGTGGGTGAATTATATTCACTTACTCACTCTGAAAGTGAGTTAAGTTCGGCCAGCCATGGACCAGAAACATGGCAGAAATGGATCCGTTTCTAGATTATTTTCTCATTTTTCAGTGAGCATTTACAAGGGGTTTCCCAGCCAGCCATGTTTGATTTCAGAAGCCAAATGAGATAAACGTACTACAGCAGAGTGATCGGAAGCAATTGCTCTTCACATCGGGTTTCGGCGCCATTTCTACAGGGGTCACCCGCAGAAACAGCTGAAAAGTCAGAAACAAGTGTACCTTCCCCAGCTATGGCTACTCTCCGGTGTCATCAAACATGGCAATGGGAAATACCTTTCAAACGGAGGCTTTAATGAGAAAACTATCTATAAGTGGGCCAGTTTCCATAGCTATGTTACGTTACCACAGGGTGATCTAGGATATCCTTCAAAGTACTAATTTTCAGCTGCTTATTCAATTTTTCCGTTGATGGCAAAAAGAAACATTACTGACTGCCAAACCAAGCCCAACCCACTAATCAGAAACACCCATCAGGCTATCAGGAACCCTGGTTTAGTATTGGATCATTCAATTTGGGAAACACACATATATAATATATACATACATAATAAGCATAATATATATTATTTGCAAATATTAGTGTATAAATATGTTATATTACGTAGCAAATCTGGCGCAGATTCTGCCAGGCTTCTCTAGATTTAATGGCTTGCTCTATCAGATTTATGCAGCCAATCTGATATGGTTGACTTGACGAATTGATGCCGGATCAATATGAATTACTGTATAATATGAATTAAAATAAATTAATATGAACTAATTACCATGTCCTTCTGCTGGCTAAATCCATGTTTGTTCTTCATGTCTCCAGCCACATCTTATCCCGCCTGATTGCACGGTGTTGTGTGATTTCTTCTTCTTCCCCTGGGGACGGATATCATCATTGGATTTTCGCTTCCAAAACAATCTGTTCATTGGGTTGTATCAATTTCTATCCATGTGATCCCAATTTCAAGGATTCTGGGGCTTATCTGGGGCTTATAGATGGTATATTATTGTGTTATATGGGGCTTCCTAGACTGGGGGTACCCCAATAGCTGGATGGTTTGACCTCGATGATTTGGGGGTAGCCTCGATGGAAACCTCAGCGGCTAGATCAACCATCCAACGGTGAGGTCTTCACGCTGTCAAGATCTGTCAAGGCCACTTCTGATTTCAAACAAAACCAAGAATTTCATAGATATTCATAGATATTGGAGGATTTCTTGATTCCATATATATATATATGTATATATGTGCCATTGTTTGGCGAACATTCCGACAAACATGGCAGATTCTTTGGACCAACGAATCGGTAGCAGCCGGTAGCAAGATGCAACAATACATGCCGAGTAGATGTACATGAAGAATACGAATGCTACAAATGATCATCTTCGATATTGAGGAAATCAGCTAAATCAACAGTTCAAAAGCTTGAAAAAGCACAATAGTATACAATAGTCCATTTTAACAGGATTTGCCACTATAAACCAACCATTGTGGAGATCCCCCATTTATGGAACCCCGCCTTTTTTGGTCGAAGATTTCGCTCATTTCCATCGTGGGGATGCAACCAGGAATCCTCACCAGGAACTACATAAGGTCATTAGAACTAAGATTCCATTCCAGTACTCTTAATAACAATAAAGAACAATAATGTTCTGCATTATGCTAATACGAAAAAAATGGACAATATTCGACAATAATACAAAATCATCAGACATATTAATCATATTCCTGCTTGGTGGTATACCATGTCACCCAGGTCCCCCTACCCTCCACATCTGGGAGATCACTCACATCACCTTGGAGAACGAGGCTACCACTCGGGTGAGCTGGGACAATGTTTTGGGTACCCTGGAAAATCACCATTTTCAATAGGTAAATCATTGAATCAACTTTAAATGTGGAATTTTTCATAGCGAACTGTTAGTTTACCAGAGGGTAATAGTCAAAAAATGGGGATATAGATGGATATATGGGTATAGATGGACATAGATGGACATAGATGGATATAGTTTATCTATAATTATTCCATCTGGGCAAATTTTAAAATAATTCACTAAGCTGAAAAGTTCGGCCGTTGATTCCCCGAATCCTATCTATGATTCCAGGCTTCGGTCACGACGTGAAGTCACTTTTTCTAATTTACCCAGAATTCAATGCTGTCAGCGTGACCCAAACCCCAAATGCTGTCCCTTGAGAACGTGATTTCCCGGAGACTTGTGGAATTGTGGATTGTAATAGACGTCATGAATTGTCATGAATTGTCCATATATTTCTATACAGTCCCTTATTAATTTCATAGTCATAATCTTACTTGTGCGTTTTACCTAGGGAATTTTCGGGAATGATCCACAATAACTAACTATCAATTTCATCATCCCAGTCACCCCAATTCCCAACCGATCCAGCAACCCTACGAAAAACGCACGCACCAGTAAGACAAGTCCTGGGATGATCCTCCAAGCAGCCAATAGATGCCAATATCAATGGGAATTTCAGGATCCTAAAATGGAGGTACCTACCATATATAAGGCCTATCGCTCGGACGGTCTGCATGCAGCCACGCACAGCAAGAGCAGTGCGGCAGCTGTCCAATGCGCCTCTAGGTCCAAGGCCTAGCTAGATCCGAGGCTCTTCTGACACTCCGACCTGAAGTGAACCTTACTAAATGCTCCCGTGCCTGGCCTACCAAAGAATATAAAGCGCGCGGTCCATAGCTGTGGACTGCTTCGTCTCTTCACCGCACTTGACCTGCACAAAGGTCTCGCCCTTGTCCCCTTTGAGGGTGTACGCGCGTGCACTTTGCTTTACTTGGCAGTTGGGAAACTTGACTAGCCTCTCCGTGAGGCCCTTTTCAGTAACCCACTCGAAAAGTTTGGATATGCACACCGGGTAAACCATCTGGTGCCACATAGCGTCAATGGCTCCAGTGAACGCCTTCCAGAGCCCAGGTTCGGTCGCCTCTCGCAGGCGAGTGACGATAGCTTCAGCGTGATCCATGTTAACAATGGCGTAAATGGTCGCAGCGAGGGCAAGGGGCTCGACTATGTCCTCAGCAAGTTGCCAAGGGGCGATAAGTTCAGCAGTGACGAGCTTGATCCCACCGCGCCTACGCCGAATGAAGGCGAGGGCGAGGGCATTGGCTAACGCACGGCTACGCTCAGCAATCGTCTCAAAGTAGTGAACGACGTCCCACCATGCATGCGACTGCGCTTTGAGGTAATTAGAGTCGGCAGTGATAATACCCGTCTTACGACAAATAACAAACTTTTGCGGTGACTAACATAGCCATAGAAAATCACCATTTTTAATAGGTAAACCATCTCTAAATGGGCCATTTTCCATGGCTATGTTAAATAACCAGAGGGTAAATATCAACCCTACCGGGATGTCGGGATGTCCCCGGACCCAAACGAAATCGACGTTTTCATGGGAAAATCGCAAAAAAATGGAGGATGTTCAATTGCTGTAATTGATTACCAGAGGGTACCCGACTTTTTTGGTTGGTTACAGGTGGAATCTAACTACCAAACATAGGTTGGGTTATCCTACCTGGTATCTCGTGGAAAATCACCTGAAATGGAGGAACTTTTTTGGAACGGAGAAAAAAAACTTCACTATGCAAACTACGGGTTCAAGTAGCCAAATACTTGGATCGTTAAATCCAATGGGATATTACACATATCATAACATAGACCCGGGCAAGCCGGCGGCGGAAGTTTCCCAAACATAAATGACCTATAGTTCAAAGACACCCTGTCCCGACCGTGTCCTTCCCTCGACAACCATTTGATTTTTCAGCGAGAGACGAAGCAAAGTCTTCACACTCCACACTCCACACTTCACACTGCACTCGTCGCACTCCAAACTTCACACTCCACACTTCACACTTCACACTTCTCACTTTTCACTTCTCACTGCTTCCTTCACACTCCAAACCTCACACTTCACACTTCACACTGCGCTCTTCGCACTCCAAACTGAAACTTCACACTCCACACTTCACACTCCACACTTCACACTTCTCACTTCTCACTGCTTCCTTCACACTCCAAACCTCACACTTCACACTTCACACTTCACACTGCGCTCTTCGCACTCCAAACTGAAACTTCACACTCCACACTTCACACTCCACACTTCACACTTTTCACTTCCCACTGCTTCCTTCAAACTTCACACTTCACACTGCGCTCTTTACGCCCCACACTTCCCACTGCTCTAAACCTACGTGCAACAAAAAAATACTAGCGCCAAAATGGAGAAAATCTGCTGACAAATCACTGTCGCAGCCTTCATGCAGCCACTCCAATACGATTTACGAAGTCCAGCTGCAAAAGACAATAGTATTACGCATGCAGCCTCAGCATGAAGCAACCTTGACGCAGCTATTACAATGCGATCTGCGGAGACTGAGTTGCAAAACACAATAGAACTACGCGCAACTGGGTCGGAAATTGCAGGTCCAAAACCGGATCTCGACGCCAGAGCGAAAAAAAGACGATTTTGAAGGATTTTTAAAAGGAAAATTACTAGCGCCAAAATGGAGAAAATCTGCTGACAAATCACTGTCGCAGCCTTCATGCAGCCACTCCAATACGATTTACGAGATCCAGCTGCAAAAGACACTAGTATTACCAATGCAGCCACAGCACGAAGCAACCTTGACACAGCCATTACAATGCGATCTGCAGAGTCAGAGTTGCAAAACACAATAGAACTACGCGCAACGGCGTCGGAAATTGTCGCTCCAAAACCGGATCTCGACGCCAGAGCGAAAAAAAGACGATTTTGAAGCACTTTTTAAAAGGATTTTTAGAAGGAAAATCATTAGCGCCAAAATGGAGAAAATCTGCTAACAAATCCATGTCGCAGCCTTCATGCAGCCACTCCAATACGATTTACGAGATCCAGCTGCAAAAGACAATAGTATTACGAATGCAACCACAGCACGAAGCAACCTTGACGCAGCCATTACAATGCGATCTGCAGAGACTGAGTTGCAAAACACAATAGAACTACGCGCAACGGCGTCGGAAATTGTCGCTCCAAAACCGGATCTCGACGCCAGAGCGAAAAAAAGACGATTTTGAAGCACTTTTCAAAAGGATTTTTAGAAGGAAAATCATTAGCGCCAAAATGGAGAAAATCTGCTGACAAATCACTGTGGCAGCCTTCATGCAGCCACTCCAATACGATTTACGAGATCCAGCTGCAAAAGACAATAGTATTACGCATGCAGCCACAGCATGAAGCAACCTTGACGCAGCCATTACAATGTGAGTTGCAAAACACAATAGAACTACGCGCAACGGCGTCGGAAATTACACGTAGATCATCGAGGTTCGGGGACGAACTTTGTATAGAAAAACATAGGCTTTCGTGCATCTGCTATCTCTCAAAAACGCATTTCGTGCGAGACTTCCTTCAAAACTCCATCGGCAACTCCGCCACCAGCACTTGCAACCCCATTTACAGTGAGGGAACGATCCTAGAGTTGCAAATCACAATGGGAATTCCATCGGCAACTCATCCACCAGCACCACTTGCAATCCCATTTACATGCGGGAACGATCCTACAGTTGCAAATCACAATGGAATTCTGTCGACCGCACATGCACGAAAAACACTTGAAACCCCATTTACAATGCGGAACCGATCCGACCATGATCCGAGAATATCCGACCATGATCCGACCACACACGAGACCGTCTCGCACCCGTCGCACCGCAGAGGTAGATCATCGGCGTTCGGGGACGAACTTTGTATGAAAAAACATAGGCTTTCGTGCATCTGCTATCTCTCAAAAACGCATTTCGTACGAGACTTCCTTCAAAACTCCATCGGCAACTCCTCCACCAGCACCACTCTTGCAACCCCATTTACAGTGAGGGAACGATCCTAGAGTTGCAAATCACAATGGGAATTCCATCGGCAACTCATCCACCAGCACCACTTGCAATCCCATTTACATTGCGGGAACGATCCTACAGTTGCAAATCACAATGGAATTCTGTCGACCGCACATGCACAAAAAACACTTGAAACCCCATTTACAATGCGGAACCGATCCGACCATGATCCGAGAATATCCGACCATGATCCGACCACACACGAGACCGTCTCGCACCCGTCGCACCGCAGAGGTAGATCATCAGCGTTCGGGGACGGACTTTGTATGGAAAAACACAGGGTTTGGTGCATCTGCTATCTCTCAAAAACGCATTTCGTGCGAGACTTCCTTCAAAACTCCATCGGCAACTCCTCCACCAGCACCACTTGCAATCCCATTTACAGTGAGGGAACGATCCTAGAGTTGCAAATCACAATGGAATTCCATCGGCAACTCATCCACCAGCACTAACTCTTTCCCTCACTAACTCTTTCTTTGACTAACTCTTTCCCTCACTAACTCTTTCTTTGACTACCTCTTTCCCTGACTAACTGTTTCTTTGCTAACTCTTTCTTTGACTAACTCTTTCCCTCACTAACTCTTTCTTTGACTAACTCTTTCCCTGACTAACTCTTTCTTTGACTAACTCTTTCCCTGACTAACTGTTTCTTTGCTAACTCTTTCTTTGACTAACTCTTTCCCTCACTAACTCTTTCTTTGACTAACTCTTCTTTGACTAACTCTTTCTTTGACTAACTCTTTCCCTGACGAACTCTTTCTTTGCTAACTCTTTCTGTGACTAACTCTTTCCCTCACTAACTCTTTCTTTGACAAACTCTTTCCCTGACTAACTGTTTCTTTGCTAACTCTTTCTTTGACTAACTCTTTCCCTGACTAACTCTTTCTTTGACTAACTCTTTCCCTGACTAACTGTTTCTTTGCTAACTCTTTCTTTGACTAACTCTTTCCCTCACTAACTCTTTCTTTGACTAACTCTTTCCCTGACATTCTAAAAGTCCGTAACACGGAAGTTTCTCCCCCTAAACTTCCTTTGATAATACTTTCATCATCTTTCATCCATATGAAATACAGGTTGATTTGAAATAATGATCATTACTTCCTTGAACCTGTGGAATAAATGTCTGTTTGATATGGGGAGTTGATATTCAGTTAATCCCATGAGCATGGCAATCAAACAACAACGTTTCGGACCTTTGTGGGCGCGCGCCGACATGCTAACTTGTTTATTCATATCTTCAGCCACGCGTTGTCATCTGACACTTTCCCATTTTTTGGGAACGCATCCAACCTGAGACATTCGTGTGTGTGTGTGCAAGAGAAGATCTTACAACGTAACATCACGCGTGTGTGCCAGTGCAAGAGAAGATCTTACAACGTAACATCACGCGTGTGTGCAAGTGCAAGAGAAGATCTTACAACGTAACATCACGCGTGTGTGCAAGTGCAAGAGAAGATCTTACAACGTAATATCACGCGTGTGTGCAAGTGCAAGAGAAGATCTTACAACGTAACATCACGCGTGTGTGTGCAAGTGCAAGAGAAGATCTTACAACGTAACATCACGCGTGTGTGCAAGTGCAAGAGAAGATCTTACAACGTAACATCACGCGTGTGTGCAGGTGCAAGAGAAGATCTTACAACGTAACATCACGCGTGTGTGCAGGAGCAAGAGAAGATCTTACAACGTAACATCACGCGTGTGTGAGTATGCCCCCCCCACCCCCCCCACCCCCCTGTTCCCCACCCCCAAAAAAAATAACATGTCATGCGGGCACAACTTCTAAATGACGGGCACAACTTTTAACTGATGGGCACAACTTCTAACTGACGGGCACGTACCATAACGAAACACTGCCTACAGTGAGCGAAATGAACATAAACGCGCCCTGACAGGCAGTTTTACGCTCTCCCCCGTGCGCGCCGACAGCGGTCCGGAAGGAACAACAAACAGGACTTTAACAGGATTAAAGTATCGAGAAGGGTGATGTAGGCAAGACATATGAGGATTTAAAGGGAGATTTCACAATCAAAAACTGGCATTAAGCAACAATTGAGCAAAACTGGGGATAGAGCGAACAAAACACAAGATCATAGGAAAAACACTGTGGTAATCTAACTTTGTTGGCAGGAAATTGTATATAGCTCCTACTGGGTAAATCGCTGAACTAGGTGAAGATTTTGGTGGGGCGTTGTCCATTGACAGATTAGATTACGTTTTGGTACATTCAATCCAGCAGAACATAAATCCTTTCATCAACATCGATGTTTACCTTAATGCTCGCAGCTGTCATCCCCGAAGTTTTTAACTCCATTATTGGACCGCAGGGTAGTATGTCCCCTCTGGTAATTTAATATAGCCATGGAATAATTACCAATGTGTAGATTATTTACCTATTATTTCCATGGCCAGTTTCCGTATTTCCACAGCCATGTCAGATTACCAGAAGGTATACTTAAATGATCTCCATTCTATCTCCGCTGTATCCCCATTATATCACCATTCTTGTTGCGTAATGTCAGAAACCCAATGCCATAAACACACCATTTGGGGATGATTGTTGCCCCCCATTGTCATTTTGTGATTTATGGCATTGGCTTTACCACACTAATTACAAGTATCATAACATTAATGAATTGCTATTTATGGCATTTGGGGATGATTTATCAAAAATTATCATAAACCATACTGAAATTGGAGTTGTGTTCACCAACTGAAGTCATCCCTCAGTGTTTAGTGTTTAGTCACCCTGGTTGGTGTATATCCCCCATGAGTTAAGTCATATAGAAATGATTATAAATAGGTTATAACATGTTATAACATGTTATAACTAACTATATAACTGGTTGGTGGTAGTTTCAACCTATACCTACCCCTCTGAAAAATATGCTCGTCAGTTGGGAATATGACATTCCCAATATATGGAAACAAAAAAATGTTCCAAACCACCAACCAGATATTTTTCTAAATTGGTTATAACATGTTATAACTATGATTACTTACGTTCACCAGTTACGATCCGTAGGATAATTCTCCAAGTGGTAAGGGGTAATCTTTACATCCCCATATCTTAAATGATATCTTCAATATATCCTTATTATATCACCATTTTGGTTGGATATATTTTTTTACATTTATTATATACACATGAAAAAATAAAAAATGTGTTTTTTTTCCGGTTTGGGATATTTTCTTTTTGGATTTCCTGTTCTGTCCATTTTCCTTGCTATGTATAATATGCAGCATTTTGGAGATGGAAGCTGCCATTTCAACGGTTGTTTGCAACATTTTTCGAGTTCGAACCTTTCATTTCGATGGAAGTTGGAACTGTTCATGTAACATGGTAGTTTGCAACTAGGGTTCATTTAGGGTTGGTTTTGGGGTTAGTTTAGGTTTGTTGTAAGGTTTGGTTTTAATTTTTTTGAGGGTTGGTTTTAGCGTTAGGGTTTATTTATTTTTATCAGGGTTGGTTTAGGATCATTTTAGAGTTGGTTTTGGGTTTTATTTGGGTTTGGTTTGAGATCTATTTAGGGTTGGTCTTAGGTTTGTTTAGGCTTGGTTGGACCTATTTTGGATTGTTTTTTAGGGTTTATTTAGGCTTGGTTTAGGATCTATCTAGAGTTGGTGTAGGACCTATTCAGGGTTGGCTTAAGGTTTGTTTAACGTTGTTTTAGGTTTGTTTTGGGCCTGCTTAAGATCTATTTAAGGAGGGTGTAAGGCTTATTTAGGCTTGGTTTAACATATATTCGGGGTTGGGAGTTTAGGATCTATTTAGGGTTGGTTTAGGGTTTATTGAGTATTAGTTTCAGATTTAGGATGTGTTTAGGGTGTACTTCGAGTTGTTTTAGTGTTTTCTGCTTGTGGGGTTTATTTAGGGTTGATTTAGGGTTTTTATTATTATCTATATGATGTTTCCTAGGGTTTATCAGCTATATACAGTATGAGAAACCAAAAAAAAGAGAAACACTGAAAAACAGAGAAACAGAAAAACAGGTAAGCAAACAGAGAAGCATTCAAAAGCAGAAAGCAGAGAAACAACTCAGACAAAAAAAACAGAAACGCGGAGAAGCAGAGAGGCAAAGAAGCAGAAAAGCAAGAAAGCAAAGAATCAAAGAAACAGAGAAGCAAAGAAGCAGAAAAAACGGAAATCGCAGAGAAGCAGGGAACAGCAGAAAAGCAGAGAAGCAAAGCAAAGCAGAAAAAACATGAAAAGGAGAAACATGGAGAAGCAGAGAGGCAAAGAAGCAGAAACGCAGAAAAACAAAGAATCAAAGAAACAAAGAAGCAAAGAAACAGAAAAACAGGAAATCCCAAAACGGAAAAACCACCTCCGCCGGGTCACTCTTTGCCAGGGACTGTGCTGTACTGCATCGTCCTCGGCGACTGGGCGAGCAGTAAACCAAAAAACATAAACACGGAAACCTTACCACCGATGTGCTGGGCATTCTTTGGGGATCAGAGAAATTCGCTGGCCATTTTTCGCGGATTCGATGGTATATGAAAGTTTATGGGAGAGATAATGGCCCGGTATTCAACGTGGTCAACCTTCGATAGGCCGCACAAAATGTATTTTTTTTTGCTGGTTTGCTGGTGATTTTCCCATAACAACAGACTATATAAAGGATAAAGGATACGTTTCTACCCCTCTAATATGGAGGTTTCCTAAGTCATGGGGGCACCCCAATAGCCGGATGGTTTATAAATTTACAATGGACAATACCAAAATAATATGGGTGAGAATTGGGGGTACCCCCCATTTTATGAAACCTCCATAAAAACTATGATTTGCTAAGATAAAGTAATGATTATAAATAAAACTGCCGATATTTCTCTAAGGTATCTTCTTTAGTAGAGCTATCCTTTATTTTGGGGTATATAGACATAGACACAGCCTGTAAAATCCTTTCCCTTGGTCATATCATATAATGATCTGTGGGTTCAGATGAGCCAACAAACGAAACAAATGTATCACCCACAAGAATGTTGTTTTGAACCTGTTCCATATGGGACCCCAGAAAGAGCAGATCCGCAACGATCCACTATGACACCAGGGTGTCTGGTGGGCTGCATATTGTTAGGGCTGGTACATGGTTATATAAACCGGGAATTGGATATTAGCTCCAAATTCAGGGATTGGATATTAGCTCCAAATTCTTATTCCCGCAACGTCAAAACCCATCTGCCCCATGTCTTTGTGATGCTCATCCTCAATTTAACATAGAGCTATGGAAAATGGTGACCATGGCCCATTGATAGATGATTTTCCTGTTACTCTCATATTTAACAGTTTGCGAGCTGGAAACCATGGCCATTATATAAGTTCGATGATTTACCTGTAATTTCGATTGGTTTTCCATAGCAAACTGTGACAAAGTACCACAGGGAAAATGACTTGGGGGTAGGTCAAAATCTATTGTCATCATATTTTGGTGAATAACCATCCGTTAACCAGCTATGACTTGGGGTACCAATTGGGCACCAAGGTTTGACAAAAATAACCACTGATTTTCGACCCTGAACTTTCCATCGTTGCCCTTGGGGGCCAGTGCGTTAGTTCATACTTGTCTATTTTTAGCATTAAACATCCAATTATCGGTACCCAATTTTGACCCATACCCATTTGATGGTTTATCCTTTCCCCCATTAGGATTGCCATGCAATGGTGTGTACCCCGCATTTTTAGACATTGCAGGTTTTGACTCATCACCACTTATTTTTGAAAAATAATCAGGGTCAAAATTGAAGACACATCTGACCACAGATGCGTTTTACTTTTGCCATTACCATCCCATTTTTTTGGGTACCTAAGTTTAACCTGAACTCATGTATAGTCATCCCCCCAAAATTATCCCGGCAAGGGAGCCGCAACAGGGCGCAGTTAGGATTCTAAAGGGACGGTTGAAAGGACCCCAGATCATCAGTGGCTCCAAGCTAGCAGGACAAGAGGGACCTAGTAGTGAAAACATGGTGTTCATTCCCAAGGTGGTACCTGGAAGAAGAGGTACCAGGTTAGATTCTGCAAGTTCCCTTTGTGAATATCTCTGTAGACGATTGTGCGCAAGATCTTCTTGACATGTGCTCTGTAGAAGCTGCTGTGCAAGATCGCTTGGTGGGGCTATCTGTACAAGGTGTGTATTATAGATCTCCACAGAAGATATCTCTAAGAGATTTCAAAGTAAGATCTGTGTTCAAGCTCTCTAGAAAAGATCTCTGTTCTCTTCACCAGGTCTCTGCACAAGATCTGTCAAAGAGGTCTCCTGGCAAGATCTCTGAACAAGCTCCCTATAAGAGGTCTCGTGGCAAGATCTCTGTAAGAGACCTCTTGGCAAGATCTCTGTGCAGATCTCTATAAGAGGCCTCTCGGCAAGGTCTCTGTACAACTCCCTATAAGAGGTCTCTTGGCAAGATATCTTTATGAGGTCTCTGTAGAAGCTGTCGCAAAGAGCCCCCTTGGCAAGATCTCTGTAAGCGACCTCTTGGCAAGATCTCCACAGATCTGTATATGCAATGTCTCCGTACAAGATCCCTATATAGGATGTCTCTTGGCAAGCTCTCTGTACAGGCTTCTTATAAGAGGTGTCTTGGCAAGATCTGTTTCAGAGATCTCTGCACAAGCTCTCTATAAGAGCTCTTTTGGCAAGATCTTGGTAAGAGACCTCTGACAAGCGCTCTGTACAAGATCCGTATAAGATGCCTCTTGGCAAGATCCCTTGAAGAGATCTCGGTAGAAGTTTGTATAAGAGCTCTGTTAGCAAGATCTCTGTAAGAGACCTCTGGGCAAGATCTCTCCACAAGATCTCTATAAAAACTCTCAGTACAAGATCTCTATAGAAGCCTCCGTGGCAAAATCTCTGCCCAAGCTCTCTATCAAAGACCTTCTTGTCAAGATCTCTGCGTAAGATCTTCTTGACTATCAAAATGAGCACCGCGCCACAAAGAGAGCGATAGCAAACTTCACACCGCGCCACAACGAGAGCGATCTGAGAGGCCCAAAGTGACGAGAGGGTTGCGCGAGAGATCTCTGCGACACCCGTTTGTGCGAGCCTGCGCAGTCGAAATGCACATGGACATCTCACGAGAGCACGTTTGTGCTGTAACGGTCATCAAGAATGCCGTGCACGTATGAGAACACTTGGAATGAACACCCGGCCTGAACAGCTATCATAAGAACCCTAAGTGTGGCCACACTATTGGGGGGAAAAGATGGAAAAAGAAAATCACCAATCAAATGATAGCGAAGATTCGTTTTTCTATCTTATTTATCTTTTTGGGTGTTACTACAAGGTGGTGCCCTCCCAGTTATGTTTAAGTTGGTTTAATTTATAACCATAGTAAGTGTGTCAATATATCTACCATAAACCATAGTGAAATTGGAGTTATGAACGCACCAACTTACCGATGAATCGCTCACTGGGGCACCACCTTGTACCATCGTTATGAACCCGGCCCGCCGATTTGATGCCCAGTTTCTTGAACGCAGCACCGCCGAAAACTTTGCAATGGAGTGACCTGCCCAGGGCCCAAGCATGCCGTTTCGCCAACAAACACAGGAATTCTCTAAGAAATGTCATTTTTTTCAACCAACACATACTGGTTGGCAAAAAACACCGAGACGCCATGGTTTGGCACGGCCATGGCATCGCTGCACCACGCTTAGCCACATTCGGAACAACATGATCTACGCGAGTGGTGGGTTTTCCACATCTATCTTGGCTTACAGGAGATCATATATCGAAGGAAGTTTAGAAGTCAAACTTCCGACAATATGGACAGATGAAAAGCAGAAGAGGCAGAGAGAAGAGAAAGCTTAGAAGAGAGAAGAGTAGAAGAGAAAGAGTCAGAAGAAAGAAGATGCAGATGCGCGAAAAGGTAGGAAAGTTGCGAAACACTGTGTTTTTCCAATGATTTGGGGCTCCGGAGGGTCGAAAAGTAGGCTCGCTAAAGCGGCGGGTGCGGAGCCAGCTGGCCAGATGAGAGATGAAAAAAATTGCACGCCGTTGTGGCGCGAAGCACATTTGCAAGTGAAAAGCTAAAAACACCGCACGTTCGGAGCACTTTTTGAAGTTGAGATGTCGAAAAAGTGCACGCCGTTGTGGCGCGAAGCTCATTTGCAAGTCAAAATGTACAAAACACACCAGGTGCGGACCACTTTTGGCAGTTGAGATGTCGAAAAAGTGCACGCCGTTGTGGCGCGAAGCACATTTGCAAGTCAATATGTACAAAACACACCAGGTGCAGACCACTTTTGGCAGTTGAGATGTCGAAAAAGTGCACGCCGTTGTGGCGCGAAGCACATTTCGAAGTCAAAATGTACAAAACACACCATGTACGGACCATTTTTGGAGGTTCAGATGTATCTTTTTTTTATTTGTTTTTAACAAAACACACCAGCCTCGGACCACTTTTGGAAGTTGAGATGCCGAAAAAGTGCACGCCGTTGTGGCGCGAAGCACATTTCCAAGTCAAAATGTACAAAACACACCAGCCTCGGACCACTCTTGGAAGTTGAGATGTCGAAAAAGTGCACGCCGTTGTGGCGCGAAGCACATTTCCAAGTCAAAATGTACAAAGCACACCATGTACGGACCACCTTTGGAAGTTGAGATGTCGAAAAAGTGCACGCTGTTGTGGCGCGAAGCACATTTCCAAGTCAAAATGTACAAAACACACCAGCCTCGGACCACTCTTGGAAGTTGAGATGTCGAAAAAGTGCACGCCGTTGTGGCGCGAAGCACATTTCCAAAGTCAAAATGTGCACAAAACACACCATGTACGGACCATTTTTGGAGGTTCAGATGTCGTTTCGCGTGGCAGGCGCAAAGGATTGTGGACCTTGTCAAAAGTGAGCAAAACGTGAGGGTTTTGTAGCATTTTCAACCACAACCACCACGACACTACACTACACGACACTCCAATACATTACACTACACTACAACTACAACTACACCTTCACTACATTCTACTACACTACACTCCACTACACTACACCGCACTCAATCACACTCAATTACACTACATTACACTACACTACCTTCCACTACACTACATCACACTACACTACACTCCACTACACTCCACTTCACTACATTGCACTACAACTACAACTGCACAACTACACTCCACTACACTCCACTACACTCCACTACACTCCACTACACTACATTACACTACACTACACTACATTACACTACACGACACTCCACTACACTCCGCTACACTAAATTACACTACACTACACTACATTACACTACACGACACTCCACTACACGACACTCCACTACACTGCACTACACTACATTACACTACACTACACCACACTACCTTCCACTACAGTTCACTACATTACACTACACTCAACTACACTACAACTACAACTACAACTACACTCCACTACACTTGACTACACTAAATTACTCTACACTACACTACACTACGCTACATTCCACTACACTTCACTACATTACACAACACTACCTTACACTGAATGACACTGCACCACAGATAGACAGGTAGACAGATAGACAGATAGACAGATAGATAGATGGATAGATAGATAGATGGATAGATAGATAGATAGGTGGATAGATAGATGGATAGATGGATAGATGGATAGATGGATAGATGGATAGATGGATAGATAGATAGATAGATAGATAGATAGAAAGAAGATAGATAGATAGATAGATGGATAGATCGATAGATAGATAGATCGATAGATCGATAGATCGATAGATCGATAGATAGATCAATAGATAGATAGATAGATAGATAGATAGATAGATAGATAGATAGATCGATAGATCGAAAGATGGATAGATACATAGATACATAGATACATAGATACATAGGTAGATAGATAGAAAGATAGGTAGATAGATAGATAGATAGATAGATACATAGGTAGATAGATACATAGGTAGATAGATAGGTAGGTAGGTAGATAGTCAGAGAAAGAGAGAGAGAGAGAAAGAGAGGAGACATCAATCACCTTTCGATCCATCAGTGGCTTCGCGCTGCTATCTGTGATTCACAACAACCAACCTTTCCTATAGGTTTCCTATTTTTGAAACTTCCGCCACCGCCTTGTGCGGTACTACTGGTATATACACATCCATATCATTCCATATCTATAATATTGTGTAATTGCAGATTATTACAAAAACGGGATATGACTGCATATATTGAATGTATAGATAGAAAAAAACAATCCTCAAAATGGGACATATTCACCAAATGCTTCCTCAAACCACATCACTTTAGTTGATTCTAGGGTCCAACTATAATTTGTCATTATTTTTTCTCCGTACGACCAGGTCATGTTCCCAGAGTCATTGGTCCAATGCTACCATCAATCTGTCTTTCCCATGTAAGTGGTTACATACTGACATAAAAATGGCTGGTATTAGACCTAGATCTAGGCTAATTAGATCTAATTAGAATCAGCACCATCGGTGCACATTAGTACAAGTAAATACACGAAATTGAGGGTTTCCATAAATGTGGGTACTCCTAAAGCATCTATGTTCTTTTCGGAATTTCCGATTTTCCATTATACATCATCCAGCGTTTGGGGTACGCCCATGACTTAGGAACCCCCCAATGAAGTTCCGTTGCTACAACTCTTTGTTGCAATGCTTAAAGGCAACCACTTCCATGTTACCATTTGTCGGCTTAAGCGGGACCATCGGCCAAAAACCATTGTCTCCAAGTGAGCAGTGTTCAAAATCCCTCTGCCATTCCATTATACTGCTCGGTTAAGAACGGGATTCCCCATTATTGGTGGATTTCTACAATCCCCAATATATTTGGTAATATACAGTAATCCCCTATGATCATCAACCTACAAGGGTTTTGAACACTGCTCAAGTGATGGTGAACATGGATGAGAATGGCCCACAGAAATCTACGATGTGCAACCCATAAATTACCTTTGCAGCACTGGAACCCAGCAATCTCAAATCCTTCTTCGAAATATGGGCACGTCATTTGTGTTCATCAGGATTTTACTTCTTGCCAGGTTTGAGTACCATACCGGATAAATTGCAAACCTGATTGCCTCTATCCATTAGCAACAAAACCCTGATGTGTTGTGATCGATAAATCAATATCATTGTTGATCAAAACCCTCTAACTTTAAACTTTTGGTTGGAATGTTCAGGTGGACAAGCATCAAATTCGCAAGCTGTTGATGGTGGACGAACCCATGTGAGAAGTGTTTAAAACTTAAAAAGCCGATCTCATTCCTGTATAGTGGTTGGCCGAGGGGCTTCCCACTTGATTGATCACTTCATAACATATCCACTTAAACTATCAACATCTTTGGTGATTAATATATGTCAAAACATGTTAAAACCTACATATGGAGGGTCAACAAGTCTCGCTTCACATCAACTTCCGGGTCGGCTCGTCACCAATCCGAACTCGGCTACCCGGCCTTCGTCATCAAAATCCTGGAATAAAACGAAAACGGAAAGGAAGCTGTTGGGCTTCCTTTCTGGTTGGTGGTGCAATTTCACCATCTTGAAAAATGATGGAGTTTGTCACTGGGAAAGTTAATTATCCCATATATGAAATGGAAAATAAAAACTCTTTGAAACCACCAGCCAGCTTTCTGGAATCGGGTGTATCTGGATGGATTTACTGTACCATGAAATTTCATTGGGAATTCACTAGTCACTAGTGTGATTGCCAACCGGTGAACCATTTTTAGAACACCTTTTTTCCAGATGCATTTTCATGTAACTCTGGCCTGGCTCTGCATGGTTTTGGATGATTATGAGTGTCATGCTTTTGTTTGAAAATTCCAACTAAATCAAGCGGTTTATCATAATAAAAGCAACTCTAAATTTGACGTTTTGGAATATGACAATTTTCAGACAAACATGAATATAGATTGGTTGTATATATGCATATACATATATTTATATATACACACACCCTTTATGTGACATTCCATGAACATCCCATTCCGTCCCGTAAAAAAACCATTACTTGGTGGTTCACGTCAGTGTGTTCGTGAGCTAGCCAGTTTGACACAGACGAAGTAAAGTAGGGGCAATGTCCATTTATAACATGTTATAACATGGTGATGACTGGGGGGATGGTAAAAATGACATTGTTTTACCCACATTCGCCTTAAAACTGGATCTGATTGGTGGTATACCTACCCCCTGAAAAATATGAAAATCAGTTGGGATTATTATTCCCAATATATGGAAAGTCATAAAATTCATGTTCCAAACCACCAACCAGTATAACATGTTATAACATATCCGATAGCTATCCCATTGACATGTCTATCATAAAAATCCAATGCTTCATGGTTTAACCACCCAGAGGTCGCATCCAGTAAAAGCCCGTTCAACTCTGGTTACTAACCAACTATCTCCATCATATATATATATATATACATTCTGGAATATTCACATGTATGTATTTATATAACTGCAAAATATATCAACATATAAATATATTTTCACATTCATGGGTAAAACGTATAGAGACAAAAAATGAGAGAGAGAAAGAGAGAGAGAGAGAGAGTGGGATAAACACTGCGTAGACGTGACAATGTATAACTAAATAAATGGCAATGAGTCAAACCCCTGGCACCCTAGGTCCCCTAAAATAGACCAAACTAGCTGGTTAACTCATTTGTATGCCCCCAAATATACTAATAATATCTAGAAATAGGTTTTGGCCCATCCCCATCTCTAAATACATATGTATATATATATATATATATATCAAAAATATTGCCACAAACCAAACAGTTAACATAGTTAACAAAACCAACTTAGCTAAGAAACTAAATATCCCCATTATATCCCATTATATCCCCATTAAAACCCATTTCCTCACTAAATTTCCGCATTAAATCACCATTTTGGCATGGTTAAAGCACCATTTTGATCAATGTTCATGAATGAAACTGCTATAATTAAATCTCACAACATCCTACTTTACTATATCAAATGGTTCTAAACCCCATACAATTTCCCATAATCCCCTATACTTTCTTGTTATCTCCTTTTAAGTAATCTCCATTTTTACAAAGATCCCCGAAAAAAAAACGCTGCGGCTCTCCTCTTGCTTCGGCGCTGGGGAAGAGCTGGACGATGAGTTAGCCTAACTGGGGAGTCATCATCCACATATGATGTGATTCATAATGGGTACCCTCTGGTAAACATACAAAAAGCTATTGAACATGGCCATAGAAATAGTTGATTTAACCATTGAAAATGGTGATTTCCCATAGTTATGTTAGTTTACCAGAGGGTATGCATGTATAACCAGCATTAGTGGTTTATAGTGTTTTATAGAATCACTGGGCAATTTTAGAGTATTTCATACAGATAAGAATTATCAAGGGTTAGGATATATGATATATTGGGAAATATGAAATAGCAATCAGGTACTATCCATATTATAGAATATGAAGAAGCTGGGAACATTCCCATATTCATTCATATGATCAACACAACATATTCAATAGATGATAGTTGGTTTTGAAATTTACTATTATTAATTATTATTATTGTTGGATTAGCATTTCCTATATCATATGGGAGTACTCCATTTAGGTTTTGTGGGTTTATGCGGAATTTATGAAACCATAGCTATGGTCGTTGTTTGAAGAGATGTTCAATGGCCATCTGAGGTAGAGTTTTCTGTACCCCAAAAAAACGCAATGTTTTGGGGGTATATCCCCTTAGATAGCCCGTATACATAGACTTTATTTATATATATATATACATACATATATATATATATATGGGAGGTACCTCCAATTGAGGTCCCTGAAATGGTCACTGTCACTGAGAAAAAATATGACCCTCTGGTAATATAGCTATGGAAAATCAACATTTTTAGCTTAGCTACAGCGATCATACATCATCAAAAAATGGTCATGCGTTTGGTTCTTCATTAACCTTACAAATAAAACATGTTATTTGATATTGTTGTATTTTGCAATATACTCCTATACATAGATCAACATCACAGGAATAACATACGATGCTATTGTAACATGAAATGATGAACACACCAATAAAACGATATAATGATATGAATTTTCAAACCATTATTTTCATACACATGGCCTGAACATGGGAATATGAATTGCATATGAACATGGGATATGTTTTGGATATTAATGGCACATTAATGGGGAAATATTGTGAATTATGGATTCCAAGTTTGAACATTTGGGTTCATCAATATGATATAATGAGATCTGAAAATTACAATTTTATGACACATTCATGAGATGGTATGCACAGAATATGAATGAAATACAAAATGAATATGAAATATTGATGGCATACCAATATTGAGATATCAATGGAATATTGGCTATCAGGTACCCCAATATGATAAAATAGGATCTGAACGAGGAATATGAATAGGATACGAACATGGAATATGAATGGGATATGAACATGGAATATGACCGGGATACGGATGGAATATATATATATATATATATACATAATTAGAAGGGATATTGCCGGAATGGAATATGAATGACATATCAACATGGTCAATCTTTGATAGCCCACACAAAAACTATTTGTTTGCTGGCTTGCTGGCTATTGTCCATGTATAGCAAAAACACTCAAGGATTAGTTTCTACCCATCCAGTTGCTTGGGGATGTTAATGACACAGAAAAATGGTCTCGCAAACCCAAAAAATGTTAGAACATGAAGTGGCGGGTTCAGGCCCGCAAACATATGAGTCAAGATAGTAAATGTTTATCCTCCGATTTATCATCCCAAATATTTGGGACTAATCAGACGAAAAACCTGGGTTCTGAAAATGAGGGCTACCACTTTAGTAGCCATGACTGCAACTCTTTGAGGATGACCCCCAGACGATAAACCCAGCTTGACAGAGTGGAAAACAACATCTGTGAAACCCCACACTTTGGAGGGATTTTTGCCTATTTTGCATGAGCTCAAAGAAGACCATCTTTTTCAATGCTGGCGCTTCACCAATGATGTCCAAACAAATTCCAGCTGCAAAATGCTACGCCATTTACCATCAATCATCACAAAACACCAGGAATACTTGAGGCTTTCCACTCTGACTGCTGGCGAATTTGTGTGTTTCGGCGAATGGAGGTACCCCCAAATCCGCTTTGGACACATCATGATGTTCTCATTCTTTCAGCATGGATATTTCCATGAACTGGTTAGTTGTACCTGGATTTTTTTTTTAGATCTTCTTGTCCATTGTCTCATTCTTCATCATTTTCCGCAACTAAAAAACATATGTGCCATGGTCAAAACATGGAATATGGAATGCCACGCCATAGGAATGCAAGCGGATTGATGACAATCCCTCCTAAACTGGGCAATATAGATCAATTTACCCAAGTTTTTATCATGGTACATGGCACATTAATGGTGGCAACATGGCCTGTGGGCGAGATGCTGGCCAACCAGGAAAACGCATGTCTCTTTCTGAAGATCTGGCCAGGAGGAACAGATCGGGATGGAATCTAAACAGATCTGTAGAGTTTCAATAGAAAATTATAGTTACTTTTCCTTTCTTAACATATAAATAAGCTGGTTTAAGCATGATGTAACTGGGAAACTGTTGGGACACCCAAAACATGATCTGAAATACAGGCATCTGAAATGGAATGCCATCAATGATCCTGCATTGTATAGTTTTACCTTTGATGGACATATACTTCAACATTCAACTTGGTAGGGAAGGTACACGGACTTTGGGTAATGTTAGTTCCCATCAAACATAATTCTATGGCTGAGAAACTATTGCCATGATGAAACATCATCTTACTATTGGATATGTTTTTTTTTCGTTCATCATGTTCAATTCTGCCCTCGGAGAAGTGGGATTTCTGAATGGGCGATAATCCAATGATCTACCCTGAAGATGGCAATTATTTCATTGGACAAATAATGAAAAAAATCATGCGATTTTTTGGGATATATGGGGGGAGTAAACCTGCTATTCATGGCAAAAAACTCATGGAACAAAGTCATCAATTTATGAACATATCATAGGGGATACATTTTGTTTTTTTTGGGAACTATATAACCAACTATAATGCTCAAGAAAACATTGTAGGAGGGGATTGAAGTAAACATCGCGACTATCGTAGGGATCTGCTTTGAGACATAGTGGGTGTACGAAAAAATATTGAGTTGCAAGGGCAGCAGTTGACAGGCCCCTGCCAGTTTGTTATATCCCCTTGCAATTAGACATGGCAATGGAACATCATTGATTATCTCTGTCAAGCTCTTGTGGTCGCTTTTCCTGAAAAATGTTTGATCAGCAGTGTTTCTTTTGATATACAGATTTGGTGTTTCTTTTTCACCCATCCAATCTTTGTCCGCTCCGTCATCTCCCCACATTGGGATGAAAAGTACATCAATCTAAAGACAAAAAAATAGCCGGACAGCCGCAGTATTGATGCAAAATAAACGGATTCCTAAAGGACACACTGGTTTGGTTTTGTGATTTTGTAAGGCGGGGAGCTTGCAGAGCGGATATCATCAAGAATAATTAAATTTAACACAACAACAACCACAACCACAACAACAACAACAACACCAACACCAACAACCCCAACAACCCCAACAACCCCAACAACCCCAACAACCCCAACAACCCCAACAACCAACAATAAACAACCGACAACCGACAACACACAACCGACAACCCACAACCAACAGCCAACAACCACAACCACAACCACAACCACCAACCAACCAACCAACCAACCAACCAAACAAACAAACAAACAAACAAACTGCGAAAGTATGAGGCTCTGACACTACTGAGCAAACAAGGTCACACAAGTCCCACAAGCTCAAAGTCTTTTCTCACCTCTGCTGATGCCACAGCATCGTGCTTGAGCCAAAGTAAGTTGAAGTACTTGGCATGGTAGAGTGACGCGGGAGAAAATTGCATATTTCACACAAACGAACGAACAAATAAACAAACAAACGAAGGAAGGAAGGAACGAACAAACAAGCAAAAACACAAACAAAGAAACAAAGAAACACAGAAACAAAGAAGCAAACGAACAAAGGAACAAATAAACAACAAAGAAACAACAAAAAACGACAAAGCAACGACAAAGAAACAACAAAGAAACATCAAAGAAACAACAAAGAAACAACAAAGAAACAACAGAGAAACAACTGAGAAACAACAAAGAAACAAGAAATACACAATAAAGAAACCACAAAGAAACAAGAAATACACCATAAAGCAACCACAAAGACACAACAAAGATACAACCAAGAAACAACAAAGAAACAGCAAAGAAACAACAAAGAAACAATAAAGAAACAACAAAGAAACAACAAAGAAACAACTGAGAAGTAACAAAGAAACAACAAAGAAACAACTGAGAAACAACAAAGAATCAAGAAAAACACAAGAAAGAAACAACAAAGAAACAACCAAGAAACAACAAAGAAACAAAAAAGAAACAAGAAAGAAACAACAAAGAAACCTTAAAGAAACAACAAAGAAACCACAAAGAAACAACAAAGAAACAACAAAGAAACCACAAAGAAACAACAAAGAAACCACAAAGAAACAACAAAGAAACAACAAAGAAACCACAAAGAAACAACAAAGAAACCACAAAGAAACAACAAAGAAACAACAAAGAAACAATAAAGAAACAACAAAGAAACAGCAAAAAAACAACAAAGACACAAAAAAGAAACAGCAAAGAAACAACAAAGAAACAACAAAGAAAAACACCGACACAACAACAACAACAGCAACAACAACAACAACACCAACACCAACACCAAAAACAACACGAACAACAACAACAACAACAACACCAGCAACACCAGCAACACCAGCAACACCAACACCACCAACAACAACAACAGCAACAGCAACAGCAACAGCATCAGCATCAGCATCAGCAACAGCAACAGCAACAGCAACGGCAACAACAACCACAACCACCACCACGACCACAACCACAAGCAACAGCAACAGCAACCGCAACAACAACCACAACCACCACCACAACCACAACCAACAACAACCAACAACAGCAACCACAACAACAACAACAAAAACCAACAACAACCAGCAACAAGCAACAACAAGCAACAACACGCAACAACAAACAACAACAACAGCAACAACAGCAACAACAACAACAACAGCAATAACAAAAACAACAACAACAACAACAACAAGGACAACAACAAGGAAAACAACAACAAGGAAAACAACAACAACAACAACAACAAGGAACACAACAACAACAAGGAAAACAACAACAACAAGGAAAACAACAACAAGGAAAACAACAACAACAACACCAACACCAACACCAACAACAACAACAACAAGAACAAGAACAAGAACAACAACAACAACAAGAACAACAAGAAGAACAAAGACAACAAGAACATCAAGAACAATAAGAAGAACAAGAACAACACGAACATCAAAAACAACAAGAACAACATGAACAACACGAACACCAAGAACAAGAAGAACAAGAACAACACAAAAACCAAGAACATCAAGAACAACATGAACATCAAGAACATGAAGAACAACAAGAAGAACAATAACAACATAAACATCAATAACAACAAGAATAAGAAGAACAACATGAACATCAAGAACAACAAGAAGAACAATAACATCAAGAACGCCAATAACAACAAGAAGAACAAGAACAACAAGAACAACACGAACAACATAAACAACAAGAATAAGAAGAACAACATGAACATCAAGAACAACAAGAAGAACAAGAACATCAAGAACACCAAGAAGAACAAGAACAACAATAACAAGAACAACACGAACAACAGAAACAATAAGAATCACAAGAACAACAATAAGAACAAGAACAACGAGAATAACAACAACAACAACAACAACAACAACAACAACAACAACAACAACAACAACAACAACAACAACAACAACAACAACAACAACAACAACAACAACAAGGACAACAACAAGGAAAACAACAACAAGGAAAACAACAACAACAAGGAAAACAACAACAACAAGGAAAACAACAACAACAAGGAAAACAACAACAACAAGGAACAACAACAACAACAACACCAACACCAACACAACAACAACAACAACAACAACAACAACAAACAACAAACAACAAACAACAAACAACAAACAACAAACAACAAGAACAACAAGAACAACAAGAACAACAAGAACAACAAGAACAACAAGAACAACAAGAACAACAAGAACAACAAGAACAACAAGAACAACAAAAACAACAAGAACAACAAGAACAACAAGAACAACAAAAACAAAAAGAAGAACAAACACAACACAAACATCAAGAATAACAAGAACAACATGAACAACATGAACAACAACCACAACCACACCACAACGACAATGATATATCATCCTCAGCTTTACCCCAACCGGGCATGGTCCTGGCAGATCACAAAGCGCGCTGCTTTGTGCGATAAATTAGGGACACATCCCAAACTAAAGGTTGGCAAAAAGGGGAAAACACATGGTGTATATCATCAATCTATGATTTTACGGGAACTTGATTCATTTCAAAACATCACCTTTTGAGTGGCCTGACTTGTGGTAATGCTTACCTGAACTTGGGTATTGCAGTCAAATGGCCAGGGTTACTTCAGAGTTCCTTTTGAGCACGGTTGCTCTTAAAAACCTTGGTCTTACAACAAATGCATGCCAGAAGGGTGGTAGATAGCTTGGATCCATGCACACACACACACTGAATTTGAACCAACCAACCACCCAACTGACCTTCACCTTTTTTCGCTCTGCTTCTTATCTTCAACATGGCGACAGAAATGGATAAATGTACAAACATTTGGATGCATCTGGGATATCCCTCCTGCCGGCAATAATCATCACATTTCGCCAACATCCAATCAGCAAGCACCGGCAACGGGTGGGAGGATAGCCCAAAGACTCACCCGGCAACACTACGCATGCACTGCGCTCTCCCACGCCAGTTCGCTCGTTAGCTCTTTGCTCTCGCGGATGACGTTCTTTTGAAAAAGCTCTTGCCTGGGGCCAAAATGGGCCAAATGGCTGGAGAGCAGTGGCTTCAACCCTCCTAGAAAATAAAAAAGCACAAATTTTATTGGACAAAAAACAATTGGGGGTTGAGACCAATTGGGGGGTTGAGAGGAGGGTTGAGACCAATGTTTCGATTGGGGATTGAACATCAAACAAAAAAAATGAAACCAATAGATGGTCAGGCACTAGCAGATCCGTCGAAAAGGTCCAGTTTTGTATGGCTTTATTCGGCACATTGCCGAATCATTCCCAGTACTTTCATATATGTGTTATGATTATATATTTGCTGCTTTGAAGGCCTTTATTTTTAATTGATTTGATCAACTATTTCCCCTCCGCTCAAATTCTCTTTCTTCTATTGGCTGCCCAGGCCCAACAGTCCATTCCCAGCTAGTCATGACTAGCTCCTCTTTGGCGAAGCAAAACACGCCGGAATTTCCCATGCGCCAAGTTGCATCCCTGGTGTAGTTCCCAAATAATATGCGTCAAAGTATGACAGCTCAACCTGGGTCATGGTGGGATTTTACCATGGGGGTGTGTCTGAAAATGTTGTGTACCCCTAAACCCAATGGTTTTGCTGATCATTATCCCTATTAAATGGTTATTTCATTGGGAATATCCCCTATTTTCAGACAAACCCATGGAATTTACCCTATACATGCAGATACAGATGGTGCATTTAGCAGATTTTCAGACGAACCATGCAGGCATTTGTCCCTGAGCAGGAAGAACATTTGGTTCCTTTTAGTATTGAACCATACGTAATGGTGGTTTCAGTCTCTCGTTAAACGGGGATTGCCCAAATAAAGTCAAATACTGATACTTTCTTAGCCTTGCTATCAGTGGCGGAAAAAATCACTTGTTTGTGGAACATATACACCATACACAAATGGGGCAGTTCCCTATCGGTTCTGTGGATTTCTGTATTCATTGACATGCAGATACAGGGATGATATCGGTGTAGGGTTGTCCTCTATCTGTTGTAAAGGTTTTACGCGCTCAGCGACAAGGCTAAGGCGAAGCAATACTGAATTCATCATACAACAGGCTTGTCAGTGCCAGTTACTCATATAACCAATAATATACGTACCCTCTGGGAAGCAAACATGGCAAAGGAAATTGCCTCATTCAAAGATGTATTTACCAGTTGGAACTTCCATTGAGTGCAGGGATTTCCCATTGCGAGCCATGTTTGATTGCCATAGGGTGCTTAGATCCAACCGCGGCTTAATCTCGCCAAACACCACGGTGTTTTAATCACATGTTAACAGGGTGGAAAAGCTCTTCCGTTCTGGAAACCATTCCACTACCATCTGGGAATTTGACAGAACTATGGAAAATCATTGTAGTTTTGTATTCGGGTATAAATCATCTATAAATGAGCCATTTTCCATAGCTATGCCAATGAATAGAGGGTAAAGCAAAGGATTGTAATGGAAAAAAGCACGTGTCTGAAAATGCTGCATACACCCATATAACAATAGCTATTTGACAAAAACATAGAGACATTGTTTATTAACTAGTGAAGTGGACTGTCTGGTATCCCAAATCTTCCAAACTGGGATAACTGGGCCCCTCTACCTCTGGCTTTTCCAAGGCTACTATCATATTTTTTTTACAGGAACGTTCCAAAACATATCATTTATAATGTCAATACTTCCCAGGTTGATGGTTTCAACTGATGCCAAAAGCTTTGTCCATTAAGTTGGCAAGGATTCTCCAACACCTCCGATTTCCATCACCTTTATATTATATAAATCTAAATCCATAATTAATTCCCTTCACTTCGAGAATATAGATCCATGTATAGATTTTAATTGATATAGATCCACAAACCGAGGGGATTAAATCACCATCATACATTACTAGATAGTATATAGATATGTCGCTTATCTTGTGTATATATATATATCATCCATTCAAACACCTCAATGGCTAGCCATCCCCAGTGGCGGGTTCTTGTCGCAGGCAATGCCCAGCTCCGCTCCCAATTGTTGGTCCACGCGGGAAACCAAGTCGTGCCTCGGAAGTGCTGGCACCAAACCACAAATTTTGATGAGATTTTAATGATGGTGCATTATTAGTTGCTGGAGCCAGCATTGGTGTTTAATGAGTTAATTTTATTGATGTTCAATGGTATATTTATATATAGGTCTATAATGGTCTATAATAAAATATCTTTATATACTAGGTTGATTTCCTGCTGCACGAAATAACATGCGGTTCTGTGAAATGCGTGTTTGGAGCCACTGTGGTGTGGGATGGCCTGGTCCCCTCGCGACTTGTCGTATGCGTCGTATGCCTTTTTAGGAAACCATCGAAGCAAATGGGCTATGGAGGCTATGGAGGCTATGGCTTCTAGTTCGCAAACTGTTGCATTACCATACCAGAGTATCCACATCTTTATAGTTATCCCATCAATATGCCTAAAAACAACTGTAATCATGCAATATAACCATATGTCAACCCTGGATAAATAAACTGACTTGATGAATTGGAGCAACTCCCCAATGATAAAGGGCTGTTTGCACTGGTACCCAACCATTTTGGTATCCCCGTATTTGTAAACTGGTAGTTCTTTGGTCCTGGGATGTCCTGGGTTAACATTAGGGACCAGTTCTTATTGGTTCATTAATCCTATTTAACAACTTCAGGATGTAACATAAAGATGATGATTTCTATGCCTGCAAGGCGAGGCCCCTCCACTTATCGTGTAGTTTCACCTCATTAATTACTAAATAATCCGTTATATAAATAGATACTATAGGCTATATACATAGAGTTATATAATGTAGTTATATTCTATATAGTTATATAAGCCAAGTTATTCCCTCAGCCCAACAGTTAGCCAAGTGAACTGTGCGTCAACTCAGCTAAGTCCCATGAAACAACTCAATAAATTCGCAATGATTTTTGCTTGGGGCCTCACCCTGTTGCCAAGTTGGTTAATATAGTTCATTATGTTATATTCTCACTCATCATCGCTTGCAAAGTGAGACTGCAAAAGGCTATACAAGTTATACAGGTATCTTATATAATATTCTATGACTGTTTAATTAATGATGTTGAAACAACATGAAACAACTATAGCCAAATTCAATGTAGATGATTATCATCAACCGTAGTCTATAGTTGGGGTTTGCAACTTGGATTTATAACATTTTATAACTATAATGTTGCATGATTTGGTTGAGACAACCCACTATCATCGACGAAAATAGACCATTATATTTGAACGATTTTATACAACTATAGTGAAAACAACTGTAAAATCAACTATAAAACCATAATGGGGTATGAACCAACTATAATGGGGGGTTATACCTATTTTAGACCTGTTTTTTGTTGGTTGGTTCATTCGCTTCATGCACTGATCTCCGAGCTGCTCTGGCACCACCACAGTCCCTAAGCGATCACCTGCCAGGACCGTTTTTTTTCCTAGCCATTGAAGTAGCAGAAATTAGCTGGATTAACCATGCAAAAACCATGCAAACATAGTGATTTCACTGGCTTAACCATGCAAAAATGACGAATTGTTCAAGCAAATGGGACCCAAACGGGAAATCTTTGGCTAGTAATGATGCAGGAACCATGCCAAACATGGTGCTAAAGCACCGGGAAGAAAAAAAACATAGGCGAAATTGATTTCCCGGGGATTTTTTAATGGGATGTATTACCCAACAAGCATTTTGTTTTTTGTCTGAAGAGGGTACCCTCTGGTAACCCAACAGTTTGCGACATAGAAAATGGCCATAGAAATAGTGGATTTACCCATTGAAAATGGTGATTTTCCATAGTTTCTTGTATGTTTACCAGAGGGTAATTTACGGCTAATGTATGGATGGTCATTTTGATGCTTTTGCACCTATTCAAACAAAGCCATTTTTTCTCCTTCATAGCTGGTGTTTCATAGATGATCATCCCCACATTGCCACATCAGTGGATGCACTCACATGCAACGTATAGTTCAAATAGAGAAGCTGCATTTGCATGGGGAACAGAGTATTATATCGGTCAAATCTATGGTGATTTAATATCACCTATACCTATTAATCCTATGTATTATATCTCATGTGGAAAGACTTGGAATTCCCTATGGAAACTAATTGATTTTCCTATGGGTCTGTCTGAAAATGGAGCACATTCCCCCAAATGGCCACTGTAATTTAATTGGGAGCATGATGGTCAACCATCAAGACGGCATGGGCACCCCATTGTCAAAACCACATAGATACATAGATACATAGTTAACTATAGTTGGTCTATAAACCCCATTAACCAAAATTATTGTATGGGGGGTTCCTAAAATGGTGGTACCCCAAATCATCCAGTCGTCATAAGACCAAAATAAGTATAGCATTGAAACAAGCATTTTGTGACGACTGGGAACCCACCATGACTTAGGAAACCCAATTATCATCCCATTCAAACTTTATATAGTCCAATGGTATATCCCATTATTGCAGAATTAGATAACATTAAGTCACACAAATGATCCCATTCCTATTCCCAAAAAATATGGGTTTAATGGGTTAATAATAATCGGAGTTTATGGGAGTATGATCTTGGACTCTAAATTATGGACTCCCATTAAATCTCACACTTCCATTCCCAACTTCGGCCTGCCGCAAGCAACTGGTCACTGGCCACTGCAGTCTCCTGGGAGATTAAATCAGATTTCTTCCTGTAGATTGGTGTGAAAAATATATTGTTTTTTTGGGCATAGGGATTCTTCATAGACCTATTTTTAGAGATTATAGAAATGGTGACTTAATCAATCTTAACCAACCTATTCTTATCTACAGTGACTTCATCAAACAAATGGTGGTATAATGGGGATATAATACGGGTGAAGAATAGTTTTTGTTTTTGGTCAGGTTTTGGCATTTGTTTTGGATTTCTTTGCTGGTACCATTTGCCGTGTATTTGCGCCAGTTTGGAACTAGAACCTGTCATCTTGCATGGTATTTGCTAACATTTTGGCATGGTCACCTTCCATTTTGCACGGTATTTGCTACATTTTGCCATGTTCGCTTTCCATTTTGCATTGTGTTTGCTACATTTTGGTACTTCAAACGTTCATGTCTGTTTCGGTAGGGCTTCTTTAGGGTTCATTTAGGGTTTCTTTAGGGTTTCATTCAAGGTTTCATTTAGGGTTTCTTTAGCGTTTCATTTAAGGTTTCTTTACAGTTTCATATTGGGTTTCATTTAGGGTTTCATGTAAGGTTTTTTGTCGATTTCATTTATGCTTTCTTAAGGGTTCAGGGTTTCATAGGGTTTCTTTAAGGTTTCATTTAAATTTAGGGTTTCTTTAGGGCTTCATTTAGGGTTTCTTAAAAGGTTTCTTTAGGGTTTCATTTAGGTTTTCTTTCGGGTGTCGTTTAGGGTTTCTTTAGGAAGTCATTTGAGGTTTCATGTAGGGTTTCATTTAGGGTTCTTTAGAGTTTCGTTTAGGGTTTCTTTACAGTTTCATGCAGGGTTTCTTTAGAGTTTCATTTATGGTTTCGTTAGGGTTCATTTAGGGTTTCATTTTAGAGTTTCATTTAGGATACAAACGGGATGCAAAAGAAAAATCAAAAAAAAGAGAGAAGCAGGAAGCAGAGAAGCAGGAAGCAGAGGAGCAGGAAGTGGAGCAGCAAAAACACATGACTGAAGAAAAAAAAGTAGGAGTAGAAAGGCACAAAAGCAGAAAAGCAGAAACGCAAAGCAGGAAAAGCAAAAAACGGAAACACAGAAAGAGAGAAGCGACAAAAGAAGAGAAGCAGAAAAGCTGGAAAAGAAAAAAAAGTAAAAAACTAGAGAAGCGGAAAAGCAAAGAAGCAGGAACAACGCAAAAGCAGGAAAAGCAGAACAACAGAGCAGCCCGAAAAGCAGAGAAGCAGGAATCAAAAAAAAACTGTCCCCCCAAAAATCCGAAAATAAAGTCCTCCATATAATACATCGGGATATACCATCAAACATAGGGATCCAAACAAGGAATCCCTTCGCCCGTTCATATTCAAACACCAGCCGGAAACCATGGGGACAATGGAATGGGGGTGTTTAGTGCTGGTAGGGGGGATGGGATTCTAGTGATTTTTGTGCCAATGTTTGGCGTAAAGTAAAAAACATAAACATCCAACATTTTCTAGATGATGTTCTGGTTGAAATCTGTGGCATTTGATCTTATCGAAGTCACTCTCAGAAGACGCGCGCAAGAAATCTCTCTGTCCGGTCCCACAAAAAGAGGCTCCCACCTGTACGGCACGCGTCGGCCTTTTCCCTTGCCAGGCCAAGCCGGACGCCTTTGAAACTGCTTCCCTTGAAGCGCTTTGCCAGGACAATTCGATAATTTTTTCCTTGAGATCAATGCTCATTCCAGGATCCTAAAATGGAGGTACGTTAGTACCATTTTTCAGACCATATTTTGTGGGTATATTCCCATTGATGAGAATGGGATTCCAAGCAATTTTGCAGACACGTTTGCGCGCTAGCATGGATGACAAAATTCGCTTTCCAAAACATTCATTTTCAGCATCGTAGAACTTGGGGACAGGGTGCTGCCGCAGGTCCGGGTTGCCGCGTTGGCTTATAACTTATAACTCTGCTAACCAGGTTTGTGGTGATTATAACTATAACTATAGCTAGTGGGGTTTACAAGCCATCACACACACAACTGGAGGGCAGCACATTGCACTACCAAGATCCAGCCACATCAAATGACCACATTTTGAAAAACAGCTACTATCAATAGTGAGCGACAAATCATCATATCATTGATATCCATGAATGTGGCACTCAATAGAAATTACTACTTATCATACCATTAGCGGTTTTGTCTGAAAGTAGGATATCAGTACCCCGAAGAAATAATGAAATACAAATGGTAATTCGTCATTATCCCTATCTGGTTGGTGGTTTCAACCCCTCTGAAAACTATTACTCAGTTGGGATGATTCTTCCCAATGTTCCAAACCACCAACCAATTATTATTCCCCTCCAAAAAAAAACATACATTTGGGGTATACCCATTTCAGACACACTAAAAAATGCAGATTTGCAGGTCAGGGGGCACCCCAAATCATCCAAGTCAGATTGCAAAAAACATATTGAAACAACCATTTTGTGAGTTGAGATCGCCAATTGTAAGACACACAACTATAGAGATATATCTAACCATGCTATTATATATACATATATCCAACCCAACGCAAAAAATATTGTGATATCCACATGGTCAATCTGCGCCGATCCAATTTTTCTCCCAAACCCGGAACTCCTTGGACAGAAGCATCTCCGAGGTGTAGCGTAAACCCGGGGAGGCAAAGGTCACCTGAAATTCACGAGGCTAACTCTCGAGGGGTTTTGCGGATGTAATGCAGGAAAAAATGCAAAAAAAACAACCATTTGGGAATGGTTTATGCCACCTGCTTATGGTGGTTTGGAGATGGTTTGCTATTGTTTTATCCACATTTTACCGTACGCCCCCAGCCATTTGAAGTTGGCAAAGTGATCCATGGCCCTCAAACAACCATTTGAAAAAAGGGACAATGTGAAAAATGCTGTTTTATCCATCAGAATTGGGGACAATGCTCATTTTTCGACAAATCCATTTCTTTCGACGGAATTCAACGTGGAGGCATGCCAAATTACCCAAGTGTTTGGGACATTTTGTTCTCAACATGACATAGTTAAATACGTTGGAGCTGTGGGGGATTAAAACAAATACATGCACATACTGCAATGAATCATATTTTCACCAGGTACATCCACTAACACATCCACGAAAATACATGGAGGAGATTCCCCATGTTCATTTCATTTATATAGCTACTCTCCTGTGTTCAGACGTGGCTGGAAAATCCAAAATTAGAGGTGAATTATCCATCAAAACTTCCATTTAGGGGGATTTCCCATGATTTGCCCATGGATTTCCATTGAAACCGGAGGCCCCAGTGGCAGACTTGCGGCCCACTTCCAACGCCACCAGCTTGGCCAAACCGCCACCCAAGGAGTGTCCCGTGAGGTAAAACCTGGGTGACGGAGCTGGGAAAATAAAGAAAAATCTAGAAAAAATCGGGAAAAACATTGAGAACTTGTAAAACGCGGGAAACATCAAAAAAAATATGGGAAAAACAACATAAACCAACGAACCCAAATGCAGTAACGTAAAACACTTTTGTGAAACAAGTTACTTCAACAGTCATTTTCCCCTGTTACCGTACCAGCGTAGACCGTGGAGTGTGGGATGGGATGGAGTGCAGAGTGTGGAGTGTGAAGACAATGAAGACGGTGGAGTGTTGAGTGGGGAGTGCGCCAGAAAAAAAGGGTTGTTGGCTAAAACGTGCCCTCGAAGGTCAGCAGACCCAATGTCCAGCGTAGAGAAGTTGAAGGCGCGAGGCCCCGTTGAAACTGTCTGCACGGCGTTTTGCCCTGGCGGAACGGGGCTTTGGAGGTGGTTTTCTAGAGGGTTCAGAAGGCAACGTCCGGCAGTGACATTTTGGAGCTCGAAGCCCGCTGAACCGGTCAGCTCGGTGGTGTTTTGCCCTGGCGGAGTGAAGCTTTGCAAAACACCACCACCACCACCACCACCACCAACAACAACAACAACCACAACAACAAAACCATGTCCGACATTCAAGACCCAAACCTCATGTTTTTTGGGTTAATCCAGTGTGAAAGTTACTGGTGAAGGTACCCCTTCGCCGCCCAACATCCACCAGTCCAAATCCCCACTGTCAGACATCATTCTAAGGTGGAACAAAACTTTCATTTCCCTCTGGATCCTACCTAGGAGTTTTCCCATGAACCCCCGAAATCTTCGACCTTGGGAAATGATCATGGCATTTGGCATCAAAACCCCCAATTCATCAGCCAGCGTTGGTATGTCTGGGGTTGACACTATAAAGTCTTCCATGTTGCATACCAATTGGAGTGATCCCAGTTTATGAATCCTTATCATGCATGAGTTGCAACACCCGTGTAGGTTCGGAACCAATTTGTGCAACTTTCCGACTCATTTTGTCATGTTTTGGTCTGCAGATATCTGCGGTCTGGAAAAGTTCCTCACGCGCCAAAGGCCTCACTAAACCCTCCGAAGATTAGACACACTCTAGTTTACTGCAGGTCAACATGAACCTCCAAAAGACTGGGTGTTCAGTATTCAACAGATTTGATATTGAAAATCCATGAAAATCATTGGAAACAACGAAGTCTCTCTATCCTCGGAAACAAAACAGCACGAAATGGCGCCAGGCTTGTCACTGAGCAGCTGTTTTTTCTTAAAATGAGGTAAGCCTATGGTGATACCCATGGATTTTGGCACACTCCTCGTGGGACATCCCATTTACGAACACATGCGCTGTTTCGGCTTTCGGTACCTTTTAGGGCGGGTTCTGAGACCATCAAGTCCAAGTCCAAGCCACCCCCTCAACCCCCAAAGCTCCAGAGTGAAACGGGAACCCTTGCTACGCTTCCGGGAAAAAACCCTGGAAAAACCTGGGAAAAAGCAAGAAAAGCATCGGAAAAAACATGGAACACCTGGTAGATACATGATAACTACATACACGCTTCTCTCAATGGAAATTTGCATTTTTTGGGACATGTTTGGATTTTCCTTTTGGAAACGCTGGGAAAAAATGAGAACAACTAGACATCTGGTGGAGTTGTGGACGTATCCAATAAAAATGGGAGAACAAGAGTCATAAAGTTGGAATAAGTTGGATCTATGCTAGATGCCTTTGGGGGGAAATGGGGTTGATAAAGAAGCAAAAAGATTGGCACTCCAGAGACAGGGTTTTAGGTAGCAAAGATTGGCTAAACATGAGATGTTTATGGCACCCCCAATGTATCATTTACCTAAAATAGGTTGGAACGACCCCGTATCTTGAACAGTAACCAGGAAGGCCATTGAGACTAGTGGGTAACAGAAGACTACCCTCTGGCAATCCATCGCAGCTATGGAACGTGGCCCATTTGTGGATGATTTGCCTATGCCTATTAAGAATGAAGTTTTCCATAGCTAATGGTTAAATTAGTTAACTTGCTGTGATTTCAGAGGAATAATAGTAAACCCACCTAATCTATCTGCCCAAGGATCAAACAGGCTAAACATCTAAGTGTATGGCTAGAATCGATCCAGATCATCACAACTTCAAGGGTTTCCATGGCGTGACCTGCTGGTTCCCCTACTTTCACCGCTGGATGGAATATGGTATGCCCGAGGATAAACCATCCACAATGTCCATGTGCTAGAAAAAAAACTTACCATACTTTACCATAGAAGGATTCGCAAAGACCATCCATACCCATTGATGATCTGTGAGACGCAGTGCGTGGCGTCCAAAAGACATGCGTGGCTTCCGCGAATGGCCAAAACGCCAAGAATGCATTGTTTTTTCATGATATTAACATGATTTATCATCATATTTTCATCATATTGTCAGAATATCGTCACCATATTTTCAGAAGTTGGTCATATAGATTTTCATAATCTACCTTCACTTATATATATATACACACCTTCAAATTTCTTGAATGTATTTTTCATATTTCACATCGTTCCCTGATGTTCCGGTCGGATTTTTGGGCCAGGCGTCCGCCGATCAGGGGAACTGTTCACCTAGGCAAGTTCGCGTTTCAGAGGATCAATGATCAGCCCCTCAGCTGAAAAATCCATGGTGAATGGTTGGTAAATCATGGTGATTCATTTCTGGTTCATCATGGTCCACAACGGATAGTATTGTGATGGTTAATACATGTTAATAATGGTAAAATCATTGCAAATCATGGATGAATGGTTCTTCAGAAGAGATTTGCCAAGCGGTGATATCACAGGACATACCCAAACTCGCCGTCCGAGGTTTATAACTTGACTATTGGACTCACATGACCCATGGCACAATCTGACTCTGGGGATTTTTTATGATTTTTTTGGGTCCAAAATTTCCGACCTTTTTTTCCAGTTCTGGCCATGTTGAGTATCTATTAGTCAGCAGTTTCTTCAACGGCAAAACACAACTGCTTGGTGGTTGAGCTACCTACCATTGCTTGGTAATATACTGTTAACATTAGTGGTTCATATGAATGGTTATTATTAATGGTTATTATGATGGTGAATAATTATAACTGGTTGGTGATTGAGCCAACCCTTCTGAAAAAAAAGTTCGTCAGTTGGGATTATGACATTCCCAATATATGGAAAATCATAAAATTCATGTTCCAAACCACCAGCCAGAAAAGGATAAACATGAACAATGAGAACCCAAACAACCACCAGTGGCATTGGGAGTACTCAAAGAAATTCATCGGGAAGAAGAACTTTGGAGCCGAACGAACAAGGCAAGAAGGTAACCGACATGGATGCTACCTTAACAAACAATATATAGATATGCAACAAACCAAACATAGTACGTCCTGGCAAAAAAAATAATGCCGAGGGCTTGAAACATGACCACAAAACTGGCAGAAGACATGGGCAGCATTTGCAACATGATACTGTGATAGTTCCACTGGCAGAATAGCTCATCCAATTATCTGGATGTCTTTTGAGACATTCATATATTTTCATCCAATTTTTAAACAATAACAAACCGCACATACCAGTCCACTTTCCTTTTTGGGGAATGCGGTTTTTGCTTGATGGGATGCCACAAAGACAAGAGTGTGACCAGCGGCACGCCTTCCCGCGAACATGTTTCAGCAAGACTTCGAAGAAGTCCTTGAGCAAAACCGGGGCGGAATCCGACGTGACATGAATTCGCCGCCAGTGAAAAACTTACATATACATATGTATGTTTCAAACTTGATATGTTGTTGTGGATGGATTCATATCAGTACCATTGAACATCTTTGGCATAAACACGAATAAACACTTGTGACATTGGTTTCTTTTGATGTTTTTCTTCCAAAGTACCACATAGGTCGAACAAAATATCAGGATGTGTAGAGAGAGTTATCTGGTACCATTGGCCAAAACCAAATACATTCAAATATATGTATATATATATGTATATATAAAAATTTATTACATATAACTATAAAACCAAATATAACCAATATATATATATATAACCTATTCAATCTGTTTGTTTCTTAAACTCCATGAATACTTAACAACTTAGATACCATGGTTTTTGATAGTCAAACACCATGAACATGCATTAAAAATCCCTATGTCTTGCTATGTTTTGCTATGTCTTGTTATATTCCGGCGGCTTCCCCCCATAGTTCACAACAGGAGGAGCGTCCTTGTCGATGGTCGGCAGCCCTGCAAAGAAACTGAAGACGGTCTTCGTCACCGAGGAAGTGAGATCTGGACCTCCGGGCTTCACGGAGGTCCAAGGCTAGTTTTTCGGTAGAGCAGTAGGATCCATCAAATCAGTCCTGCTTGGTGGTTGAGCTACCTACCATTGCTTGGTAATATACTGTTATTATTCATGGTTAATATTAATGGTTATTATGATGGTGAATAATTATAACTGGGTGGTGATTGAGCCAACCCCTCTGAAAAATCCAGTGGGTTATTACTATTCATGATCAAATCATGGGTATTATCCATGAAATAGTACCAAAAATCCGTGGGTTATTATTATTCATAATCAGTAGGACCTGAAAAATATGAAAGTCAGTGGGGATTACCCTCTGGTAAACTAACATAACTATGGAAAATCACCATCAGGCCCTGATTTTTTTTCACATCCCAAAGTGGGAAAATCAGTCCTGGTTGGTGGTTTCAGCCTATCTACCATTGGTTGGTAATATACTGTTAATATTAATGGTTCAGATGAATGGCTATTATTAATGGTTATTATGATGGTGAATATTTACAACTGGTTGGTGATTGAGCCAGCCCCTCTGAAAAATATGATTTCGTCAGTGGGGATGATGACATTTCCAATATATTGAAAAATAATCCAAATGTTCCAAACCACCAACCAGACCATAGACATATGACAGCAATAACATATGATAATAAGCAACATGACAGAATTTTACGGTAGAGCAATAGGATCCATCAACATATGGATGGTCTATACTAGTTTATACTATTGGGGTGCTTGATGAGATTGTTTGAAACATGTTTTACAGGGGGGCCCGAATAGTTGGCATCTTTAAAAAACATCAAAAATACCATCTAAGCTCAAAAAAACGCAAAAACGGGGTATACAGGATTTAGGGGTTTACAGATGGCATACCCACGGGATACTTGTACACTTGACCTGTTCAACAAGTATAGAGATTTCTAGGTTGCAAAGATGGCACACCATATTCCGGGGATAATAATAATAATTAATAATTAATAATTAATAATAATATATATATATTTGCATACTTGAACTTGTTCATAAGTCATGTTACGTGTTGCATGTCATATGTATATGTATATATATATATATATAGATGTATATATGTATGTATATATATATATATTATTTTGTTTAGTGCCCTTAAGATGGCTTTTGCAAATAGCTACAAATAGCAGATTTTTTGCATGTTGTCGTGACCCGATAGATGGCACACACTGAACCAACATATGAGGTTGAAATTTCATTGCTGCCATCTTGGTGCTTGTACCGTTTGTGCAATCTATTCGGGGGCCCCTATACTAAGATTAGAGAAGATGACGATGTGAATGACATGAGCAGTGGCTGCGAGACCTAAACCCCGGTTGCTTGATGATTATAAAGGTGGATTTTAAGGGAAAAAACAAGGGACTAATAATCATAGCAACTAATATTTTTTGTTGAACATAGGGACTATTTAATTGGATGATTATTTATAGGTGATTAATAGGGATTTTGACCATCGCCATTTTATTCATAGATGATTAATGGGGATTTCTAGCATCAAAATATGGGATATATGCGGATGTATGTGGATATAGCCAAGAAATTATGGTTGGTTGATGATGAATGGGGAGTATCACAATCCATGAACGGGGAATCCAATTCTCAACAAACCAGTACAAAGGGATGACGCAGGGGTTTGAACACTGCTCAGATGTCAATGAATATTACTACTGGCCTGGCAACTTAACCCATATCTATAGACTATGTATCAACATTTACATTCACGCAAATTTTCAGGTAGTGAACTGGGTTTATTTGATATTGATGATGTTGTTGTTGTTGATGATGATGATGGTACATGAATCCACTCCCCTGATATTCAACACACCTTAAATATTCCTAAATGGTCCCTAATACATGTGTAGTTCATCTAGTAAACCATGGTTTCTGGGGAGTGTTTAAGATTGATTAGGGGGAACGGATTCAAAATCATGGTTAATCAACCTCAATCACCATAAATTAAAAAAATGGACAGTAAGATAGTGAACTAAAAAGACAACTTAAGTATGGGCCAGCACCTTATAATGTCATATCCTCAGTATACCATCATTGGAACATATTAAAACCCATTTCCCCACAATAAACCCTCGAGTCGAGATTCCAAAAAAGGACGCAATCTGAGTCACGGCCACCGGAGTAAAGATGTTCCTGGAGACACACGACAAAAACACAGCGTTGGTATCCTAAGGGATCTCATTTTCAGGGTGTCAAAGAAGGTCTTTAAGAAGGTCAAAGACCTATGGATTATTATGGATACCTATGGGTACCTATGGATACCTATGGATAGCTACGGGGTTGTCGCAAAACTCGAGGCATCGCCCATTTTTGACAAATCCCATGGCTTCAACCTGTCCAAGGGCCGTGGCCTTGGTGGTAGACGGTTTGACAATTCCCAAAGCTCAAGGTCATTGCAATAGTTTACCTATAGTGGATCGTAGCAATTCTGGCTTCCCCTAGTAGATATGTATATATATACATATATATATATACATATGGATTACAGTATTGTATATATAATTATGTATTATATCATATACACATACACGCTATAAATTTTTAACATAAAGCAACGCGTGAATTGAACCCAATGCTCATAGATGCCCGCACGGCCCTGAAGTCTGTCGACTTGTAGTTCTGCAATGAGTCATCATCTAACAGGTCATGTGGGTGCCCTGTTTGGCTCGTATGGATCCAGTGGCAGGCTACCTCGATTTCCCGCAGAAACTGAGTAAACACGAGCATATATGAAGGCGTCCCTATGATGGAGATAAGCTCATCGAGCAATGCGGTTGTTTTGCTGATATTATCTCTGGACTCAGGAGCGTTCAAAAGCAGAAGCGCTATCTTTTAATGCAACGGTACCCAAACGACCTTGTGCTGTTTCTTGCCAATATTTCTGATCTTGGAATTTTTCAAATATAGCTGGAGGTTTCCTAAAATGGGGGTACCCCCAAATTATCCCATTGTAAACCAACCATTTCAGGGATCCCCTATTTATGGAAACCAGCAGTTGACAATCATGTTTCTAGTGTAGTGAATCCTTCCATCCCCAGAAAATCCCACTGACGCAGCTCCTCGGAATACCATTTTCTATGGTAGGTGAAATGAGTCAGTTGACTTCCAGGGATTGTTTCATTCAATACAGTAGTGATAATTCGCTGTTTAATCACGCATTTCACTATTCAAATTGTCAACACTATGGGATATACCTCATGTGCTAGCCGATTTTCAATCACACCCAAATATCATGATGGTGGTTGCTTATATGTCCAACTATATCTCATTTCCCATTATATCCACATAAAACAATATCCCCATTCAAATCCAATTCCCATTTCAATCATTACAGATCCAAAACGATTGGACATATCAACAACTCATATATCCCATATGATCCTATTCTCATTGCCAATCTTAGATACCCTGCAAAAAAAACTTGGCTGGTTAGTAGATATTTCTATTTATAGCAAAAAATTAAAGGATTTTTTGGTACCCATCCAAGGTTGACCTAGTTCTTATCCCATACCATGGATGGTTTCGAATTCCTGCACCACCAATTTGGGATGGTTGAAATTGAAACCCATGACAAAATAATGGGATGTTTACCATCAAGGTGATTCGGATTTCGCAACCACAGTATGTCTAGAAGCATCCATCCCATATGCTCCATGTATGGTATATTTACTATTTACCCTCTGGTAAACTAACGTAACTATGGAAAATGGTCATTTTTAATAGGTAAATCCACTATACATGGCCATTTTCAATAGCTATGTTAGTTTACCAGAGGGTACCTACGAAACTTGGTTGATCTTCTGATAAGGTCCTATTCCCATATCATCCATACCCGTTCGAGGCTCAAATCTTGCATGACATCCAGCGGACTCTGCGTCCCTCGAATGGCAAAGATGGTCGTCTCGTTGCCTCTCACGTGGATCTGTGGCGACCAGGCTTTGATTGTTAAATTCTAATATAATACTGGGATAATATGGGATATATGTATATGTGATATATGATGTGTATATATAAATATATGATATATATAAATATATGATATATATATATATATATATATATGATATATATATATATATGATATATATACATATATATATATATATTTATGATACATACTATATAAACATATGGGATATATACTGGATATATCATCTATAAAACTATGGATTTGCCTTTGTTAAATGGCCTATTGAGCTCCATGATTTAGCTATTGAACATGCTTCTTTTCGATAGCTATTTTCAATTGTCAGAGAGCCACTGGATTTTGAGGTACCCGATGCTCAAACAAATTCAAACTAGACGACGGATGGCCCGAGAGCGTAGAGGAGCAGGGTCTTCTCTTGTTAGTATGGAGACGCAATATTAGAAACGATATATGAAAGCTGTGTTATAGGCAGTCGAGAAGAGGAACATCAAGACAAAATAGTGAGAAGTGCAAGACAATAGTTTGCATCGCAAACACTTTTACACACAGATGCTTTTACACTGACGCTTTTACACACAAAGCTTTTACCCACAGAAGCTTTTACACACAGAAGCTTTTACATACAGAAGCTTTTACACACAGAAGCTTTTACATACAAACACTTTTACACACAGACGCTTTTACACACAAACTTTTACACACAGACACGTTTACACACAGACACTTTTACACACAGACCCTTTTACACACAGGAGCTGCTTTTACATTTACACACAAACGCTTGTACACACAGAAGCTTTTACACATAGACGCTTTTACACACAGGCACTTTTACACAGAAACACTGTTACACACAAACACTTTTACACACAGACGCTTTTTACACATAGACGCTTTTTACACACAAACGCTTTGACACACAGACGCTTTTACACACAGACGCTTTTACACACAGACCCTTTTACACACAGACGCCTTTACACACAGGCACTTTTACACACAGACGCTTTTTACACACAGACACTTTTTACACACAGACGCTTCGACACACAAACACATTTACACACAGACGCTTTTACACACAGACGCTTTTTACACACAGACGCTTTTTACACAGACGCTTTGACACACAAACACATTTACACACAGAGGCTACCACACAGACGAAAAGGGTTGCTCCCGGCACAGGAAAAATCGCAAATTTTTACCTCAGTTTTCTTACCGACTCGACCCTCATTTCGTGCGAACAGGGTTGCTCCGGCACACCGGAAGAAAAACAAATCGCAATTTTTACCTCAGTTTTTTTTGCGGGGGGTTTTTTTTTTTTTTTTTTTTTTTTTCCTGCGATCGAACCCTCATTCGTGCGAAACGGGTTCCTCCGCGCACGAAAAATCGCAATTTTAACTCAGTTTTGCCGATCGACCCTCAGTTTCGTGCGAAAGGGGCGCGCCCCAGGACAAGTGGAATCGCAATTTTACCTCCCCAGTTTTTTGCAGATCGACCCTAATTTCGTGCGAAGGGTTGCTCCGGCACAACGGTCAAATCCAAATTTTCATCAGTTTTGCGATCGACCCTCACTTGTGCGAGAAAAGGGTTTTGCTCCATTGACAAGTTCAATCGCAAAGGTTACCTCAGTTTTGCCATTTCGACCCTCATTTCGTTGCGAAAGGGTTTGCCTCCGGGGAAAGTTTTCAAATCGCAATTTTACTCATTGTTTTGCCGATCGGGAACCTGCATTTGTGCGAAAGGGTCGCGCCTGGCGGACAAGTTGAAACGCAATTTTACCTCAGTTTTGCCGGATCGACCCTTTTTTTTCAAATTCGTGCGAAAAAGGGTTGCTCCGGCACAAGTCAAATCGGGCAATTTTACCTCAGTTTTGCCGATCGACCCTCATTTCGTGCGCAAGGTTGCTCCAGACAAGTCTCAAATCGCAAATTTTACTCAGTTTTGAAGATCGACCCTCATTCCGTTGGCGAAAGGTTGACGTTCGTGACTCGCCGCCGGCCCCACCATCGGCCTTAGAGAGCAAGAAAAAATGAAGGCGTGAGAGCGAGCGTGAGAAGATGTGAAGATGGGAAGGTGTGAAGATGAGCAGATGTGAAGATGAGCAGATGTGAAGATGAGCAGATGTGAAGATGAGCAGATGTGAAGATGAGCAGGTGTGAAGATGAGCAGGTGTGAAGATGAGCAGGTGTGAAGATGAGCAGATGTGAAGATGAGCAGATGTGAAGATGAGCAGATGTGAAGATGAGCAGATGTGAAGATGAGCAGATGTGAAGATGAGAAGGTGTGAAGATGAGCAGATGTGAAGATGAGAAGGTGTGAAGATGAGCAGATGTGAAGATGAGAGGATGTGAAGATGAGCAGATGTGAAGATGAGAGGATGTGAAGATGAGAGGATGTAAAGATGAAAAGATGTGAAGATGAGAGGATGTGAAGATGAGAGGATGTGAAGATGAGAGGATGTAAAGATGAAAAGATGTGAAGATGAGAGGATGTGAAGATGAGAGGATGTAAAGATGAAAAGATGTGAAGATGAGAGGATGTGAAGATGAGATGTGAAGATGAGAGGATGTGAAGATGAGATGTGAAGATGAGATGTGAAGATGAGAAGATGTTTTACAGACCCCCACTATTGGAAGAACCCTGCGCTCAGACGCTCTCGGGAACAAACCCATCTTACTGAAATCACCCATCACATATGTATATATTATATTAATATATATATATATTAATGTGCCAAAGAGACGTGTAAATATAAATATATATATATATATCTGTGTATGTTGAACACACATATACAATCATATAGTGATTCATGAATATCCCATTATATTCCCATTATATCCCATTGAATCACTATATATCTGGGAAAGTTTTGTAATATTTCACTCACCTGAAATTCGTTCGGCCAGCTATTTGGGGATGATTTCCCCAACCATGATAAACCAGGCTTCGGTTGAGAACAGGGTTCGGTCGGGATGAAATTTACCCTGATTACATCCTATTATATATCTCCATATAATCATGGTAAATTAAACTACATCACCATTAATTATACTACATAATCATATAATTTACCCTGATATATCACCATATAATCATTAGATCCCATGATATATCCAAAAACATCCCATTATATATCCCCTTACATACTGTGGATGGTTGAGAAATCCGAATCACCAGTTGAAAACGGTGGTAAACATCCCATTATTTTGTTTGGGTTTCAACCATCCCAAATTGGTGGCGCAGGATTTCGCAACCATCCACCGTATCTTTATATCCCATGATATCCGAGTATATTGCAGATCTTTTTCCATCATTGATCGTTGAATCATGTTGAATCCCCATCTTTTACTATCCCATTGTATCCCATGAATTCGTTTTCCAACGAGGACATGGCGTTGGCAAAGAGTCCCGCCGTCTTTCTTTAAATCTATGCCCAACATGTCACTGTCCAGCTCTGTCGAGCTGCTGGGATCTGCCAGCTCAAAGAACGTGGTCCAGTCGTTGTAGCCTCCAGCGCAAGAGGGACGACGGGCGTTGCATATAATAATATTTATATATATATAATATGTAAATATACACACATAAAAAATATATATATAACATGTATATAAATAACATATTGTATATATAACATATATACAATAAATAAATAAATAAATATATATATATATAAATATATATATATATATACGGCAAATGCCTGGGTTTTGCCCGGGCCCGCAATGACGACGGGCGACGCATCATCATCATCATCATCATCATCATCAACATCATGGTCATCAACATCATCATCATCATCATCAACATCATCAAACCCTTATTGACGATCTTCAATGAATGTAGAAGTTTAACGGGGGTGGGAGAATTAAACCCTTATTCAAGATCTTCAATGAATGTAGAAGTTTAACGGGGGTGGGAGAATTAAACCCTCATCGAAGATCTTCAATGAAATTAGGAGTTTAACGAGGGTGGGAGACTTAAAGCCTTATTGAAGATCTTCAATGAATGTAGAAGTTTAACGGGGGTGGGAGAAATATTGGGAGAATTAAACCCTTATCGAAGATCTTCAATGAATGTAGAAGTTTAACGGGGGTGGGAGAATTAAACCCTTATTGGAAATCTTCAATGAATGTAGAAGTTTAAAGGGGGGTGGGAGAATTAAACCCTTATTGAAGATCTTCAATGATTGTAGAAGTTTAACGGGGGTGGGAGAATTAAACCCTTATTGAAGATCTTCAATGAATGTAGAAGTTTAAAAAGGGGTGGGAGAATTAAACCCTTATTGAAGATCTTCAATGAATGTACAAGTTTAACGGGGGTGGGAGAATTAAACCCTTATTGAAGATCTTCAATGAATGTAGAAGTTTAACGGGGGTGGGAGTTTAATATTCCCTAATATCTTTGTTGATCTTCCCAATTGAATGTAAAGTTTAACGGGGGTGGGAGAATTTAACCCTTATTGGAGATCTTAAATGAATGTAGAAGTTTAACGGGGGTGGAAGAATTAAACCCTTATCGAATATCTTCAATGAATGTAGAAGTTGAAAAGGGGATGGGAGAATTAAACCCTTATTGGAGATCTTCAATGAACGTAGAAGTTTAACGGGGGTGGGAGAATTAAAGCCTTATTGAAGATCTTCAATGAATGTAGAAGTTTAACGGGGGTGGGAGAATTAAACCCTTATTGGAGATCTCCAATGAATGTAGAAGTTTAACGGGGGTGGGAGAATTAAACCCTTATTCAAGATCTTCAATGAATGTAGAAGTTTAACGGGGGTGGGAGAATTAAACCCTTATTGAAGATCTTCAGTGAATGTAGAAGTTGAACGGGGGTGGGAGAATTAAACCCTTATTGAAGATCTTCAGTGAATGTAGAAGTTGAACGGGGGTGGGAGAATTAAACCCTTATTGAAGATCTTCAATGAATGTCGAAGTTTCACGGGTGGGAGAATTAAACCCTTATTGAAGATCTTCAATGAATGTAGAAAGTTTAACGGGGGTGGGAGAATTAAACCCTTATTGAAGATCTTCAATGAATGTAGAAGTTTAACGGGGGTGGGAGAATTAAACCCTTATTGGAGATCTTCAATGAATGTAGAAGTTTAACGGGGGTGGGAGTTTAATATTCCCTAATATCTTTGTTGATCTTCCCAATTGAATGTAAAGTTTAACGGGGGTGGGAGTTTAATATTCCCTAATACCGGTTATGTTTTTCCCATAGGAATTTCCGGTGTTTTGACATTTTTTTAATATAGTCCCTAGTACCTTTGTTGTTTTCCCTATAGGAATTTAAGGTTTAACGGGGGTGGGAGTTTAATATTTCCTAATATCTTTGTTGATCTTCCTAATTGAATGTTAAGTTTCACGATTTGAGAGTTTAAAATTTCCTAGTACCTTTGTTGTTTTCCCATAGGAATTTCAAATGTTATGCCGTTTTTGTTTTTCCCATAGGAATTTCGGGTGTTTTGACCTTGTTTGTTTAATAGTCCCTAGTACCTTAGTTATTTTCCCCATAGGAATTACGGTAATTTGCAACATCATTTGTTTGTGAATGGGAAACCTCTACGCTGCAACGCCTGGGCAAAACCCAGGCGTTGCGCGTATATATATATATATATAATTATATAAATATATATATCATATATAATATGATGTATATATTTAATTTGATGTATATATCATATGATGTATATATATATAGATAAACAATACATGTCTTATGCATGTGAAACTAGATTATGTATAATGAATATATATATATATATAGTATCTATATCTAGATAGAGAAATACATATCGTGCAAATGTCCATATTGTACCTATGGTGTAGAAAACAACTATACAACACAAATCTAGGATGGAGGGGAGCATCACCAAAACAAGTGGGATGCAATTGGCAACATACGCATATGCATCGTGTATGTATGTAACACATCTATGTATATATATACGATTACATACGTATTTATATGTAGATTATGTACCTGAACGAACTTTGGACATTGAATGACCTGATTAGAAAAAACAAATCTGTTTTTTGGATCAAGAGCTTGGCCAAAGGAGACCCAACTCTAGGGCAAACTAAGATAGATGTGGAGAAACCATGAAAAATCACAATTTGTAGATTGTAGATCATTTTCGAGGAAAACCATTGGTTTTCCATATCTATAATTGTTTACCCTCGTGTAACCAGGTAACCGCAATTTCTTCGACCGTCAAAAATGAGCATGGGATACAAATTACAGGTGGTTAGATCACCACTCTAAACCCCTCCAAATACTGGTGAGCATTGGAATATATTGGAATTTTCGAAGTCTTTGGTAGGCCCCTTTTTGTCATCTCTCTTACTGACCATCCCATGATTTACAGTGCCTTTTGTCTAACGCTTCGTCCTACTTAGCAAGACAATATGGCTGGCAAGAACTAGAGTAGCCAGGGCCAGAAATTTCTGCAAGGGTTCAAAGTCTTGACCCTTGGGCGGGGTGAAACGCCAACAAAATAAAAAACATAGACCGGACAAACGTTTAGGCCCTTAAATCAGTCATCCCTGAAACTCTGAAAATCATTTATCACCCATCCAGTCTGTCGCAAACATCCGTGGCTGTTTTTTGCCACCGTGCTTTGTCCAAGATTGGAGTATCGATGGCCAGTGATTTTCGGATGTCGCGCTTGGTGTGATTTGACGATGTAAAGTCCAAGAGTCTGGATGAAAGGAGAATATCTACCTACCTATCTGTGGTATTGTATGGTATGTATGTATGTAACTATCGTTGTTCCTAGTTGTTTGTGTTGCTATCTTTTCTCTATCTAATTTATTTTCCTTTCTTCTTCAGTCTGTTGTGTTCTACTTCCTTGAACTAGCTGCAGGAGATCTCAGAGTTTGGGGGCGCCAATCCTGCAGGCTTCGCCTGCCTCAAGCTTGATCCAGGTTTATAGATCATGATCATCCCCACTATTCACCAATAAGCTTGATCCAGGTTTATAGATCATGATCATCCCCACTATTCACCAATATATTAAGATATATTGACAATTGACTAATACATATATATATATATATATAATCCTTGAACTAATGATCAACCAAAGTTAAACGATCAACATCTTTCAATTCTACTCCATACTTCTTTAGTGTTTAAACCGATCCCGCAAAAAAATATAAGATTGGCAACTGATAGCTCATTAATCAAACATTGGCAATCAAATGGGTTAAATGGGTCAAACATTGGTAATTGAATAACTCATAGATTTTCCTGATTTTTTTCAAATCATGGGATACAGTCATAGATTACTACAATTTATAAATCTAAAGCAGTGTAAAACATAGTCTCTTAAAGTGTTTAAACCACTGACTGTACAAAAAAGAGGATAAATGATGGATAACATCATAATATATATATATATATAATATCATTCAGAAACCTCATTGCTAGTAATTTTTAGATACTTTTAGCAAAGATGTTCCAAGGAGCCATAGACGTGCGTCTCTCCAGCGCGGTGTTCGTATTCCAATGTCCAGCCAGGGAAACGGGACCTCAGAAACGACAGTTACCCATAGGATCCATGTATGCTATATGTGGTAACATTTAGCATCAATATACCCCCAATGTTAGCATATATACCATGCATGGATCCTATGGGTTGTGGTGTATTATAGGAAGGCCGTATTGAAAAGAGCAAGTGTATATATTTTTGTTGGGTAGGGGAAGCTTCAAGGGTGGAGCCGGGAACATTGAAAAAGAGAGCCGGGAACATTGAAAAAGAGTGACTTCAAGTGTGCAACGGTAGGCAGAGAAAGGGTGAATAATAAAGATAATAAAGATAACAATAATAATGATAATGATAATGATAATAACAATATTATTAAATATACATATATATATATATAATAACAATGGTTAATACCTGAAGTCCTCAGAATAGTTCCTGATGCTGGGATTTTGAAGTTCCTTTTGGTGCTCTGAATCAGTTCATGGATAGCTCCTGGATCTTTCAGTTTGGGATGATCGAAATTGACAGACTCCCCAGACAACCCAAACAACCCTGGCGAATCCCTTCCCCCCGTTCATGTTAAAAAAACCCTCCAGAAACTATATGGTTTGGTAGGGGATTTACAGCTTCGGGACCGTTTAAGGGGTTCAATATGTGGGCGATGGGACTAATAACATAGTTCGATGACAATCTACAAAAGTTCTTGGGAACTGAAATTGTACCATCATGAGTAAACTGCACACCTAATTACTTGCAGTATCAGCGTATTACCTACCAGCTACCAAGGCTGCTACTTGGAGTAATACTTGTGCCATTGAAGGTTCACGGAAGAACCATGAAACAAGCACGACACGGGAACAACTGTGGCTCTTAGCCACAGAAAAATGGGTGCCATAGGTGTCAGAAAAAGACCATGTGATTTTTTTGGGTACATATGGTACGTCAAAATCCAACGGAATATCAGTTATTGCATTTTATTTCTAGTTGATCATCCTTTTCCCCATTTCGCGGTACCATCTTCGGGGCCTCAAAAAAAGCTCTGGGACCCTACCTTGGACCATTGGACATCCCGACCAGCAGGGTGGGGCTGAAGTCACCTCACGGCTCCCCCAATATGGCAAAATATGGTGGTTTTTGTATCGACCAAACCAGTGATCCGGTGCCACTATCCAAAGTTTATCAGAAAACATCAGAAAACATCAGAAAACATCCGAAGTCTGATATAGTTTGATATGAGACCCTGCAAGCATTTTTTCGGTCCAGGCAACTGCAATGATGAGTTGAAATCGGCGCTGTCCAGATTGGTCAATGCGCACATATCAGCGAAGTCCATCAAGGACATCTCCTCGAACTTCGGACCATGGAATGATGGGCCCATGGGCTGGTTGGTTGATGTCAAGTTTCCCATGTCATTCCATGAAATACATTGAACTATACCCTCTGGTTATTTGTTGCATAGCCATGGAAGCCATAGCCCATTTATAGATGGTTTACCGAACTTAAAAAATGGTGATTTTCCATGGCTATGTTAAATAACCAGAGGGTATATATTGAAATATATGGAAATATATTGAAATACTGATTAAGAACGGGATTTCCATCATGGATTGATGATTTTGATTGTGATAAATACCATAATCCCCAAACGGAAAAAATCAACCAAAGGAGGTTTGATTCGTCATCCCTCTTGAATCTAAGGCTTGGCACTCGCTTGGAAAACTACTATGTTTCCTAAGGAAGTTTAAATCGATGAAGCATGAGTCGAGCTTCTCCAGCTCAATCGGGGAATTTCGACTTGACTCTTCAAAGTGATAAACTCAATTCTTTTTTTTGATTCCTCAAGTGTGAAAAATTGAACATGTCACCATCGAAAATCAACATGATTTATTTCACCCTATGGATCCAGCCGTACCTTCTTAGGAAGTACTTGGGGTATGATTTTGGGGGTTAGCGGTACCTTCTCAGACAGTGTTTGGATCCATAGGGTCAATTGAACATGTCACCATTTCTGGATGAATTTCACATCCGGAATCGACCGGAATCCTTCAGATGGTCAAAATTTGGGTACAGCTATGTATGGGTCAAAGTTGGGTACCAGGTGTTGCCCCCAAGTTATAACTGGTTTCTAACCCTGGTGAACTCTAGTTACCATACCCGTAGCGTTATGTTTACCAACTTGGCTAAGAATCTGGGGCATCACCTGGTATTTCAAACATGACCAATAATATGTGAGCACTGTTTGAAACTCTCTGTCATTCTATTTCATGGATGAATATGGATGAATATGGATTATGATAAATCCCAATATATCCATAATCCTTAATATAATCAACCATGGCTTGCTGAAAAAGAATACATAATCCATAATCAGCCATGGTTTAAATCCCCATATATAGGGTAGTATACCCTCTGCTCATCCACCATGGCTTGCTGCAAAAACCTTGTGCTAGAACCTTCATGGCGTTTTTTTTCAGCCGGAAAGCATGTTTGATGACACCGGGAACCCCGAACTAATCATCACGCAACATGAAACAACAGGTACCCTCTGGTAAACGTTTACATAGCCATTGAACATCACCATTTATTAAAATAAATTATATAATAGCTAAATCAACATAATCAACTATTTCGATTAGGGCCATCTATACCATAGTTGTGTAACAAATTACCAGAGGATTTTGTCAAAAGGGCTGTTTAAAAAGGGCCAGGCTGTGGGCCCGAAACGGCTCCTGTGTTCCAGTCTTTCCCAAGGGCCACCTGACGCTCGAGCCGCAGGATGCGGCCCCCAGTCGGTGTATGGTAGATATACCCTTTGGTTATGACTAACATAGCCATGGAAAATCATCACTTTTAATAGGTACATCATCTATTTCTAGGGGTCATTTTCCAGTTCGCTATGTAAGAAATTACCAGAGGGTAACTATAGTATTCATGGGGGTTATAAACCAACGTTCACATCACTGGGGGGCACCATCCTGCACCAAAACAAGTTTGCGGAGGCCCGGAAGATGGCAAAGATTCGGCAACGAGGAGTTCAGCAGGTAGGTTTTACTGATTGGTTGCAGGGAATGAGGTTTCCATGATTGATTACTTGGTGGCTCATCCCACTTAGTAAGTGGGTTATAACCCCAGTTATCAATGGGATAAGTAGGGTTAATCCACTTATAACTGGGGTTAGAACCCACTTACTAAGTGGGATGAGCCACCAAGTAGTCATTCTAGGTACAGCAAGTAGGATTGAACACCAGATTTCGGTACCAATTGCTTACTTCTGTAGTTTTCGTTGCGAGTGACATCCCAAACAAACATTATATAATTGGATCATATGTGTCCCCATTTTATCCCATATCATATCCCTACTTATTATACCATCATCCTTGTTGGTTACAACAATTATTAATATTATTCCCAAAAACATCCCATTAACATCTCCGATTCCGATTCATATCTCGAAATCCCATCTCCAACATCCCATGTTTTTGCAACGACCACCCGGATGCCCGAGGGGAAAACGGTCCGCCTCAAATGGCAGAAGGGATACTCTTCGGTGATCTGCTTGGAGTCGGAGTCCCGCGAGTCCGGAGTCCAACCGCTACCGCCCTGCATGGACCTGCCAGAAAATGGAGACTCTGGAGACCATGGTTTGAAAAAAACCCAGCTGTCCAGCTGTTTTAGGCAAAGATCATCCCTTGGTCTTGAAGAAAGGGATCTAAAAAACAAAAATCTGGGGAGAAATAAGGAGAGAACAGCGGCCTTCGGATGGAATTATTGCAATCTGGGGATCTGATACAGATTTCCTTGTGGGTGCGACTTCTACATCTCGAAACACATGGGAAAATAACAGAGTTGGTCACTGGTCTCAACTCAAAAAGGATCAACATCCAAAACAAAGGACCGTTGCAGAATAATTGGACATGACCAATCAGGGAATAAATAACCGCAACAATGTCGGGAAAGTCGCAAAAATAACTGCGGCATGGATGCAAACTCCTGTCTGGGTTCATTTCAACGTGCCAGACTTGTCTTTTGCAGGAATCAACAAGAGAAACCTCGTGAAAATCGAAATGAACCTGGAAGATCAACATTCTCCAACATGAAACTCATTTGGCAAAGAAAAATGTATGATTTTCGGCATGAAGTATTTTGAATTTGTCTTTTGACATCTTTTAACCTCAATTGTTCTGTGGTGTACCTGTGTGCTAAGAACTATTGCGGAACCCCATTCCAAGGTGGAACAAACACGTCAACAGAATATGAGCGTTGGGAACCACGGCTCAAAAACACTCAGGGGAAATATGAGGAGAAATTATAATCACCTGGATGCGTGTTCTCCTTCCAATCCCCCCACCTTGTTTACTCATGAGCGCCAACTACTACGCATACTTTACGTTACTACCTCGCAGTGAACTAATCTGACCGAAAATCATGAACATGGTCATTCCCCTCAAGTGACGGTTCTACAAATATGTGGGATTGGCCATTGCGGGTTTACAGGGTATAAAATGGATTAAAGTGTTATAAACAGACATGGATGGGAATATGAAACACCAACCTATTAAGACAGAACTCGAAGATTTCCCATTGTCAGCTTAGAAAAAAAAACGCCCAAACAAAACCTGTGCCTCTTATAGTACCCTCAAGTAATTTAACCGTTTGCTACGGAAAAACAAACATTTCAAGAAAAGGCAAATCATCGAACTAAACAAACGACATGGTTTCCATTGCTATGTGAATTTTCCATGTTCGGGTGCTTTCCCTTCTATCCATTCGGTGAGGTCAGAGTACCACATGCAAATGGCCACGACGATGACCAGGCTCGTGTGCAAGCCCAAAGTGACCTGATTTCATGTGCGAACAACATGGGTGCTCCCTGGCCCGTGGATCACAAGGAAAGTATAGGAAAGTGGTAGAAAAAAAATGCAATTTTCCCCTTTAAATTGACTATCATTTACCTGTGGCTTGGAGCAATGTTAATTGGCAACTTGATAACCTCGCTGGTCCGTTTACACGTGGAAACGCCGCAGTTTCGGGTGTTTGTGTATGTATATATATATATAATTATATATATATAATTATATATATATACACACACATAGGAACTGACCCCCATTGCCTGCAGAAAATGGTCCAAGCTGGACCAGTTCCGCCTTGGCCGTTGTCGGTGCTGGTTGCATCTTCTGGAAGCGCTCTGCTGTCAGTGCCCGCCTTGCTCGGCAGTCTTTAGCTGCATGCTTCCCTCCGCAAGCTCTGCCGGACTGCAAGACCACTGCGCACAGATGCGCCCCTTCGCAGTTTGCATCCTCGTTGTAGCACCTGTCTGTGTTAAAAGCAGCGCAGAGCATCGTACCTGACTTCAGGGCTTGCGTCAGGACGTAGCCTCGCAGCTCTGCTGGCATAGCGCCGCCCGCTGCTGGCGTCTTCTGCTCTGCTGAGCGCTTCTTTCTGGCTGCGAAGGTCTTCTGAATTTGCTTGTGTGCTACATTCGGCATGGGCTGAAACTGTATATACAGTTATACCCAGGGTAAAATTAAGCTTTTTTAATGCCATCCAAATCTGGGGCAAACTACAGTATGTTGACCTACCCCGCCAATCATTTTTTTGACTGCGGATCAGCTCTGGACATTGACGGTTTCAACCCTTCTGAAACACATTGGCTATTGGGCATAATCATCCAAAACATGGTTGAACATAACGACATTAAAAACCACCAGCCAGTTTCATACTGTAGAAGGTATTGGTAAACGTTCGCGCTGACACCATTGTTTGCCCAAAGGCCACAACATGTACATATATCTTAAGATAACTACCCATAGATGTTGATCCGCACAAGATGACCATTTATGACAATATATGTTGGGATATTGATCATAGATGAATGGCAATTCTACCATGGTTAGATACGTATAATACCATGTGGGGTCTCTATTCTGTTTTAGCAACCAAGAAATTAATTGATCCATGCTGATTCAATGTTCATCCATATCTGAAGCTCATTGGCAACATTGACACTTCGCCATGCCGCAGTAACATACAATCGCGGCTCACAGGGAATGAAGGCTTGGAGCTCTTGTTGGATTGGTTCATGCCAGCAGAGCGGCCCGTCTCACCCGCGCAGCGGTGGGATTGTGCCGTTTGGGACGGTAGCCCGGAATACTCACAGAAACGCTAGGAGATGCTACAGCAAGTTACCTGTATGACTAAGATTACCATCTTTCCCATGATGCCTGAAAGATACATATCATTACCATCTAGGTTGTGGGGGGGGGTGGGGGGATATCCTGATTGTTCCTCCTCATTACATGCCAGATTCTTGCCCATGACCCCTGAAAGATACATATCATTACCATTTAGGTTGGGGTTGATGATGATGATGATGATGATGATCATGATGACGATGACGATGATGATGATGATGATCATGATGATCATGATGACGATGATGATCCTTCCCGGTCCGGGCAAACGATGGCGTTTGACCGTAAACTTACTAAACTACAGGCTGAAACCACATGTTCCATCTGCATGTCCTCCCTCAAGACCCGGAGATTCATTATACAAGGTTCCCAACATATCGCCTTCACACATGACAGATCATGACAGTCTTTTCCAGACTATGCATTTGACCCCCATTTACAGTGATCTTAAATCGCCTCACATATTGGAAATCTGATGCTTTGATTGCAAATTTGGCCATGATTCTCCATATCTTCAGGTGCCTAATCTTTCACTCGTGATTGGCTATCCGTCTGGCTGGTAGATTGAACCCATATATGTATAACCAATGGTGGCATCATAATTCCTGGTGGCATGGAACACACGCACATGTATATATATATATACACATAATATATATATATATATAATATATACATAATATATACATAATATATACATAATATATACATAATATATACATAATATATACATAATATATACATAATATATACATAACATATACATAATATATACATAATATATACATAATATATACATAATATATACATATGTATATAATATAAATATGTATAATATATGTATATATAATTATATGTATATATATATATATATATATTAATTTACATATGAACCACCAAGCAACACATGATGGAAATACCACACATCTAATCATCCACCAGATAGCTCACGATATTGGTGTTTCAATCCTGCCAAGTCACCCCTCGAAGAGTCCGCCATGCACGTAACTCACGACGTGCCAACATCAACCTTGTGGTTTCTGCCGCGCAGAAGGTGGTGGGATGATCCACTATCCAAGTGATGGGGAGTTAAAATCATAAACACCATGACACCATGATTTATAGTGGTTTATATAGTGTTTAATGGTGGTTTAATGGGATTTAAACCACCATTTATATATTTATAGTGGTTTATATGTGTTTATCATTTATCCAAGTTATACGCCTCGTAGAATAATCTACCAAGTGATGGGGTATACAAGTGCTGGGGGATATCTATCTACTTAGAAGTAATGAATAAATCTACAACGATACAGTCGACGATATCCATAACTAATAGACTATTTCTGTAACTGTATCTATAGCTTTGCTACTATGGTTAATGAAATATGTTAACGTACCCTCTGGTAAACTAACATAACTATGGACAATCACAAATTTTCATGGGAAAATCCACTATAAATGGCCATTTTCAATAGCTTTTTGTATGTTTACCAGAGGGTATACCCCCCCACAGCACACTTTGCAGCTCCGGAGCTGTAAGAGGACAGCCATCACCAATACGCCCAAGCCAGCCATCGCTGAGTAGGCCTTGGCTGAAGGCTACAGGTTGGTCAATCGATGACTCCAAGAGAATCCTCATTAAAAAAAGCAACATCATACTTGGTGGCCCACTTATCCCATTTATAACTGGGGTTGTAACCCACTTACTAAGTGGGATGAGCCACCAAGTTTACATGATGTGCACATATATATATATGTTATTATATGTTTATAAGACATATATACCATCAAAACACATGACGTATTAAAAACAGTTTTGGATCTTACTTGGGCTGACGCTCAGAATGTGATGGGGTCATGGCTGTCGTAAAGATCTGGTGCCACTCAGAGAGCAGCTTAAGTGAATCCACCCACAGTGACAAAATCATCATTCTATGATTCTATGAAATTTTCTGTGTGTTTTTGCAAAAAGAATCTGAACCTCACGTAATTTCACAGTGTTTCACAGGAACAAAAACACTTCAAAAAACACATCTCAATAGCTCAAAGCTGAGAGGCAGCATTCAGCAGTGTAGCCACAAGCACAAAGAGCAAGCTCTCAAGAACACCTAACGAAACTGGTCGAACTGGCCCCAAATATCTTTGACTTTGGGGATGTTTGGGGTCAAAGAAAAGGACAATCCAAAGGTCAAGTTGACAAATTGGTCAAATCACCAATCTACTCAATATACCCCTCCTAGAAATGGTTCTCATTTGCTGAATGTTGGAGCAACCCTGTCATTCTCAAATGTTTCCTTGAAATGCCCATTGAAGTTGTTGGTGATTTAAGATCGTTGGAGAACGAGAATTTGCCATGGGATTTGAATTTTCGTTGGCCATGATTGTTTACCGAAGGGTCCCAAAGTGACAGGAACAAGTCTTATATAGATTTGTTTTTGCTCCACTGAAATCTCAGATGGGACTTGGGAAACACTCTGTGACTTTTCCAATTGGCACCGCGCTCTGGCAAAATTTCATTATATAATTGGTGCGGAATGGACTCTTTGGGACATTCATGATCTATCCACGGATATATTTCAGCAACATGTAATAAGTACGAAGTACGCCGTTGCTCGCACTCATCTTTTCAATAGTGCGAATCCTCATAATGATAATATAAATCCCTAACGTGGTTAAAACAATAATAAACCATCCCCCAAACCATCACAAATCCCTACTGTATATATAATTATTACTATAATTTTAATGGATTCACGGTCACATCCTCCGGTTCTAGTTGTGTCTGTATGGACTCATAGTTACAAGGGTGAAAAATCTCCCAACTTTTGGGGTCACAAGTTTTCCCGTGGCGGAAAAGCCACAAGGCAACGACAACTGCACCCCCAAACTATTTGGTTCTTTGAACTTTCTGTAACAATCTATAGATATGGACATATATATATAATATAATATATATAATATAATATATATAATATATATATATAATATAATATATATATAATATAATATATATATAATATAATATATATATAATATATAAAATATATAATATAATATATATATATATATAATATATAATATAATATATAATATATACATATATATAATATATAATATATAATATATAATATAATATATAATATAATATATAATATATATATAATATATATATAATAATATATATAATATATATATATAATATATATAATATATATAATATATATAATATATATAATATATATAATATATATAATATATATAATATATATATAATATATATAATATATATAATATATATAATATATATAATATATATAATATATATAATATATATAATATATAATATATAACATATATAATATATATAATATATAATATATATAATGTATATATATAATATATAATATAATATAATATATATATATTATATATAATATATGGAAATATAATTTAGTTATAAAGACTTGGGGGTTTCCTAAGTCATGGGGTACCCCAAATCATACAAGTCACGAGAGAATTTTACTATTGAAACAACCAGGTGACTTGGGGATCCAGCGTTAAAATCCCATTGCGAACTGGGAAAACGAGTCCCCGCCTGCGAGTCCGCGCCAGCGACCGAGACCTTGGTTTTTTACTGGGAAAATCACATCAAGTCATAACAATTTAAGGCTTGCAATTTCTAGAAAGTTATAGCCCCCAAAAAGACGGACAAATTGCAACAAAAAGAAGCTTTTCTGCATCACTTTTGGGGATTTTTTTGAAATTCACAGATGACTTTTTGTCGGAAAAGGTGTCCATTGCAATGATGTTGCCAGAAGTTTTAGTGCGAAGACATCTTACTGCAATTCCTTCGTCACTTCCAATGTTCAGATATGTTCAACATTGTTCAACTGGGTCAAAGAAACATGCTTTAGCAACGCTATGGTAAGCAACTAAACATATATATCTAAATTTGATTTAGCTAAAAGCTTCTGCTGGCCACCCCTCTAAGAAGGGGTTGGAAGATGCCGCTCCAACTAAAGAGACGCATTTAGGTGAATTTGCAAGACCTCTCAAGTCTGAAAAGCCATCAAAATGGGTTTCAATATCCATTCTTGTCGGATACTATATGAATCTATAAGATTCGTTTAGTTGCTTCTGTTGCTTCTGCATGCTTCTGCATTACGTAAGGTCTGAATTGCTCAACCAATACGACGCCGGAAATCAGTTGAGTCCAGCTTTATTTGTCCACACTCCTCTGCTTTTTTTGGTGCGAACAATACTGGTTGGCGGTTTGAACCCCTCTGAAAAATATGCTCGTCAGTTGGCATCATTATTCCCAATATATGGCAAAATTAAAAAATGTTCCAAACCACCAACCAGAATCTGATGGGTTGCAATAGAGACACTGAGACACGAAACAAAGTTGGAAATGAAACAATTCATCCAATTCATCACCGTAAACCCAATGGGTTCATAGTTCAATTGGAATTCCAGGATCCTAAGATGGAGGTACTGTACCATTTTCCAGGCCATATTTTGGGGGTATATCCCCTTACATAGTCCTGAAAAATAAGCCTTATATATGGTAGGTACCTCCAATCACTCGGTTCCTGAAATGGCCAGTGATTATATACCAATGATGAACCATTATCAAACATTATGAACCACTATTAACCATGATTAACCACTATTAGGTTCCTGAAATGGCCATTGAATAGTGAAGTAAAGCAACCGAGCCAAGTTGATCCATGTCGAGAGACTCATCAAGGTGCTACGTCGAAGGAGCAACAGCATAACCTGTCTTGATGCTCGTGGATGCAGATAAATGTGGAGAACATGAGATTTTTTTATGATTTTTTTTAAACATGTTTTACGGTCAAACAAAAATGGAGACCCAAAAATACTTCCAGAAAAAAATGGTTGTTCCTTGGAACTGAGCCATCCATTTTAATCACTTTGGACAGTTCATTTCAGAACTGGGACCGAACTGGGCCGAGCTGCTGTACCGACTTGACGACATATCTTGCTTGTTGATTTAAGGGAAATCAGGCAGTATTCACAATAAACATCCAAACATATTGAAAATCACGGCTCCTTTAATTTCCCAGTTGTACCGGTACAAAGGAACCAAACACCCACCATGGTCACCATGGCCCTTCGAGTCTGGAGCCTGTATCCCATTTGGAACATAAAAAGTGAAACTATCTAGGGGAATGACACCTACTGGTTGGTGGTTTCAAACCCTCTGAAAAATATGCTCGTCAGTTGGGATGATGACATTCCCAAAATGTGGAAAAAATAAATTCATGTTCCAGTCACCACCAACCAGCCCAATTAAGAACCATCTTAGAAGCATTTTTTTTTTGAATACCCTCTGTTGAACTAACATAGCAATGGAAAATCACCATTTTTCATGGGAAAATGCACTATTTCTATGACCATCTTCCATTGCTATGTTAGTTCACCAGAGGGTAATGGATTTATTGACCTCACTAACTGGCTTCCTAGCCGTCCCGAGATGACATGCAGCCCCCAAGTCCAAACGGTTTATTTTTCCGTCGATTCATGGGGATTCTATGATGATTCATGGGGAATCATCATAGTGATAGGGATTTTAAGTGATGATAAAAATAGGGATCTAGATACATATGATACATCTACAGTATAAATAAATGAATATAAATAAATAAACAAATATATATATATATATATATATTATAATATAATATATATACTTATATAAATACTTATTCGCTCATTTGGATGCTCTAGGTAAAAATGCGAAAGATATCAGACTGTCACAGACTGTCAACATCGATCCTTGCTCTAGGTGTTTCTGCCTCTGGCAAATCCTTTCGGCAATCATCACCAATAGTGGTATGGCAGGGAAAATTATCATTTTTCTCTCTATGAATGGGCCATTCTCCATAGCGATGTTAAATCATCTTAAGTAACCAATAGATTCAATAGATCATTTTCATGGATACTGCGGATAGACAAGCCATCCTGCACCAGTTAAGAAAACTAGCGGCAACCATGAAACGCTGTCAAATAAATGGACATAATGAGATTATAAGGGTATATGACCCATCTATTAACTGGTGCAGGATTTCCCAACCATCCACACAGTAGCAATGGAACATCTCCCATCAACAGATCATGTTCCCATTTACAGGGGGTTTTCCGTTGCTATGTTTGATTACCAGAGGGTAATTGGATACCATTGATTAAAAAAAAACAACGCAGATCTATTTTATGCATCTCACAACAGTTGTAAAATCCAAGTGCTTGCTTCTAGACAAGTATATACTATTTATCGTTCTTTCCTACAGTTGTCTTCCACCTTTTTTGGTGAAAGCTAGTCCCACTTTTTTTTTCATTGGTTGCTTCCCCGTCCAAACCCTTCCCTTCCCTGCAGTCCAGTTCGCTAAGAAGAGGAGAAACACTGCTCCGCCAGTCCAGCGGAAATTACCAAAGAGCGCCTGCAGTGCGGCTGAGGAAATACCCAACCTATCTTCCAGTTGCTACCCAAAATGCCGAAAGGTAGGACACCTTGAAAATAGTTTGAAAATATTGGAACATAGATGAAAATAGCATCTATCATCTATACCATCCTGGAAACACTTTTCGGCATCTTTTTGGGGTTTCCTATACAGGATCATTGAATGGAAGCAGTACATCCAACACTGCGGATGCCAGCGCTCCTACGGGTCGAAAACTAGGTTTTTATATACCCATGAAACCGCTTGTATATAGGAACCGTTTGGTTAAGTTATACAGGGATATATAGGTTTTGTTAGAGTTCCTAAACAGGGTTGAAATCGTTTGTATAACTTATCCGGCTTATCCCGTTTCTTTATTTTTTTTGGCCATAAATTCCTACCGGAATGAATTCTCCAGACGCCACGGGAATTGGTGGGGAACTACCTGATTAGCCTCTGGTGTTGTCCCAGATAGCTGGAAAATCCACCATTTATACAGGATGGGGCCCCCAAGATAGCGTTCAGTTGCCTTATAAGTGGCTGAATTCTATGGTTTATGGTAGATATAACTATAGTATTCATGGGGGTTATAATGGTTTATAAACCAACTTATAACTGCGGGGCCCCATCCTGTAGGTCATTTTCCCATTAAAACCCTTTTAAACCCTCATTTGAGAAAGGATTTTCCAGCTTACCATGCTGCCGACCAGGGGGGATGAAGCCAAAAAGGCCGAAGTGGTCAGCATGGTCAAGTGCATCTTCCCTCTGTACCTCTTTTGCCAATTTAGGCTTTGGAAAACCCACCATCTTTAAGGGGGATTTAAATCATCTATACAGGCCATTTTGCATAGCTATGCAAATTACCATGGGTAAAACATGTGCAAAAAGGTCCGATCACCTCGAGCTGTGTCACAGGTGTGGGTCGTAAGGGAAGGCCCCTACGAAGACCACAAAACGAAGTTTCGCTCAGTCAAACTCCAAGTCAACTACAGTAGCAAGAGGCCATAGGAGTATTCCGACTACCATCCCAAAGTGTAGGGTTTGCACATGGCATAAAAGCCGTTTGAGGAAAGTCAGGGCTCTGAGCAACTTGAACAAGACATGCGGAGTTGCCTACCAATTTCTCGTTGATTTTAACCGATCCCACCCCATCATTTCCAGGTAGGTAGGAAAATCAACATATTCGAAACCAGCCAGTCCCATTTATACCACGTGGGTTTCTTAAAATGGGGGATCCCCAAGTCACCATAGGTTTCAAATGCTTCATCTAGTCATTAAGTATTGAAACCAAGTCATAAAATGGGAATCCCCAAGACCCATTTATACTAAATATTACTAACTGGTCATCCATGACTGATGATTTGGGGCACCCAAAAATAACTAAAATGACATCCTGTTGGAAGCATCCCGCTTGGGGATGCACTTCCAGTTATAAGTGGATATAATATAATATATAAATGTATACATAGTATATATATATATATATCTATCTATATATATATAACAGCTGTATGTATTCAAAAAAACATATCATATAATTATATCATGTCATATCCCAACTCAGGTTCATACCCTGGTTGTACCTATGAAAATCACACACCGAAAATCACCTGAGTCCACCCAGCAGCCGATACTTGATCAATTGCCACTTGGATCCATTTTGCCAAGGGACAATTTGCAGCAGAAGAACGAAAACCACCAGGTCGTAACGTTGGGAGCAGCAACTGACCGACATTCCAGCCTCGCAGGTCCAGCGGGTGTTTTCGGATCGTCCTGTGAAGTGAAGTTCTAGGCCATGTGGATCATCGTAGCTCTATAGAAAGTCCTTTTTTAGGATCTTCATATCTACCCTCTAGAGTAAACGTTTACATAACGAACTGGAAAAATCCACCATTTTATCAATGGCTAAATCCACTAAATCCACTATTTCGACCGGGCCATTCTCTATGTCGCTTAAACTGTAACAGTCATTACCAGGCCAGGTACGGCACGGCAACGGCAACGGCACGGTGTGAGAAATGAATCGCAATGACACCCCCAGTAATCGGCCATGAGGACTCCATGGCCATGGGAAGCCACATAAATCGCCACTGTTTCAAGCTATAGTTTCTGGATTACATATATATATATATATAGTAATGGATCATATAACCTTACTATATGGAATACCCTTACTATGTATCAGAATATATGGAACATACTGAAAAACAAATTCCCTTTCTGCAAAATGTAGTACCCTTTCCAGGATAATCAGCCGGATACACCAAAAAATCCGCCCTCCGAAATGAACCTTTGCCCAGTCGCATTCTTGTCCGCCCAAGATTGGACATCATTCAGAAAACCATGAAGGGCTTGCTGTGAAGCCCCTGAAAGATCACCTGGAGGAACATCCCAACATATCCCATGGGATACCGATCATATCCCTCGATGGATTGGTAAAACGGAAAATCTTCACCGGAGTTCCCATGGGTTTTTGACCATCAAATTTTTGGGGTTTTCTATGGTAAATTTTCCCATCATCCAATTCTATGAATCCCACATAATCATTGTTGCATAAAAATATGGACCCACTACAGGTACGGAGTTCCCAATTTTTAGTCGATGCATCTTCGTTTTCCAGCACCCCGACCTGTCTGGGAATCACTTCGTCCGCACCTGACGCTGGGAAGAGGAGAACAAACCTTAAACTATCTTAAACGGGTTGTACAATAAACCATCCAAGATTAAGGGTTTATGATTGGGTTTACTGCCCTACATCACATTTCACATTACACATTACTTTCTACTTTGAGGTGTCACATTGGGCGCAAATTCTTTTTCTGTGCTGGTGAGTCGCAGTCTCGAGTTTTTTTCGGAAATAGAGGGACACAGAAAAACAACAGAACCGTTTGGAATCATCCCAGAAACTATATGGCAGTGTGTCAAAACCTTGTACCCCTTCTGTTCACATCAAAATAGCTGGTAAATGGATGTTCATCCCCCTAAAAATGGTATTAATAGGTATTGATCCATACCCATATACACACTGTTCTGGATGTCATTCTGTTCTGAAGAATTCTCAAAGTTCACCCAAACACACCGTTTTTTTGACAAAAATCTTTGCGAGGTGGTGCCCCCCACTTAGGTTTGTTGGTTTATAACCATAGTAAGTATGTCAATATATCTACCATAAAGCATAGTTATTGGAATCATAAACCAACTTAGCGATGAATCGCTCACTGGGGCACCACCTTTTTTGTTAATCCCATAAAAAAAAGCACCATTAATTATTAACCATTACTAACCATTGTTAACCCATATCAATGGCCATTAACCATTGTTAACCATTGGAATTTCCCCCCATCGCGCTCTTTTACCAAAGAGCCCGAGCCACGGGGCCTTCCACAGCATTTCGCCAAGATCTGAAGACCTGGTGAAATCCCCATCGCCCGAAGACCCTTCAAAGAGACCCAAGAATGAATGGATCTACCCTCTGGTTATTCAACATAACCATGGTTAAGCCATGGCCCATAGAAATAGATGGTTTACCGAACTATTCATAGCATGGTGATTTTCTATAGCTATGTTAAATAACTAGAGGGTAATTCCAAACCAGGAGGTTTGGTAAGAGGGAATTGAATTTGAGATATTTGAGAATGGAGTATAAATTAGATCACAATTCTTCCGTATGTCACTTTGATTGGAAAAGTAGACACCACGAAAACAAAACGCAGAAGGTACCTGTTCCATCGAAAGAAAAGAAGGACTACTAAGTAGGACTCAGTCCGGCAGAGGTTCCAGGCTGAAAAACCACATGCCTGACTGGTTTGCTAAGCATGGCTGCTTCTTTTCCTCATATTATTTTCTCGGCCATGACGTCAATAGGTTGGAAGTTTCCTAAAATGGAGGTACCCCCAAATCATCCTAAATTAGACCATTTTAGTATTGAAACCCATGGTGACTTGGGGATCCACCATTAAAAACAACTCCCAAATAGGCAAAAGGAATGTCGTAGCTTGGCTCGCCCTGGAACAAGCGAACCCCTGGCCAGTGGGACTGTATGATACGGATGATCGTGGATATCTGTCAATGAAAGCACTTTAAGATCATGAATATATAATAATGATTTATTTCTGTGTCACTAGCTAAATTCAGAAGTAGAACATCAAACTGCAACATGCCCAAATTATTGGTAAAACGGAACTGGTCCCAAATTTCTCTCTACTTCTGCACGAAGAAACCCTCCAAAACTATACTAGTGTCCCTACCAAGACCCGTTGTTGGCAATGGACAAATCGTGGAATCTTCCCACGTTTTATGACCGGATGCGGCTAGGACTCCTGGATTACAAGCAGCCCGGCTACCCCGCGTGTATCATTTACCACTTAAGTGGTTGTGAACTCTGTTGCCATCTGTCAAAAAATCAGTGGTATCCTATAAAAATCTGGCTGCGCGATGAGAGCCTGCCTCTGGCCAGGGTGGAATGCCAAAATGCAATCCCCAAGAGTAGTGCAGCGATCAACCAGAACGGGTTCTCTGAAATCACGTCTCCTCAATGGTCCCCGGATGGCGAAAAAGAATGGTTTAGATACCATCTGGTTATGACTAACATAGCCATGGAAAATCCCAACCATAAATGGAGGTTTGAACGGGAAAATCATCTATTTCTATGGGCCATCTATACCATGGCTATGTTAAATAACAAGAGGGTACCTACAAAAAAACATCTCACTGTGTTGAAACATTGGTTTGTTTTTTGTGCAACACCAATGGTCCTACCTGGGATGATCGTGATACAGAAGTTCCCATCTCATCTCACCGGCGACCATCAAATAGCCCTGTATTTTGACCTGTTTTTTCACAGTCCCATGCGACAGTCAGAGTCTTCTGAAAGCACTACATTGAATCACGTGCTTCGGACAGTCGAAGTAGCTCCGAAGGACTCCTTGTTTCATGATGTTTAATGGGAAATATCAACGGAATATTCGGAACCCTAATGGCTCCGCACCGCTGATTCTAACCACTGGATAGCCGGGAATAGCTGGCAGATGTGAACATCCGTGTGATGCATAGAAAATCATGAGTAAATGTTCAAACATTTTCATGGCATTGCAACCTCAGATACTAAGTCATCAATGTGGATGAACAAATAACAAACAAGGTTTCAACTGGGCTTGTCAAACGATGTGGTCTATCACACATCCCCAATTCATAACAATGAAATCATCACAGTCATCACATTGAACAATCCATGAAATGGAAATTCCCACTATGTTATCGATCCAAACAAGGCCAAAACAAATAACCAGTTTACGTACCCTACAGTCAACTCACATAGCTATGGAAACCATGGCCCATTTAGTTCGATGATCGACCTGACCTACTACACATGGTAATTTTCCATGGCAAATCGTTTAATTACGAGATGGGAGTTGTTTCACCTGGGGCCAAACCCTTAGCCAAGTTCCGATATCTGGATAACTCACTTCCCAAATTTCCAGAATTTGGGTGTTAACCACTGGTTTCCTCAACACACCAAGAGCAATCAACTGGATGATTGTGGAGTTTCCATTTTTTTTTTGAAATCCCGGGTTTGACTACATCGAACGCCCAAGTTTATCGATGCCCCGAGCGTCTTTGAAGCGCCAGGACCAACAAAGCTATGAAGACCAGGGATTTCAGTACGGCCACCCAACCCAAATGTAGGACCTCTCTGGCTTTTCTGGCTGTCAAACATGGGAAGATGCCGCCCCCCCAAAAATGGATTCACATGGTTTAACTGGTTTCCACAATTTGACTGTTTTGTTGATCAGATTTGTTTAACCAATGCTGAAACTAGATATCAATCCGTGGATCACATAGTTGTTTGCCCCTAAAATTGGATTATCCAAATAGATGGTAAGTCAGAGATGGGAAACACGCATGAAACAATCGTTAGAGCCGTACGCCGTGGGTCACCCCTATTAGATCGTGACCCAACTGGTTGTTGTGATGAGAATCCCACGTGTTCGACTGGACCCATCATTGCCTCTGTTTTGATGCCACCCACCCAACAAACCAACCACTTGTAATATCTGTTCAAACAACCATGTTTGGTGATAAATTTCCTAGCTTGAATCACACACTTCTGGAGAAACTGGTGAACGAACCACCCAAAATTGTGTCTAGTGTCTAGTGACGATTTGAATACTTAAGCACATCTACATGTTTGTTGGAAAAATCATCATTTTTCATGCGGAAATCCACATGATTCCTCATTGTTTGCTGTAAAGGAAGCAATTTTGCTGGGTAAATCATAGTTGATTTCCACCATTTGGATGGATTTGGATGGGAAAATCATGGTAAATCATGGTTGATTTCAACCGTTTTGATGGGCAAATCCACCTTTTTCATAGGGAAACTGCCGCATTTTGTTGCTGCATCAATCCACGAGTCTCCCCCCGGCAGGGCTCTCGGGCTCCACCGAACAAAGCGCACACGTGGGCTGGGGCCATGATTTCTTCCTGGACACCGGGGAAACGTTGCTGGCCCAGTAAAATCGGTGACACACATGGGAATTGACCGAAAAATATGGTGATTTTTCAGAGCTAGATGCGGAAAAACCATGAAAATTTCCATGAAACTTCAGGAAACCCAAAGAACATGATCTACTTTTATGGTGTTTTTTTTTCCCACATCCATGTGAGTTTTTTCAGGTAACCATCAAGAAACCATGAAAGATAGAGGACTCGTCCAGCAAGTGCCTCATCTCAGATCCTGTGCGAACCCTCTCCACCCTCAGGGCCCAGCTCTCAGCGAAATTGATGTCATATTCTGGTTGGTGGTATACCCACCCCTCTGAAAAATATGAAAGTCAATGGGTAATTAGGATGACATCCCATATATGAAATGGACAATAGCACTTGTTTGAAACCACTAACCAGTATTTGAGTGGTTTAGAAAAAAGGCAGTGTCTTGTCAGGTGCTGTCTTTCAAACATGCATTCCCTGTCTTGCTTTTCAAATCTGGCTGGGACAAAACATCTATTGCCCCAGTTCTGTATCGCAAATAGCCGACAATCAACCAAACCAAAGAGCTTTAAGTTTACCTAGGTATGGATCAAAACTGTTATTTTTTCACCACTAACATTAAGGACTCCCCTAGAAGCCCCGGGATGGGTGATCCCAAACTCAGTGGTACAGTTCTATTAAACTGAGTGGATATATTTCACCATAGTTCAAGGGGTTGTATTCTGTTACATCCCAACTTATAAAGGTGAACCCACTAAGGTTCTACCCGTCCAAATCACATCAATTGGAGATTGTTTTACTATAAGTAATTATTCCATGATTAGCCCCTATGATCCCACAATGATTCCATAAATATCCCATAGTTATCCCATAATGTCCGGATAACTATCACAGAATTGTCCCATGGTTCTCCCCCAAATATTCCCAAAGTATCCCCTAAGTATCCCAATAGCATTATTCTTATATCATTCCTCATCATTTCCCATCAGTATCCCATCAGTATCCCAGAATGATTCCATAAAAAAAACGCACCGAAAGTATCCCATGATAAATCCCCTTGCAGTGATTGCCCGACATACTAGTTACTAGTTATTTTAGTACTTGTACATAACGTCTTATAGGCCCATAAAAATGGAATGTATAATCCCATATATATATACCCTCTGGTAATTTGACATAGCTATAGAACATTGCCCAGTCGAAATAGTGGATTTACCCCTTGATAGCATGGTGGATCTGGTGGACCTTCCTCGTTGTGTGGCAGTTTACCAGAGGGTAATCCCATTGAAAGGCCACAACTTCGGTGAGTTTCTGAAATAGTGGATTTACCCCTTGATAGCATGGTGGATCTGGTGGACCTTCCTCGTTGTGTGGCAGTTTACCAGAGGGTAATCCCATTGAAAGGCCACAACTTCGGTGAGTTTCTTACCCCTGCGGCCTCGACTTCCACCTCCACATCCTCCACATCTGCTGGAGCCTCCACCTGACCGCAGCGACATGGCGACCAACCAAGGCCGTGGCCCAAGGCCGAGGCCAAGGGGAAGAAACACGTAGAGAGGAGGTACAATGGGGTATAACATGGGAAAACTGATACAATATCAATCAATATTTTACAAGTACCTCCATAGATATAAACCCCGTTATACTTCGTTATAGTTGGTTGTAATCATCCACATTGCCATTGACGTTGAATTGAATGCTCAAAACCCTGTGTCGTCCCTAGTCAGACTTGCTAAATAGAACAAGTCTAGATTTTCCCATAGTGGATCACCATAGTCACTAATTAATAGTGGGTAGTATAATTCTCCAGAATCAACCAACAGGGATCATGATCCCAGAATTACTGTAATGGGTCCATGGTGAAACAGCGACACCGAGCACCCAAAAAAAAGGCACATGATGACAAGGTCAAAACTGCGCGTCGTATACTAAGGACATCCAGCCAGGCCAAAGTGACTCATAGCTCAACAAGATTAAACGCAAACAAAAACTAACAATTACCCTCTGGTAATTGGTTACATAGCTATTGAAAATGGCCATAGAAATAGTGGATTTTCCCATTGAAAACGGTGATTTTCCAGTTCGCTATGTTAGTTTACCAGAGGGTAGCAAAACTCATTCCGGGCGACTTTTTGTTCTGCGGACTGACGCGGCTCAGATAGGACAATGGGATAATTTATGGCAACCAGCAACACGTACCGAAATCTGAAAAGTCAAGTATTTCTTAAAGCGATAACCGTGTTGAACCCAAACAACGGGGCTTTTATAACGAAAGATATGGGATAATTTAAATCAACATGTATCGACATGTATCAATCATATTTATGCATATTTACAGTGACAGTATATTCAAATATTCCTTTTTTATTGTTCTCCAAACATCATGTCACCCCGAGTCACATATTTCGCCGCTCCAGCGCCCAGGTGAATGTGGGTAAAAGAATGTCATTTTTACCACCCATGGCTGGGAGTGGTAAGTCTATATACCACCTATATATTTGAATGGTAATTTTATGGTGATGACTGGGGGATGGTGCGTTTATGGCATTGGGAACTACCCACATGATCATTCTTGTAATAATCCGACCTATAATTTTATCATTTTCTTATACCATGGTTGATTATTATAGTGGACTATTACACTAGTTTTCCCATATTAACAAGATAAAACGGGCTGCTGAGGCCTGGACTCCACTGCAGAGGTGCTAAAGAAAAAACTGTGTATCATATATCATTATGTATATATACACATAATTATACACATAATTATGTATATATATATATGTATAGGTTTCGTTATTTTTCCATATCATGGTATGTATCTCTAGATAAGGGCACATGCAATACATCAAGCATTTGTCTAACGACTTCGGGGCTGCTGTATTGACCCTTTACTTCTCGCAACTATCCCACAAAACAACCAACTCCCACGAAACCTCCTGATATATACCCTCTGGTAGTTTACCATAGCTATTGAAAATTGCTTATAGTTGATTTGCCTATTAAACATGATGATGTTCGATAGCTATGTAAACTTTTACCTGAGGGCAGTTCCACAATGGTATCCATAGTCCCATACTACATGACACCGGCCAGCTCCCACGGCACCAGAAAGGCATCACCATTGTCACCGTCGTGACGTCGGATGGTCTTCCACATCCTAATCCTGACCGGTCGCCATGGCATAATATAGGAAAATCATGGAAAAAATGGAACTTGTTGGTGATTTGAACCCCTCTGAAAAATATGCGAAAGTCAGTTGGGATTATGACATTCCCCTTATATGGAAAAATAAAATTCATGTTCCAAACCACCAACCAGGGAATCATTGTGGGATAATACTCCGGAAATTACGGGATAACAATGAAACAGCTATGGGATCACTGTTGGATCATTATTGAACTATTGGATAGGAAGACCTATGGGATGAATATGGCATTCTTATGGGATAACACCATAGTAAACCCATCCCCAGTTGGTGGTTGAGCCCCCAACCCCCTGATTTTTCTATGCTCAGCAGTGATGATCCTCCAATTTTGCTGAGGTGGAACAGAATGACATAAACCTGGAATCGCCAGTTCATAAACCATTGCTTGTTCCACTAAAAAATATATGCCGTCACCCATTTTTTCATGATACCATACCCTGGTTTAGCATTGGATCTATTCATCTATTCATCCAGAGATTGAAATCCTTCCAGTCACGATGACATATGCTTGCTTAATTTCTGTAAACAAACCAACTACGAAATACATGTTCTACCAATAAACACGATAATCATGATAAGAAGAAGGAGGACAAATAACATCAAATAACAACAATCAAATCATAGTGGGAATAAGGACTAAATTACCATGATTTCAACCTGTTACACTGGTTTCTGCTCCCCTTGTGAACATTGGACAATTTTTGCCAGGCAAGGAAAACCCCAAGTAATCGCAGGAAACTTTAGCAGCGTTAAATTCATAAATTATTAGAACCTCAAGTGAAGACAGCAAATACACTAGCTGCATATTATTTGACAGATATCCACTTTGGTATAGCCATCTCAAGCCAGAAAAATCGATCTCAGGTCAGCCCCAAATTTTGTTGATCATCATACATTTCCCGTCATTTGCATGTATCCTCTGGTTATTTAACATAGCCATGGCAAATGGCCCATAGACATAGATGATTTTCCCAGCTAGAAACCTCCATTTATGGTTGGGATTTTCCATGGCTATGTTAGTCATAACCAGAGGGTAGATGTAAAATGGCAATGTTCTATGTTTTTGCTAGGTAAATCCTGTGAGTAGTCCATTTCAACAGCTGTTCTCCAAGGCACTTGGTCACAAGATCGCTCAGAACCCAAGCCACATACCTGGAGACAATCTCAAAGTTATTGAGTTATTGATGCTCATGTCAGAAACTATGGAAAATCATCGTCATAACATGTCTTAACATCGTGGATTTGCTCAAGGGGTCCCAACAAATAACACACACTGCTGGTAGATTCCTCAATCATGGTGGATGATCTACTGGGAAACACAAACAGAATCAGCAAATCCAAGACAAGTCTTAACTATATACATTTTTCTTGGTGGATGTTAGTAAGGCAATAGTAAACGGGTGGTATAAACCATCAAAATATAGTATAGCTTGCTGTTGTTTTACTAACGTTAATGTGGTTAGACCAATAATATACAATAATAAATGATAAACCACCCATAACCACCCCATGTTTCATGGTTGATACCACTCATAAAATCATAAAACTGATTAACTATGGCTTACTGTTTTCAACTCAGTTTACCATAAAAATCCAAAACATCGGTTTATTTACTAGATTCTCATCTGGTTGGTGGTTGACCTACCCCTCTGAAAAATATGAGTTCGTCAATGGGAAGGATGACATCCCATATATGAAATGGAACATAAAATTCATGTTTGAAACCACCAACCAGCCATAAATGTTTCTTATTGTGGATACTTCGATGTTTTGACCACATCAAACCACTTGTCGCCCCAATGCCATCCAATGCCGCCATGGCGCAGCAGGACGCTATGCAACAGAGCAATGGAACAAGCCGTGGCAAATAATGTGCTGAGGCCACCCGTTAGGTCCTGTGCGTGACACGCGGTGACGCGCGTACGCCCGGGTGGAACAAAAACCATCAGGAAGGGGCTGAAAAAGATGCTGAACAGTGACTCATTGCACTGAAATGTTCTTGGTTTTTACTGTTCTATCTTTTGGAGATTCCAATTATTCACAGAAAAAGCCTCTGGTAATCAAACATGGCTGGAAAATCATCCATTTACAAAGGATGTTCCCATTATGCATTGAAATGTCCATTTATAGAGGATTTTGAATTGCCATGTTTGATTACCGGAGTGTACCACTCCACGTGCAGTCCGAAAAAGATGTCGGAGTGTGGGGGTAAGAAATCGCGTAGAAGTTGTAGTTGTAGGGGGAAGAGTAGCCGATTTATCAAGAAACATGGGGAACATCGATTTCCAGGAGCCATCATCACAGCATTCTCGTGGGGGCAATCCGTCCCAAAATGGAAGTCCTTAAAATGGCCTGTCTGTTTTGACACCATGGCATGTCTGTCTGCAGAATCTCAGTCTTCCTGACTATTGTGGATAACACGGATCAATCACAGGAAAGCTCGGGTTTCTCACCTCAAAAAAAAAAATGACCCACCAAAATGGTGCTTTCTGTGTTTGCGGCCCTGATAGGACTTCCGGGAATGCGGGTGCTTTTCTAGACCGACACTCCACTAACCTAAAGGATGCTGCCCCCGAGTTACAAGTTGATTTACTGTATAATCCCCGTTAGCTATAGTTTATATTTCCCAAAAACATCCATAAATATTGATGGAAATATAAGTCACTTATAAGTTGGATGGAAATATAAGTCACTTATAAGTTAGCTTATTGATACTTATTGGACTTCTAAACCAACTTCGTCAACGACCTTTTTCCCCATCTTGTGGTGTCATCTCCATGGCGTTTGTGGTTTTTGCCTTCCCCAATGCCTTAGCTATCCATGTTTTGACTGTCAGAACAGGCGGATGTTTCATATGGCTATGGATCAATACCTTTTAATACCATTTTTAGTGGGATGAACATCCATTTACCAGCTATTTTGATGTGAACTACAGGGGTACAAGGTTTTGACACACTGCCATATCTTTTTATCTTTTGGACGTACTGACACTGCTTCAACATGAAATGGTGACAGTTTCGTCCAAACAAAATGTTTCATATTTCTTGGTTCTAGTCCGTACTTCATAGAACATCAATGATGCCCTCGACCCCAAGAAACATGAGCTACGTAATCAGCTCTATGGCGAGTCGCTGACAAGTTCCACTGGGATGATTTTCCCAAATGAAAAGACAATCAGACAACTCTGCCATGTGGAAAACCCCACATTTTATTTTCCGGATCCATGGGTTTTCCATGGTTTTCCACATCTTTTTTGGTCAGACAGGCGAGATTCCAGCTTCATAAAGGGAGGGATGCACATCACAAGAGGTATCCTCAGTGATGCAGGATGTGCATAAGACAAAAAAACATCAAATATAACAACATGCAGTTCTTTGCAATTCAGCATCGATATCATTTTGCTTAAGGTTTGACAGATACCCATGTCCTACAGTTGCTCGCCAATCGATATTATAAGTTCTTGAGTGCAGTGTCAGGGGCTCCAGTATGGAGACTCCAAAGACTGAGACAAAATATCGATAAACAGTTTTTCTTAACATGACAACATAATAACACAACTAATGTCAATAAAAACAACACATACAGTCATCTATTACAGTACAATACTGTACTAGTAATTATATAAAAATAAAACATCTAATTAATACCATTGAATGACACTAGTGATTACTCATGTTAGTAGAGCAGTGCCATAAACTAGAAAAAAATATAGATTCATGGTTGGAATCCCAAACAAATGGTACTTCGGGATGGTGCAAGTGGAGGTTTCCCGAAATAGGTGGTACGCCTAAATCATCCATTTTCACTGGAGTTTCCATCATAAACCATGCATTTTATGGGAATTCCCCATTGATCTGGGTAACTTATCATATTTCACTAACCTGAATAGTTCGGCCACTCATCTTCCCTTTCCCTTGAATAGTTCGGCCATTTGGGAATGATTTCCCTTATTAGCCATCATTCCAGGGCTCGGTCGAACAGTGAGGTCGTCATAATTTAGCCAGATTTATAGATATAATATATAATCATTATCATTCCCCATAGATGATATATCTACAATTGGATGATTTATGGCAACCCCTCCAATTGTAATGTTTACCAACCCATTCGCCAACGAGCTGCACATCCAATGATCCGTACACGCAGACCTGGACCTGGCGGCACCAAACGCTGGGGGAACCCTGCACCACCAAAAGGATGGTTGAAACATGTTGAAACCCTATAAGTCATGGAAAAAACACCGCTATCAGGTGCAGATTTTTCGCAACCATCAACAGTATGGAGGATGAGCCTCTGTTGCAACGGGCACAGTGGATTTAATTCCCCTCCACACCAATCATTTCCGGGATTTTCTAAGAAAAATCATAAAATGGAGGAAAACAACACTGAAATAATTGAACTAATCCAAATATGATAATTTACAACATGTAACGAACACGAATGGGGAAAGGGAAGTAGCACAACTTTGGGGGAAAAACAATGTATGAGAACACAGCAAATCATGCGACCATGTTCGCCTTTTCGAATCTTTCTGGATGACGACTAAAACGACCAGGTTTTTGTTATTTGATAGCTAATTATATCTGTTTATTATGACGACCTTACTAAAAACTACAAGTTGGGGCACCTTCGCTAAGTTGGTTTAGTTCGATGGGGTTTGTAAAGCAACAAATGGAATGGGGGAACTGGCCCACCTTGTAGCATTATAACCCAGGACAAGACACGACAAGATCCAACCACCATCTGCAGGAGCTACCTCAGCGAAACGTCACAACCTGGAGGAAACATGACATCATTGCAAGTATACTCCTGGTAAAGCTGGGTTAGCGGTTTGCATAGATGGAACATCATTCCCACATAACATGTATGTATATATCTATATACATACACATTGTCACATAATGGATAATACATGATACATGATACATAACGCATATTACACCATGCACAATACAATATATATACAATACATAATGCATCGTACATAGTACACAGTACATCGTACAATATATATCGACCATTAAATATTGTAATCGTACATATACGTATACATATGTACTTCATATATAAATAATATATATATATATATCAAATATCATCCGCATTTCAAGATTGGATGCAATTTCACAGATCCTGATCTAGGGAACTTGGCATCTATCCCCAGCTCATTGCTCAACCCAAGGAATCCCCTCATTTTCTACATGTCATCCACCTGGGGACCATCATTCCTATAGCTGGCATCAACATAGCTGGTATGGGGACCCTCATTCCACAGCTTGGATGACCTATCATCGGACATATTCCAGAAATTATTCATCAGGATTGGATGTGATTTGTTGAGTATACAATCATGTCATTGTGAAAATTAGATACCATGCCGTGGACCATGACCAGCAAAATGACCACATGTAAACCAGTACACCAATCCTTTCCTGGAATATTGGATACCACTCTGGAAACATTGGCTTAATAATATTGGATCTATCTATGCCCATTTGCTCCATGTATGGAATATATACCAACATATGCCCGAACAAAATCACTCAAATGTAGGTAAATATAGACGCAACGCCCACCATTTGCCCCTCAGTTTACATGGGTTAGGATGGGGGGCTGGAATGGGGTGGGGTGGGGACGTTAACGTTCCCTCGACCATGTTCCCTCGACCATACACAAGATGTTGATGCTACGCTCACATGGGGTGGGGTGGGGTCGGATGTAAACGTTCCTTCGGCCACGTTCCCTCGACCTTGCGCAAGATGTTGATGCTACCCTCAGATGTTGATGCTACGCTCACATGGGGTGGGGTGGGGATGTAAACCTTCCTTCGACCACATTCCCTCGACGTTGCGCAAGATGTTGATGCTACGCTCAGATGTTGATGCTACGCTCACATGGGGTGGGGTGGGTGGTGGGGGGGATGTAAACGTTCCTTCAACCACGTTCCCTCGACCTTGCGCAGATGTGATGCTACGCTCACATGGGGTGGGGTGGGGATGTAAACGTTCCTTCAACCACGTTGCCTGGACCTTGCGCAAGATGTTGATGCTATGCTTACATGGGGTGGGTGGGGTGGGGTGGGGGCATGCTTACGTTCACCCGCCTTTGCACAAGGCTTTGATGCTGCATCAGAGGGGTGGGGTGGGATGGGGCGATGATAACGCTCATACGACCTTGCGCAAGATGTTCATGCTGGGCCCAAGATGATCCAATTATCATGCTTCAAGGCGGGGTGGGGTGGGTGCTTTTTGCAGCAGTTTGCTAGGATGCTGTTAGAGCTGCTTGCTCTAACAAAATTGCAACGGTTGTTAGGATTCTGTTTGAACTGTTAGTGCAACCAAAAGTGCTGGAACAGTGCATTTTGAACCGATTTCCAGTATTCTGTTAGAAGACGGCGATGATCATACCAATGATGTTGTTGATGATGGTGATGATGCTGCTGCTGATGATGATGATGATGGTGATGGTGATGATGATAATGATGATAATGATCCCGTCGAACTCTTCCAGAAGCAGGGCAAATGGTGGGAGTTGATCGTAAATATACCATACATGGAGTATATGGGATGTGCGGTTCCTCTTTGGGGGTGAGAACATATTGGCTCGATATTCCAACTTCAGGAGGCTTCAACCAATGTTAAACCTCTGTGTTTGATGGTCAAAACCACATGTTTGTTGCTGGCTAAACCATCTTTTATGTTGATTAAACCTAGCAATACCATGCAATACCTATATGCTCCATGTATGGTATATTTACCTACAGAACTGGGTGATTTTGTTCGGGCAAATGTTGGTGTGCATATTCCAGCACCATGGAGCATATGGGATATCGGGTTGAACTATCAATGTCTACTCAGAGTTTGGATGGTAAATCTCATCAAGAGATGGGCCTTCTTTAATCTGGTTGGTGGGTTTCAACCCTCTTAAAAATATTAGTCAGTTGGGATGATTATTCCCAATATATGGAAAAGTAAAAAATGTTCCAAACCACCAATCAGTACTTCTTGGTTGGCTACTTGCCTACTTGCTGCTTCATCCCATTTCGTCAGTGAACGACAGGTATTAGATGATCCCACAGCTAGTCGTTCTTTCCTCCTGGCACCGGCGGAAACCAATGCACTGCTGCTGCCGGTAAGAAAAAGGAACATCTACCAATCGAGATGTTGAAAAAAATCATGACTTTAAGAAACATACAGTAATTTGCCAAAATTCATTGATCATGAGCTGCCCCCCTTTCACATACATATAGAACGATAATTCGTCGGAATGTGCCCAGTGGCTGTGTTTCCAGCGACCCGTCACAGCCAAGCTTTGGGCTGCAGTCATCTCCTGAAGATCTGTGAGATTGATGTCGTGGCCCCCAACATATTTGGATTTACCTATATGAAATATGGTGGAAAATGGGGATCTACCATCGAACCATGGTGAAAACTTGGGATTTACCATGATTTAGCTATGAAACATGGTGAAAAATGATGTTTACGGCTCCCAGTTATTCTATTTGAGGTTTCACCATCAAGATGGTGGTTTCATCTGACTTAGCGATCCTGAAATGGTGGTATATTGCCAAATGGGTATTAACACGCGGCTGTAAACTAACATAGCTATGGTATAGATGGCCCATTTAGTTCGATGATTTGCAGCTGTTCAACATGATCACGTTCCATCAGGAGGCAATTTGCCATATCTTTTTTTGATTTTTCTTTCCTCAATTTTTCTTGGTGCTATGTTTTTTTCCATATAGCTAGTTTTCCAACATATGTCGAAAAATCAAGCTTTGGAAAATCGGGTCAGCGTTGGGAACGGTTTGGACCCAGCCTCGCTGGCCAGTTGCATCTCTTTGGACGCATAACCTGGTCTCGGCCACCGACCTAATGATAGGGTTACAACGACCATATAGGTCGAACATGGTGCCTCCCTATAAAAATGATCATTAAATTTGTCATTTAACAGCTTCACCATTTCAAGAATGATGGTTTTCATGATCACCAATGGTCGATCACCATTCACCAATTCATCTATTGGGAAAATGCATGAAAAATCATCATTCACCATTTCACCAATAGCTTAGCCTATCAGACACCATTTCAGTACCCCACTGAAAGGTTCATCTCGAGAGTCTATCTGCTATCTCCGACTCACAGGAGTTGTGTCAGCGTAGAGTTCTTGGTTTGACAAATCCAGAGGAACACCAGAGGATTTTGCGCTTTTGGTCATCTTTGACAATCCAAAATCAATCTGTTGCGAAAATTAGTTGCTGGCGATGGTGATTTTCCATGTAATGTGGTTAAAACAATGTCATAAACCACCCCCCAAATCACCATAGATAGGTGGTATGAACCATTCCCAAATGGCTAGTTTATTATTGGTATTATTGTTTTAACCACATTATAGCGAAACACTAAATGATTCGTTCCTACCCATCTGGTCGGTTGGGGATGATAACCATCCCAAAAGATGGCTGCAGACTGAGGTATCATCTGTGCAGGATGAACCAAAGATCCTCCAAAAATCCACGGAAATTCAGAGAAATCTAAAGAAATCCCATAGAAATCCGTGGAAAATCTCCAGGACACCAACCATGATCCACTGCCACCGCAGTTCCGGCGAACCGCGCCTGTTAGGATCTGCCGATAGGTCTGGAAAGTCTGTAGTTGCCAGGTGTCCTGTTGAAAAATACGGTTGGAAGGGTTGGATCCTGGGAAGAGTTGATGCGGTCACCACTGGAGCGAAAAGATGAAGTTCGTGCATGAGAAAAAAACATATATATGTGTGTGTATACCAGGATGTCCAAACGGGTGTCCAACAAGCACCCCTTAGCACGGGTGTCCATTAGGCACCCCTTCCTGAACTAACAAACAGATATTGAGGTATTCATAGTAGTATTTTCATTTTTCTTTGATTTCCCACGTTTGCTTCCAGAAATGCGTGTCATTTCGTTCCATTGCCGTGTCGTGTCGGTCAAAAAAAAGAAAAGGTCACGAGTTTTTTTAATAGAAATCAAGAAAAACATGCGTGTCATTGCCGTGTCGTGTCCGTCGGTAGGGGGTGTCCAATATGCACCCCTTATAGAAACGTGTCGGGTGCTTTTTGGACAACCCCTGCGCGTGGCATTTCGTGTCGTGTCGATTTTGACTAGTTTGTTTAAAAGTCGGGAACATTTTACATCTGACACGAAATGACACACATGCATTTCTTCTCGCCAAAAAAGAAGTCAGGTGCACCAAAGATGCCACGCGGGTAGGATTGGAAGATTTCGGGTTGGAACTAATCATTTTCTAGTGTGCCATCTCCATGAACGCTAAGGGGTGTCCATTAGGCACCCCTTAAGAATCTCAATTTTTGATATCCCTTTGAACGTGCTGGTATATATATATATGTATATATATATGTATATATATATATATATATGTATGTATATATGCATATATGTATATGTATATATGTATATATGTATATGTAAATATGAATATGTATATACATATATATATATGTAAATATACAGTATATATATATGTATATACACTACAAATATACTACAAAATGCTACAAATATACGTACTTCCCATTACTTCCCCAACAAAAAGTGAGTCAGCTCTCTGCCGGGCAGATTCGCCAAGGAGGTTTGCACGCCTCGACCAACCACAAGACACATCTCAAGACTTCGGCCGAGAGCTGGATCAACAGCCAACAACGCGTCAGAACCTGTTGCCGTCGCCAATGAACCAACGTATGGAAACACAAACAGGCAAACTAAGCAAACTATATGGCGAAACACGCAGAGATAGGGAGAATAGATGGTAACGATGTAATGCGCAATTCAACATATTCTCTCAAGTCAATCTTGCAAATGAAGTGCTTTAGAGCATGAACAGTAGCATTGAAACAAGCTTCGAGCATATGGATGATGGATAAAATGTAGAATAAACTGAAACACTATGAAACAATGATCTACTCAGATCTATTGCCCTGAAATTTTGAAACACTATGGGGTATAAACAATCATCAAAAGGGCGAATCATTGCGGAACGTTTTTTGAGGAATGGTGTTTTCGGTGCCCATTCCAACTCATTCCAAGCACACCAAATGGAGCCACGAAGCAAGTCAACGCCCCACAGGCAAGTCAAAGATCAAACGAAGCTATACACATAGATTAATGTGGTCAAACCAATAAACTGACTATCCCCAATTTCACTGGAAAAGAGTGGTATTATTTACCATCCTCAACGGGAGGTTCATTATGGAGTTTACCACACAAGGACTCGCTAGTCCCAGCCTTGGTGCATCAGCTCTTTCATTTCTGTGCATCAGAATAAATGTCATGCTGAAACCAAGAATATGGGCAATAATATTAGACCGCTTGCAACATTTTGGGACGGGAGGATTTTGATAAGACCAAGAAGCAAAATCTATCAAGGTTACTGTGGATAGAGGAAATCACCAGTTGATAGGTGGTAAACCACCATTACATATATATATATATATATATCAACCCATGACTAGTGTTAATCAAAATTTTTCACCCTTTGACCATATTTATCATGTTTAGCCATATTGTGTGGGTCATTGGTGGTTAACCTTCCTTCACCCACATAATCCCATCACCCTAAAATTAAACACCCCAATTTATGGTCCCAAATATGCGGAATCTGAATCAGGTGATGCTGAGGTTGTAATCATCGATGAGGAGACTTGATGGGTCGCAGCGATGAAGGCCACATTGGCACATGAAGAATTGGTGGCCGTTGCACCGTCTTTGCCCTTAGCTATGCCCCCCAAACGGCACATCCTCTGCAGCTGATCGTTGCCCCCTGCCAAGTGCTTAGTAATCTTCGGACTTCGGCAGGTAGCTATGAGTCCGGCCGGAAGCTGGCCCTTGCCGATCTGCAATTTGTCAGGTTGGTTGATTTCGGTAGAAAAGCAAAAGAAGCCGAAGCAAGGATACTGGTTCGGAACGTTGTGTTCATTTCTACTCCAACCTGCGGGCCTGATGAGGTCCTCCATGGTTTCGTTTAGAGGGTGTTTAATATTAGGGGGAGGGGATTAATCCCCATTAACTAGCTTGTTATATCTACCATAAACCATAGAATTCCGCCACTTTTTTTAGGCAACTGAACGCTATCTTGAATATTGGGGGCCCCATCCTGTACCTGCACCATTGGATTTCAATCATCGAAGTGAAGGATTTCATCCAAAATTGGCCCAGGAACAGCCAGGTAGAAGCCCAGCGACACGTTGCCAGTTTCCTTAAGGTCCAACTGGAAGCCCCAGTTCAATGTCTCCGGCGACCCCAGTTGCAACGTGGAAGTAACTTGGGGGAAGTATCTTCGTCGCTTCTCTACAAAAAGATGTATATTATATATATAATCATATTGACACATATGTATACATACTGTGATTTTCCTGATAAACCTTGAGGTAACCACTTACCTGTCTTGGAAGGGAAATTCAATGAGTTGAATCCAATGGATAACCTTGACTGTGCATCGACCTTCCGATGCTTCACTAGTGGCTCAGGGCAGCCATCAGGAAAAGGGCTGAGGGCTTAGGTGGCCCCATTTCAGGTGACTTCACAGCGCTCGCGGCCGAGCCATAGCGGAAAACAGATTGAACTTGGGAGCTTACTGATTTGGACCAGGGAGTTCATCGAAAGGGATTTGCTTGTTGCAATCATCTTGCTACCAGTGTGGGTGAAACCACATTGGTAGCGGAGCTACCACCAACCAGCTCTGTGCCTAGCTTCATTGCCCAGGGGGCACATCTGCGAAGGTACCTGTAGCTGTAAGTTGGAGATCCAGGATGCCTGAATCAGATCCAGGCAGTGGCATGGCCTCCGGAGAGACTGTTTCCACCACCAGCTCCCTGTCGCATTTGCCATGGAACATGATTCCTCAGTTTGATCCCGGAGTCACCGAGATCAATGAATATACAAAGAAGGTTGAATTCCTTTCAAGTTTGTGGCCGGAAGAACATTTGCACCTGTTGGCCCCTCGTGTCGCGATGAATTGCAAAGGAAGTGCTTTTCAACGGGTCATGCGGATCCCTGCAGAGAAACTGAAGGCCTCAGCCGTTCAAGGTGTCAAAGCTGTGATAGCTGCTCTCGGTGGAGTTTGGGGAAAGGCTCAACATGAGAACAAGTTTGAGAAATTCGAGCGTGCCATTTTCTCAACTCAACAGAAGCCTGATGAGACTCATGAGAGTTACCTTGCCCGTCATGATCACCATTTCGAAGAGATGCTGAGTATGGGAACCAAACTGGAAGAAGTTAGATCTTACTGTTTGCTGAGAAACTCAGGGTTGACTCAAGAAGATAAGAAACGCATCATTGTCGACAGTCAGGGTCAGCTGGAACATGACAAAGTTCTCTCAGCCATGAAACTGTTGGGATCTCGATTCTTTCAGGAAGTCCAGGGAACCGTGAAGAACACTCAGCGTAGCAAAACCTATGACATCAACACAGTCATGGATGAAGAACCTAGCTTAGCTTCCATGGAGGATGACCAGATCTTCGTGGGAGAGGCCTGGGATGACAGTGATTATTTTGATGAGAATGATCCGGATGCAGTCATTTGTTTTCAGTTTGAAGAGAGCTTGGTGGAAGCTCTCCAAACCGATGGAGAGATTGCTGCATGTTACAACACCTACTTAGATGCCAGAAAGAGGTTGACCGACAGAAACAAAAATCGTGGGTTTTGGAGCGGTGGAAGCAGCAAGGGTTCTTCTTCGTTCAAGGGCCGTGGAAAGTCCAAGGGTAAGTTCAGCGGCCGTATGAGAAAACCCTTGGCTCAGAGAATCCTTGAGTCGGAGTGCAGAAGGTGTGGACGACGAGGTCATTGGAAAGCTGAATGTCCGCTAGCCAAAACTGCCAGCACTAATGCCACGATGACCACCACCAAAGAACCTGCTGCTTTTGCTGGTACCGCCATGACCATGACCGCCTCCGATGCCGAAGAAGATATGATCTTGCTGAGTTCAATGACGGAGGTGCCTCACTGCCGAAAGAATGTTTTCCATCACCCCAAAGTAGCGGATGTTTTCATGTGTCAGGAACATAATTTCACTCAGAAGTCGGAATTGCCAAGTCATGTGCTAAGCAAGCCACTCATGTCCAGGTTCTTGCAATCGATGAAAACCAGACTGAGCCCTCAGCCCATGAAACCTAAGATTCCGATTAGTGAGACTCGTGATGAGTCTAATGCCGAGTGCATGTTCGTGAGTCATGGCCCTTTCGGAATAGTTGATCTTGGAGCGAGTCAGACTGTGATAGGAAGCCATCAGGTCCAAGAACTCCTCAACCATTTTCCCGAGAAGATTCGCAAAGCTGTCCGAAAGGTACCATGTAAGACTGTTTTCAGGTTTGGCAATAGTAGCACCGTGCAGAGCAACCATGCCATCCTGGTGCCATTGAAGCAGTGGTATGTCCGAATTTGTGTAGTGCCTTCACAAACACCTTTTCTGATATCCAACAATGTCTTTCGCACTTTGGGTGCCAAGATCGACACTGCTCATGACACAGTAGAGTTTTCACGCCTCGGATTTCAGATGCCTTTGGAACTGTCTGAAAAACGGCTGTATCTTCTGGATTTTTGTGCGTTAGTCAGGCAAAGTGCAGACCCCATACAAGAATCAGGGGAGGACCGTCCCATCATGCATGTAGCCAGCCAAGAGTTTGATGCTTCACCATGTCCAGATGGTGATCAGCTGTGCCAATCCGAGAGGTTTTTGAACTCAAGCCCTGTGGATCGTTGCTTACCGCCTGTGTCACATCATGTCGACGTCCAAGAACAGTGCCAGCAGTCTTGCCGATCGCTTGCAAGCAGTGACACACCATCGTGTCAACGACGATTTCTTGAAGATGTCGTACGACCAGATGTCGCAGCTTCGGATCACCTTCGGGGAGACGAAACTCAACCAGAAGTACATCGAAGTTCTGGAGACCGATCCGAAGTATGCCCAATGGTTCGCCAGGAAGTATGCCGGAAGTCAAAAACCGGCACACCAATCGTTCCTATACTTCATGAACCTCTATGTGGAGCGTCTGGAATTGAATCAAGGGAAAGTTCCAGAAGCACGATCCAAGAGCAAAGCCAAGAAGCCGGAGACGGTCCCATCCGAAGCAGGCAGTCATGCCAGTTGGTCGGATGCAGAGCTGGCTCCCTCCTGGGATGTGATGCGAGAAGAAACCTCAGCCCAGCTGCAAGAGGAGATCGGAATGCAGAACCAGCGCATCACGAACATGGAGCACACCCTGACGCAGATCGTGCAGCAGCTTCAGGCTTTGACCCAAGCCAGCCTGAAGTAGAGACCCGGCAGACTGATCTGCAAGCTTCTCTGAGCAAGACCAAGGAAGATCTCAGGTCATACATGTGCGATGAAATAGGCATGCACCAGGTACTCGAACATCCGGAAAGTGTGTTTGATCCAACCTATTTCATCAGTAACTTGACTCATGAAATTCCTTTTGATAACTGGGTTTACGATGAAATGTGGGATTATTTTCGCAAAAGCCATCCCACACTGACTGCCGATGAGGTTCATCGACACCTTCGAAAATCCAAAATTCAGGTCTTGGAAGTGTATTGCTCAGAGCAAAGTCAGCTGACCCACCAAGGATCTCAGCTGGGATTGGTCACTGCACGTTTTGGTTTGCGCCAAGGCGACTTATCCACCTTCAAGGGTAGATGTGCTCTCTATGAAATGATTTGGACTCTGAGACCTCAGCATATTTGGGTTTCCCCTAAATGTGGACCATGGAGCTCGTGGAATCGTTTGAATGCACAGAAATCCTTGAAGCTAGCCGAACAAATTCGGGTGAACCGGATCGCCGAGAACGTGCATTTGCTCGTGTGTGATGCCCTGTTCAGACTGCAAGACTGGAGAAGCGACTGCTGTCACTTCCATCTGGAACAACCTCAGGGGTCCGAAATGTTGTGGCAAAAGGAAATGAGCAACATCATCCTACACACCTTCCGGGTTTCATGTGACATGTGTGTAGCGGGTCAATTGCGCCACCCGAACAGCCAAGAACTTCTCCACAAACGCACTCAAGTGTTGACAACATCTCGAATCATGTGGAGAATGCTGCAAAGGTGTCAGTGTGTAGGAGCGCATCACCATGATGTTATTGCAGGATCGTGTAAGCCCCATAAAATGCACAGAATGCCTTTGGCTCAGTACACGGAACTGTACACAGCCATGTTTGGTCGCCGACTCAGCCGAGCCATCCAGTGCAGTCTTAATGTTTCTGAAACAGCCGTGGGTTCCCGCAGTGAGTTTCTTCTAACTACAAGTTTGGAAGATGATGGGCCCTCACCGGAACCTAAGCGACGCCGATTGAATGGCAAAAGCAGTCCCGAGCAGGACGCTGTAGAAACTGCCGAGATGACTCCTGAAGAGCCAATTCCAGAACCCACTCATCGTGAAAGGTTGATTCATTTGCTTCACATGGCCGAACAATGCACTCCCAGGGTTGGTAAGGTTGTTTTGACCGATGGTCCTTTGTTCCAGGCAATCCAGGAGACGTTTCCGGAGAAACAGCTCGTAGCCATTGACATATGCCGAGGTATCAATCGTCTTCGAACGTGTAACATTGGTCCTAAAGGTACCACTCCTTATCGCAGAGCATTTGGAAAACGTAGGGCTGATTTAGAAGTGTTTGAAGATCCTGAGTGGGAAGCCTGGGAGGTTCTCTCGGGTCGACAGCAAATTCGAGCCGGCACACCATCAAGAATCTTAGTGACGATGTTTGCCACCCAGAAGCGCAGCAGTGACACTGAGGTTCAGCCGTTGCCAAAACTTGCCAAAACAGAAAGCCAGATCCCCCCGAATTCCGAGGTTCCAGAAAGTAATGGTCCCGTAACCAACAATAATCCACCAACCAATAATATCCTTCCAGGCGATAATCCTGTCAATGAGTCATCAATCACCACCCATGGTCCCAAATTCCGTCAACTTGATGTACCCACTCAAAATCAAATTCGTAAGATCCACCAAAATCTGGGACACCCTGACAATCGTGTATTGCAACTTGCCCTGAAACGCTATGGGTGGCCCATTGAGAGCGTCCAAGGATGTGCCGATTTTCAATGTCCAGTATGTGTCGAAAGCCAAAAGCCAAAAGCAGCCCGACCAGGCCATTTAACATAACCCAAAGATTTCAACGACCAAGTTTCCTTTGACGGTGCTGAATGGCAGTCACCGGAAGGACACAAATTTCCTTTTTACCATTTCATTGACACTGCTTCCAACTACCATATTGCTGTACCTTATTTCCAACGAACCACTGAAGGGCTGATTGAGGCTTTTTCACATGCGTGGCTTCACCCAAGAGTCTTCTGTTTGACAGCGCCACAGAAGCCAACAGTACTGAGTTTGCCAGGTTTTTGCAAGAACATTCTATCGAAAGTTTTGTGATTCCCACGGAAGCCCATTGGCAATTGGGGCGAGCCGAGAGACATGGAGCCACTCTGAAACACATGATTGACCGCTATCATGAAGAATTCCCCATCACCACCCAAGGGGATTTTGATAAGTGCCTCCTCCAACTCTGTAATGCCAAGAACTCAATGTCTCGACATGAGGGCTATACACCTGAACTATGGGTTTTGGGAAAAATGAGACCACTTCCAGGTAGTAACTGTTCTGCTGACTTGGATAGTGCTAGCTTTGCCGGCCTTGACAGCCAGTCCCCTGAAGGGCAACGGTTCCAAGAACAGCTTGCGAAGCGCGAAGCCGCCCGCACGGCGTTCGTTAAGGCTGATCACAGCCTAGCACTTCGAAGAGCCTTGCATGCACGTTCCAGACCAAACCGAAACACCTTCCAACCAGGGAACTTAGTTATGTTTTGGAGAAACGGAAAGGGAGTAGAAGATGGCAGTTGGCATGGGCCCGCCCGGGTTCTCATGACAGAAGGTGCCAACTTGATCTGGATCAGCCACCTCACGAGGTTGTATCGATGTGCACCCGAACATGTGCGTTGCTTGTCTCAGGATGAGAATGACTCTTTGACGCCTGAAGAAAAAGGCCAATCGTTGCAACTGCCTGCACGATGCGGTAACGGAGTTTTTCAATTTCATGAACTTTCCCATCAATCCTCATTAGACACCGCAAGACCACAGAATACCAATTCTAATGGTCCCATAATCACTGACCAAATTATCAATAACACACCAAATGCTGCCATACCCATTTCACAAGAGACACCACCCGCATCAGTGGCACAACCTGATGATGAACCAGAGAATAATTCTGAATCTCAACCGAATGCTGAGACCAATGCTGAGACTCCCAATGCAGAAAGCCCGGGGACAACTGATCCTGCTGTCATTGTTCCAGTCCCTGAAGAGACTGACGATGACTTAGTGGCCAGCCATTTTGAACATGACACTTGGGAGATAAGCCATGGACAGTTGATCCGACATCATCCGAATTTCAGGATTCAAATGTTCAGTCCATTTGATGCTTGGAATTGTCCTGTAGATGTGAATGACCTTGATGATAGTCGTGTGACTGTAGGTACATATCAATCAGGAGCCAATTTCCAGAGAACCGAAGCCTGGAGGAACTCTGTTCAAGCCGTGATGCCCCAACCCGAACCATGGATTGGAAAGACCATCTTTAAATTCAAGGTTTCCCAAGATCAAATCAACTTCTCTACCAATCAACAACCACATATCACCAATAACACTGTAACATACGCTGAAATACTCCTTACACTTGATGACTTCCAAAAATGTTTGGGAAAAACATATGAATACCAAGAAGCGTACTTGGCATCTCAAGCCAAGCGCCAAAAGATCGAGGTGAAAACACGAGACTTGAACCAATCTGACAAAGAACTTTTCAACAAAGCCAAGGACAAGGAACTTGAATCTTGGTTGGCCACTGACACCGTCAAGCGCATTCTGAGAAGTCGCATTCCTGAAGGGCAGTTGCTCCGATCACGTTGGGTCCTCACCTGGAAACCACTTGACGAAGTAGAACAGAAGGAGACTGGAATGAGCCGTAAGGCAAAAGCGCGTCTAGTGATTTTGGGATACGAAGATCCTTTGATCGACTCCCTTCCTCGCGACTCTCCGACCTTAGGAAGGGACAGCCGAATGTTAGCACTTCAGTGTATTGCCAGCCATCGATGGACTGCCCGTTCCTTCGATATCAAGACTGCATTTTTGCGAGGCAGCCGCCAAGATTCCAGAATCCTTGGAGTAGAACCCCCACCAGAACTGAGACTAAAAATGAAACTTCAGGACAATGAGGTATGTGAACTCTTGAAAGGTGCGTATGGACTCATCAATGCTCCTTTGCTGTGGTATGTAGAGTTGAAAAACGCTCTTCTTGCACTGGGTTTTGTTATCTCCCCCCTTGATCCATGTTTGTTCGTGTTGCCTCGCCGTGATTCCAAGAGCAATGAAACCAAGATACATGGCATAGTAGGCATACATGTAGATGACGGAATAGGAGGTGGAGACTCAGTGTTTCATCAGACCATCCAAGCCTTGGAACGAAAATATCCATTCGGTAGCCAGAGACAGGGTTCCTTCACTTTCACTGGAGTTCAAATCCATCAAGAACACAATGGTGAAATTCATCTCTCCCAGAAAGAATATATCAATGATATACCTCCCATCAATGTGACCAGAGAGAGACGAAAGAATCCACAAGCCCCAATCAATCCACAGGAATTGCAGGATCTACGTGGCCTCATAGGCAGTTTGCAGTACGCAGCCTCCAATACTAGACCTGACTTATCCTGCCGGCTTAGCCTTTTGCAAGCTAGGATTACGTGCGCGACCGTAGCAGATCTACTATCTGGCAATCGCTTGTTGGCTGACGCCAAGAACCATGCTGAGACCACCATCAAGATCAGACCTTTGGATCCCAACCAAGTGAGATTTTTGTCATTTTCAGATGCTGCATTTGCGACCCGTGAAAAAGCCCATTCTCAGAAAGGATGTTTGATTCTTGCCACCACGGATAGCATAGATCAAGTTAAGACGGCAGAAGTGAGCCCTTTAGTTTGGTTTTCAAAAAAGATCAATAGAGTGGTTTCAAGCACGCTGGCTTCAGAGACCTATGCCTTATCCGGAGCTCTTGACACCTTGAGCTGGATACGCATCCACTGGGCATGGATACTTGATCCTCAACTTGCATGGAAAGAACCAGAAAACACCTTGAAGATACTTCCCAAAGCATTTGCTGTTGTGGACTGTAAGAGCCTGTTCGACCTTCTTCAGAAAACCTCCATTCCCCAATGCTCTGAATATAGAACGATGTTGGAGGCTTTAGTCATTAAAGACCGTTTAAAGGAAGGGGTCATAATTAAATGGGTGCATAGCGCTGCTCAAATGGCAGACTCTCTTACCAAAGATATGGACACCACTGTGCTTAGATCGTTCCTCGAACGGGGAAAATGTATCTTACATGATGTGGATGAGATCCTGAAACAGAGAGCTGACAAAAAGACCCGACAACAATGGTATAATCAAAATAGTTCCTTTGAGTCAGCCTTGCATGTTTTTGCTTTGTGCTTGATGTCAGCCGATGAGCTGTATAAGTCACAATAATTAGTTTTGAAAGGCAGTTTCCGCCGAGAGCACCCGAGACCTTTGAGCCAAAAGCCCAAGACTTGCCCTGCGGGAAGACCACTCCTGCTCCGTTGTCCATATTCAAAATTCAGCTGACTATTTTGAAAATAGATAATTTTTAGGAGTGTGATTTTCCTGATAAACCTTGAGGTAACCACTTACCTGTCTTGGAAGGGAAATTCAATGAGTTGAATCCAATGGATAACCTTGACTGTGCATCGACCTTCCGATGCTTCACTAGTGGCTCAGGGCAGCCATCAGGAAAAGGGCTGAGGGCTTAGGTGGCCCCATTTCAGGTGACTTCACAGCGCTCGCGGCCGAGCCATAGCGGAAAACAGATTGAACTTGGGAGCTTACTGATTTGGACCAGGGAGTTCATCGAAAGGGATTTGCTTGTTGCAATCATCTTGCTACCAGTGTGGGTGAAACCACAACATACATATATATATATATTTGAAAGGAACTCACAGGATATCTTCCCAGTCAAAACATGGAATCTTAGATTCAGAACCGTTCTTGCGAGCCCGCGCGCCCCCAAAAGGATGAGTAGACTGACCCAAGCGTTATCACTTTGCGAAACTGGATTGGATATATTGGGATACTACAATTTCATGGATATGACATATAAATACATATAACTGGTAGGGAACCATACTTGCTGGTTTGGTTTCTCATTTGAGACTCCCGGAAACAGAGATGGGGGTGGCTTTTGACTCGGTGTTTCAAAAACACCCTCTGTCAACATCGGAGTGAGTTGTCTTTATCTATTTGATTATTCGATGTTCAATCATATTTGGGTTTCGGACTGCCGGTATGGTCTAGTGGATAAGACGCATCCCTCATGCGTCAAACCCGGGCTCAATACCCGGGTGCAACACTAGGCGGACAGGCGGGCCACTACCCCACCCCGCCCCTGCAGTTAAGGGGATGAGCTAGGGTGTGGTCCGTAAAAACACTCTCTATTTTGGTTTCGGGTGCGAAACAGATATAGAGAACTATAGATTATAGATATAGGTTGATATAGCTATGTAAATAAATAAATAAATATATATAAGGTCCCCGCAAGACCCACCTTTCAAACAAATTTAGTGGTCTTTACACTGTTTTTCTGAACATTTTGAACTTAAAAAAAACATGCATTTTGTGGTGATCAAAAATTGCCCTTCCCTAAGTACATCGGATTCAAGATCCCAGCAAAACTTCTTGAATCCAAGCGGGCAGGATTCAAGATTCAAGATCCCAAAAAGACTTTTTGAATCCAAGGGGGTAGGATTCAAGATTCAAGATTCCAAAAAAACTTCTTGAATCCATGGGGGTAGGATTCAAGATTCAAGACCCCAAAAAGGCTTCTCAAGGTGCACTAACTATATCACCTAATCTTGCACAAAGCTCAGCGTTGGTAGAAGCTAAAAGGTTTCAAATTGCTATAGACAATTTAGTAAACATGAATTCCACCAATAGTCATTATTAAACAAAAACACTACACAAGTTGTATTCGTCAAAAAAGATAAACAAATAATATTCTATATACTCTGTTGTAAGATGTTGTGAGAACAGATAACACAACTTCAATCCATCCATTACTTTATTCATATTGCTGCAAATCCTAAAGGTAAAGTAAACATACCAAATGTTGTAGAAAATATTGAAAAAGCAGACTTGCAAGAATCAGATCATAGATGAAAACAATTGTGTTGATATATGAAAAATGTCTGAAAACATAAAAAAGAACACATTAAATATAATGAAATACATTATGTCAAATATGGATGTTACAGCACTATGCTGCAGCTACATACGTGGGCAGGATGTGTCCAGGCGCATGCGCCCAAGATACTGTCCTGATGCAGTGCTACAATAGGTGATCAGATAAGAATGAAGACAAGGCATTCAGGAACATATCTGCTACACAAAAGGTAGGTCTTGGGCGGGGGTCGCATATATATATATATATACATATATCCATAGATAAGGGGGTCACCATAAAACAAAATAAAACCTTTCACTGGGTGGCATTACTTTTTAGCAAGGAGAACTGCATCATGGTACTCGGAAATTGGAGGCTTCAGCTGCCAAAGCCTGATGAAGGATGGTGTACATAGGCCCATCAAAAGGGTGTTTCTGAAAATAGGGTTACCCTCTGGTAAACTAACATAGCTATGGAAAATCACCATTTTTCAATGGGAAAATCCACTATAAATTGCCATTTTCAATAGCTATGTAACAAATTACCAGAGGGTACCTCCGAAGTTGATGGTTTATCATCATTTTCTCCATAAAAAAACCCTGATATTTTGGGCTATCCCCCCACTCTTGGACGACATTCATTTCTGCTGGGGCCCCAATGACTCAACCAGTGCCAGCTTCGCCATGGTGAAGCCAAGAGGCGGAGGTCCCCGCATTGCTGTTGCGCACTTCTTGGAACCAGCCTGACAGGCCGCAGCTGTTCACTTGGGGGTGCAGTGGGGTGCAGTTGATGTTAGAATCTGTTAGACATGGCTGCAGCAGCATGCTGTAACCCTGTTCCTTCTCAGCCTCCAGAAGTTCAAAAAAAAAGCCCCTATCCACTATGGTTATCTATGGTTATATATCCACTTATAACTGGAACTGCGGAACTGCACTTCCTAGTTGGATGTCTGGGGCGAAGTGGTGAAGAACTGTGCATTCTGAACTGCATTCATAGCAAGTAATGGGATATGATTTTGATTCACTGATTCAGCAATTCGCTGAGAGAACGGATCATAAATGTTTCTAACATTTATTATTTCTCCATCAATTACCAACCGGGATGCGCACGCTAGCAGGGAAGAAATCCTGGCAAGAAACCTAGACCCATCTGGTGGTTTGGACCTGGGATGGTCTCATTTCCGGCCCATGGATGCTATGATACCAAGGAGCTGATGAACCAGGCCAGAATCAAGTTGCCGCTGAGGGTCCTCAGACGCAGTGGCTTTGATGTTTGTTTCCATCGTAGCTCCAATGGCCCCATATGGCCCCATCTTTGAATAGGAAATATTAGGACAGCGGAATCGCTCAGCTTCCTGTCTAGGACCGAAGAACTCAAGACATCAGAATCTGCAAGTCTACAAGGTGGTGACCCACAGTTTTGTATGTTATGTTTGTTATGTTTGTTGCTTTGTACTTTTGAATTCCCCAGTAACCACCATAAACCTTAGTCATATAACAATACATAACAGTCATTCCCTCGTTTTTGTGTGGGCCGGGACGTCACCTTGCAGGAATCATTGGCCGAAAATGGATACACCAATAGTCGGGAATATGATCGGGAACCAATCAGCCAAAGAGTCGAATCTATACAAACTTATGTATATTTTCTATGTCTGTCTGTATGCATGTACTCTGGCTATGACTGTACATATGTGTACTGTACAGGGATTAGCAACATAACTATGCCAACGTATAGCTGTAGCAACGTGTTCTCCAATTGATGGCCAGCTGTACCCATGGACAACATGAACGCCCTTCCAAATGCTTTGTCAGCAAACCCCTGGCCACAAAACTATTAATCAACCCATACCAAGCCATATAAATTCATATAAACCCTGGATAAAAAACTGAAATCTTCCGGTATTTCTTGGGAATATCAAGGCATATGCCATATCAACCCCCAACCTTGGGGACACAGTTCCAGTGAACAAGGTGAACAAGGTGGCGATGTTTCAGCATACTTCACTTATACCATAGCTATAGGGTCTATCCCAATTTGGCTTAAAATCCCAGAAGTATATCACCTTAGGCCCGCAGCCCCAGGTAGGTTGCATCCCATTCTATCAGATCTCTATTGTGCGACCCCCAAGAAAAGTACAAGGATCCTATCAGATCGCATTAAATCACCATCTGGTTGGTGGCTGACCTACCCCTCTGAAAAATATGAGTTCGTCAATTGGGAAGGATGACATTCCCATATTGTTCCCATATATTATGGAAAAATAAATTCATGTTCCAAACCACCAAGCAGCCATTAAATCACCATGACCCCCAGCCGTTACCCAGACTGCGCTATGGTCCCAGCAGGATGCTCAGGGCCGCGGCAAAGAAGACGTAGCTATGATACGCAGCCAACAAACTGAAGGCCAAGGACTTCCTCGGATCGGATGCTGATGCGAAAACAGGATGATCAAGAATTGTTGCCCTTTGGTGGTTACCTACCCAGTGGTGCCCCCCCAGTTTTGTGTTTGTTGGTTTATTAAAGTGTATAAACCATAGGAATAGTATAGCTGGTTGGTGGTTGACCTACCCCTCTGAAAAATATGAGTTCGTCAGTTGGGATGATGACATTCCCAATAAATGGAAAAATGTTCCAAACCACCAACCAATTGGTTCTGAAAGGATTGATGATGATTTTATTGATATGTTGAACTAGCCTCTGGTAAACTAACAGTTTGCTATTGAACATGGTCATTGAAATAGTTGATTTACCTCGTAAACATGGTGATTTTCCATAGTTACCTAAACGTTTACCAGAGAGTAATCTTCATGTCGTAATCAGGCATTGAAGCAGTGAAGCAGTCGGGAATACTGGCCGGGCACCAGCAGATCATCACTCCAAGTCTCAAGGGCCAGCAATTTCAATTTGTTGGTAATATCAATAGATTGATTGGTGATGTCAATATGAAGAACATAGATATCATTCAGCAATATAAAAATGAAAAACAACAGTATAATAACAATATAATAACACTATCAATCAATATACCGACCCCGTTTCAATCATAAAATTCGAGTAAATACATATTGATATATATATATACAAGGATAGAATTAATCAATGCGGTAAGATTCCAGTGAAGCCCCATATCAACATGGCTTCCCAACATGTTTGCCCATACCGTTTCGTGGAGCCATGGCTGGTCATAGATGCGAACAAAAACATCTGGTTGGTTTATGGAAACCATATATATATATACACATCATTATATAAAATATAATGTATATATATATATATATGCACTTCATTATATAATAATAATATATATATATACACATTAAACATAATTATATATATAATATAATATATATATATATTATATTCAGTGGGATTTCATCAATCACGGGCGGAACAAATCGCCACTAGGGATCTCATAGATCCAGCTATAATTTAGTTTTTATGCGATGATTGATGGGAATATCAATGGGATTTTCAGGACCTTAGGATGGAGGTACTGTACCAAAGCCAGATTTCGAGGGCATATCATCTGGAATTTAGCGCTTACATATGCCTTATATATGGTAGGTACCTCAAATTTGCAATTTGGGTACCTGAAATGGCCATAAAAGTTTTCTAGTGGTTACGGTTACGTATAACACAATAAATTACCATTACCCAAAAAAGCTAAGAATCTAAGGGGAGTGGCTGGGAACCGTCATGAAATAATAATCTGATGTATGGCTAGTCTGAAATTGTCTAAAATTAAACACCTATGACATCCTATGGCCAAACCAAGGTTTAATTTGCCAACCTTTGGACAAGAAACGAGTCATGGGGAAGCAACAAAGATTTCACTAGACTCGCTTTAGTAGGTACTGCACTCCAAAATTTGGTTCATCATTTTTCAAAAAAAAAACATTACCATACATGGGAGGTACATGACCCTGACCCAGCCAAGTGACTTCAAATCTTCCGTCCGATATCCTTTCAGCACCTGGTCTCTTGCGGCCGCCCATCTGGACCTGAAACCAGCGAAGTCAATGGACACTTCAATGGAAAAAACACATCAACATGGGAACTTGCAACCAACCGTCTCAACCATTTGTTTCAATGATTATATCCTAATAAGCGTATGTTATCCGAAAATGTGCAGCTCTTTTCTAGGGTCGGATGTCTGATGATGTCTGCCAAAAGTTGGGATTTTCCATTACAAAGTTGGGGTGGAAACCAGTACAAAGTTCAAGGCAACCAGAGGCTTTTCCATAGGCTGACGCCCACAGGCTGTTGGAAAATCTGTGGACTCGTCGATGATTTTCACACACCAAAGCCAGAAAAAAGGTCGTTTTTTTCGACCATTGAGATCCATGTGTTTCGCGTCTTGATAAAAAATCCTTGTCAAATAGAGTAAAATTAGTGTCTGGTGAATCTACCACTACTGCCAGGATGTATTGCGATCAACTTACTGTTGGGCTGATGTGACCCAGTAGTATGGGCATGTATCATCATGTATCATATATTATATATATATCCTCAATTTGTCGATATTCTTCTCGACATGGCATACGTGAAGCTGATCATGGCTCATTTGAGCCATGGCTCATTTGAGCCATGAAAACTACCCCTGTCCCATCCCATTGTAGTGGTTGGCGAACGGGTATTTGTATTATCCCTAGTAAACTAGGTGTATACCGTATATATATATATATATTAAACATATATATATTATATATAAATTATATATATATTATATATTATATATTATATATTATATATTATATATTATATATTATACATTATACATTATATATTATACATTATACATTATATATTATACATTATACATTATATATTATATATTATACACTATATATTATATATTATACATTATATATTATATATTATATATTATATATTATAAATTATATATATTATATTATATATTATATATTATATATTATAAATTATATATATTATATTATATATTATATATTATATATTAATATATATTAAACATCTTTATTCATGGTCAGTCTTTGACAGTCGACACACAATAACCTTTTGCTGCTTATGGTTATCTATCATTTACAGTCCCCTCTGGTAAACTAACATAACTATGGAAAATCACCATTTTCAATGGGAAAATCCACTATTTCTATGGTCATTTTCAATAGCAAACTGTTAGTTTACCAGAGGGTATATCGAAACACATTCAAAAAAGTAAAGCATTAGTTTCTACCCATCCAGTCGGTTGCCCAGTGCTGGCGCCTGGTCGGATTGCCATCCGCATCCATTCTGAATGGGTACTGGTCACGAATCGTGATGCAGTAACACAAAGGAGTGAAGCTAATGATATATATAATGATGATAATGATTGATAATGATAGTGATGGAAATGATGATCATAATGACGATAGTTGATGATAGTTGATGATAGTTGATGATAGTTGATGATAGCATAAACTTGCTTCAAGAGTCAAACAAAATATGCAACCATTAGGATACCTCCACAAAATTGAAGACTGAAATCCATAAATTGTGCAAACACACACATGTTTTTTTCTCCAAGTAGTGTACATTCCTGGGGATGACATGTCGATACTTGTTGGCATGAATAGGTCAAAAAATGCTCCAAAATAAGCCTTGGATGGAGTTATTCCTAGAAGAACAATTCATCATAAACCTAGAGCCACAAACATACCCACAGCAAGAGGCATGTAACTTTACTGCAACCCACTGGAACCCATAGGTAATTATATATAGATCTCTGCAAAATATTTCAGTTCACAAATCTGAACCACACCATTTTTTGGATGCCTCAATCCTAAACATCATTCCAAATTCCAGTGAAGTCGCTCGAATTTGCTCAGAATCTTCTGTGCTCGAATCATGCTACCTCCCCATTTTTGCTTTTGTCGGAAAATCTTTGAACATATCAGCGTATCACAGCGACAATAAAAAATAAGTCAGCTTAATTCCACACCCATCCACAGTGACTTATTTTCCCAGCCATCTAAACCTCCATTGAGTTCCGGGATTTTCCCAGGTTTTTCCCATCTGTTTCCATTCAGATTGTCCCATTTCTATCATGTTCCGCATATTTTCCCATCAACAGCCTGAGCCGAAAATTGCGCGATGTTGAACGGTCGTGGCGGCTTCACCCAAACGAATCTAAACAACCCAAAGATTGGCAATCTTTATAGAGTTTTTGCTGTATATAACAGTATGTAGATGTATGTAGTATAGAAAAATCACATGTAGATCTATGTAGATCTATGATGTATAGAAGAATCACATCCATTGTAGTATGATTGGTATGTTTTGTTCAAACCCTCGAACGCCTGGTTTTTACTGCTATTCTTTGAGGTCAAGTTGCTGACGGCTGTGTACTGAAGCTGGAAAAATGGAGTTGCTATGAGTGGCTTAGTTTTTACATCAACCAACCAGTGGGAAAGGGATGGTCCCCACCATATATCATTGGCGTCTGAGATAGCCACGCTTGCGGTGCTGATGGTTATCCCCGGATATGAATCATGATCTCATGTTCATCTTCCAGGTTGCCATGGCTTCTTCTCCAGGATTTCCACATCTTCAGTTTCTTCAGGCAAAAAAACATGCTAACATTATCTGGTTGGTGGTTGAGCCACCCCTCCGAAAAATATGAGTTCGTCAGTTTTTTTTTCTATTTCCAATATATGGAAAGTCATAAAAGCCATGGTTCAAACCACCAGGTAACCACCAACCAGTTATGCTAACATCATCTACCCTCTGGTAATTTGTTACATAGCTATTGAACATGGCCATAGAAATAGTGGATTTTCCCATTGAAAATGGTGATTTTCCATAGTTATGTGCCTGTTTACCAGAGGGTAAACCTCCATTTTCCTATGGTTTTCCTATGGTTTTCCTATGGAAAAGTGGAAAAATCTTCTATGTTACCCTCCGGTTGTAGCTGGAACATCCCCTGCTGTGTAAAAGGGGGTGACTTCCCAGCTACCCACGGCTGCCCAGCGGAGCTCATCCACCAGTTTGGCTGGCTTTTCTACGGGAAAACATCCCATGTTCAAAGCCATATCCAATCGAAAAAAAATGCGTGAAATATAATATATCTGGGTAAATTATAATATTTCACTAACCTGAATTAAGGCCATTTGGGGATGATTTCCCTTACTAACCATGATTCCAGTGAGGTCGTAGTGAGGTCGTTATAATTTACCCAGATATATAGTAGATAGAAACAATTTTTTTAATATAGTATAACATGCATGTGGTTTTTGATGATGTTGTTTTGGAAATGGGAAAGAATTTTCCAAACCCATTGTTTCTGAATAGGTATCTCTATATCTCTATTCAAAACAAACTAACAATAAATGAAACACACTGACAAGACACCTATATAATTACTAATTACAGCACCCCCTAAATACATAGAACAGTTCTGAACAGTCAGAAACCTGATGGAGGAAACATGATCTGTGTAACATCCTGGAAACATATTTTGTAAGTTTTTGGAGGATGCTGTATCTCAAGAATAATTCGGTACAGAGTTCTGTGCCTGGCAAAGCACTGGCAACCGCGTTTGAGCAGAGTACCTGCTTCGCAGCGTCAGCGGGGATTTACGTTTCAATCGTTTTTGGCCTTGCGAAAACGAGGATTTCAAGCCCCATGGGAAACTTGGTTTGTGCTTTAGTTGGGATACAATTTTGGTCGATGAAATCCCAACATATTAATGATTTTATTGAGAACAAAGCTGAACAAATATATATTAATTACCCTCTGGTAAACATACAAAAAACTATGGAACGATCCACAATTTTTAATGGGAAAATCCACTATTTCTATCACCATTTTAAATGGGAAAATCCACTATTTCTATCACCATTTTTAATGGGAAAATCCACTATTTCTATCACCATTTTTAATGGGAAAATCCACTATTTCTATCACAATTTTTAATGGGACAATCCACTATTGCTATCACAATTTTTAATGGGAAAATCCACTATTTCTATTACCATATTCAATTGGAAAATCCACTATTTCTATCACAATTTTTAAAAGGAAAATCCACTATTTCTAGCATCATTTTTTACTGGGAAAATCAACTATTTCTATCACCATTCTTAATGGGAAAACCCACTATTTCTATCACCATTTTTAATGGGACAATCCACTATTGCTATCACACTTTTTAATGGGAAAATCCACTATTTCTATCACCATTTTTAATGGGAAAATCCACTATTTCTATCACCATTCTTAATGGGAAAACCCACTATTTCTATCACCATTCTTTACTGGGCAAATCCACTATTTCTATCACCATTTTTAATGGGAAAATCCACTATTTCTATCACCATGTTTAATGGGAAAATCCACTATTTCTATCACCATTCTTAATGGGCAAATCCACTATTTCTATCACCATTTTTAATGGGAAAATCCACTATTTCTATCACCATTTTTAATGGGAAAATCCACTATTTCTATCACCATTTTCAAGTTCGCACACTGTAAACGTTTACCAGGCCGGGTCTTTGGGATTGATGCCTCTGCCGGGATCCAAACATTTGGGTCAGCATCCAATGTGGTAAACCAAAGAATTTTTCTTCGCAAATGCTAGGTGATGCTAGGTGTATCTTTGGGTTTACTACATTAAAATACATTATATCATTTAGATCTAAAGTGTCTAGTTAAATGCAGGTCAATACTGGCTAAAACTTGGTGCAGGAATAGATGATCTATAATGATCTATATACATCTTTGGTTCAAACGGTCCTGTATCTTGATCTAGTATCCATTATAGTGACGGACAATCACTTAGAACGTATTTTGGAAAAAAAATCTGAATATTACTGCTTTTTTTACGTTCTAAGCCTTGCACTTAGAACGTCGAAAACCATACACTTAGAACGTCCAAATATCAAGATTCATCACTTAGAACGTACCGGGGATTTAACACTTAGAACGTGTCTAGGTCACTGATGATAGTGGAAAGGCTTGTGAAATCATGTTGCCGCACTCAGCGAAGCCACTCAGGGACCAAATAGACATGTATTGGTGACGCACTTCAAGAAGCTATGTGTATATATATATACGTGTGCATACATATGCTGACAATTGTTTACAAGTGCATACATGCAGTACATATAGAGTTCCAAGGGCTTTGTCCAAACCACAACACTCCCCCTGCCGCATTGCCGGCCATTTTGACGTTCTAAGTGATGAATTTTCCCTACGTTCTAAGTGATGAATTTTTGACGTTCTAAGTGATGAATTTTCCCTACGTTCTAAGTGATGAAATTTTGCTACGTTCTAAGTACGAAAAAAATGGAAAAAATTACGTTCTAAGTGATTGTCCGTCACTATAATGCATAAAGATTCAAATTTTCCCAAGCCCAGAACCACTTTTGATCTACAGTATAGATGTATAGATCAAACAGATCCAGTGCCAGCAAAATCATGGATTTCAGCCCGACTGAAAATTGGACATTAACAATCAGAAACACATTTTGTTTGTGTCATTTATTTCCAAATTGGAAACTCTCCAAACCACGAACAAATCAGAAACAATGTCGGATTGCTGGTTTCAACCCCAATTCACAAATATCCTTGTCAACGGGAATCATCATCCTAAAAAAATGTTGACCATAAAATGGATTTGACACCAGCCAGATGTGTTTTTTGGGTGAGAAAACTACGAAACCCAACGGGAACTCCACTGTTTCAGAGGGCTGCCTGAGGTGCCAGACGACTGGCCGACTCTGGGTGTTGCCGGCCAATCTCACGAGTGTTGCTTCAACAGGTCAAATTTTGGATGTTCATGAATTCATGAATTGCAATATGGGGATGGGTCAAAACCCTGAGACCTAGTGAACCCCAAAATAGCTGGTAAATGGTTGTTCATCCCCCTAAAAATGGTATGTATAGGTATTGATCCATAGCCAATTCATGAATTGCAATATCAGATAATTCCAGTCACAATCTAAACATCCCATTCAATTCATAACAGGATTTTCACCGGTGTTTGTTGTTGTCGTGAGATCAGCGGAGATCAGCGAACTCTGCCGCCTCCGTCGCAACTCTCTTTGAGATGTTGCAGGACAGGGGGTGACCGCGGCTGAACCACCTCGAACTACAACTTCTCAGAAGCCAAAGCTGCGGGATCTGAAGTTTGGTTCATGGAAATGTTCATCCAATTGGGCGCCAACTTGAGGCTTATTCCGGCTTGCCTGGGGTCATTCAGGTTCGCTGTATCTGGACTGGCGAAAAAAGGGGGGAACGATGACATCACCATGGCGAAAAATTTGATGCTGTCCAAGTTCTAGGAATTTCTTGTTGGGATCACGGAGTCGACCACATGGATAAATGAAAATTGCGGAAACAATAAAATATGAAACAATATGAAACAGTATGAAACAGTATCAAACATTATGAAACAATATGAAACAATATATGAAACAATATCAAACAATATGAAACAATATGAAACATTATGAAACAATTGTTTGGTCTATGTATGTTATCACTTGAATTGATATAACATGTTGTAAACATTAACATGGATGACATGGTTGATTCGACATGTCTTTACCAAATCTGTGGATGAACTCCGAGTGATTCCAGAGATTAAAGGCCTGGAACCGTTGCGCAAACCACGCACCTACAAAGATATATGGAACCAGAAATGGCACAATTGTTTTTTTTTGAAAAAACAACCAGAAGTGCATCTGCAACTATAACTTTCTTCACTGTACCCAAATGGAGAGATACCCAACACTTCCTTGCCTGAAGTGCGCAATCATCCATTTTGGGGGAATAACCGTCTATGAACACACAAACACGCACTGTGATTTGGATTTTTTCCTACCGCGGAAGGGAAGGATAAATGATTAATTGTCCGGTCGGTAATTCTAACCTACCGCAAACAAACCTTTGTCTCATCGAGCGAGCCATCATTCCATACTCAGGGATGGAAATACAACACATGCTTCAAACCACACCAACTTAAATATTGATGATCTACCCATTGATGACGCGGTCAAAAATCCCCATGTTCTTCCACTCGCTTTGGGTGCTTAGATGTGCTTAGATCCTCCCCAGTGAATGGAAGATCTTCATGCGCAGCCACCTTTTCTTGGAATGGATCAGTCTTCAGGCAATGACTTGCCCGCGTGCGTCGCGCAGCAGGTGGCGCTTTCTGAAAGCACGACATGACAGGGACCGCAGGGACCCATGGACGGGCTGACCCACAGAACGACGAGTGGACCTACAAGTGTTTAGACTATAAGCATCCTGGAAAGCCAAAAACACACAATTTTCTGGTCATTATGGGAAATAACCGTAATGAACATTTTTTTTGGTAAAATATTGTTTTTACCCGTAATGACCAAAAAAATGTTCAAATCAAAAGAACATTGCAGTCCTACCCGTAGCAAAACCGTATTTTTCAAAATTTGTTGAAAAAAAACCGTAAAAAACCGTAGCAGCTCTCACACAAGCCTACCCGTAGCAATTGCAAAACCGTACTTTTTCGACATTTTGTTGAAAAAAGGCCGTAAAAAAGCCGTAGCAACTCTCACAGAAGTGGCTCCAGACGATCAAAGCCGTAATGACAAACAAAAATGGTCAAGGCCGTTTGACCAAAAAAATGGGATTATGGCTTTCCAGGATGGTATAAATACATATAAATCAAGTATAGCTACAACAAATCCCATGTCAACGCATGAACTTGCGAATGCGGTTTATATCACCAGAGAATAAACAAAAACATTCAAGACAACGGCAGACCAGCACCCATTTACATTCTAAGCTGCTAATACATGCATGGCTGAAGTGAGCGTCCTCCACTTGGACCGTCATCTAGGGGCGTCTCCGCCTCCTCGTTGCCAATCTTCAACAAAAACATTAAAAGAAAACATGATTAGCCAGGTCACCAGTCTGCTTGAATGTTAACAAGTGTTAAGAGCATAGCATCAAGAACGTGTTGGTAGTTGCTTTAGGAGTTTCAGAGCGCAACCGAATAAACGTTATTGACCACCCCACCCACCGCCCGAAACCCGAAACCAGACGGAAATGGGAAAACCCCAGAGGTGGCGGGTCATATGATTAGGGGGTTCCATAAATGGGGGGTACCCCCAAATAGATGGTTTATTTCATGGACAATCCGATTAAAATGGATGATTTCCGGGTACCCCTCTTTCAGGAAACCTCCACATCTAAATCATATGAGTTATTTCCTCTCCTGCTACTGGTGATGTAGCTTAAATCCCATGTCCCCGCATGAAGCGCTTGAGATTCTCAGCCGCACGCAGATTCACCCCAGCAGCCCAGAGAGCATGTCACGATGCGCAAACCCACGCAGGGTCTGGCAATGGCGTCGTTCAAACATCTTCACAGCACAGCAAGTTGTAACCCCCCAAACAACATATAGAACAGTACTTTATCATAATTGATCACCATTTTAGTGGGATGTTGCTGTTCTATCCTTTTTGGGGCTTACTGCATATTTCAAGATATTCCATTCATCAGTCAGAGACATCTCTTCGTGACATGGTCTCCTTTTGACCATTGGGGTCGCAGCTCTCATGGCCTATATACATGCGAAGGCCTGCGGGGTGAACCTGTCCCCGTCATTTGATGGTCAGCGGCTTGTTGTATCTGGAAAGCCGGGACGAACCTCGGCGTATCGTGGGTGTTAGTTGTTACATGATGATCCAATACCCATACCTGGCTATTCATTGGTTACAAAGTTCTTTCCAGGGCAGATTTTGCTTTGATTTCTGTCCATTTTTCTGCAAATTTGTCCATTTCAAATTAACAATTACCATTTCAATAAAAAAAATGCCACTTCATGTTTTCATTTTAAAGTCATGTTGAGTCTGCCCGGGTATTTCCGCCTTTTTCCTGCGTATTTCCGCCCTTTCCCGGGAATTTCCACCCAGAAAAATCGACACATTTCTACACAAAGTAGAGCAAAATCAGCCCAAAAGGTACGAAATCCAAAGTTGACCACAGTAGTCAAAAAATGACAATTTCCAGCTCCTTCACAAGAAATCCGCCCTCAGGGCAGAAATCTTGCAAACGGACAATTATTTGTGTCCTTTCGAAGATCCAGGTATAACCCATGAATCAATGGCTTAGACCATATTACATGGTCACTCTTTGATAGTTCACAAAAAATGTCACCTTTGCTGGTGTTTTTGTTAATTTTCCATATACAAAAAGCGAAAAACACCAGGTTTCAACTAGCCATCCAGTCGGCTGGGGATTGACAACGTCTTGGCTGGGTATGGGTTGCCCCCCAGTTATAAGTTGGTAGAAAAAACCTCCATGAACTATAGATATATCATGATATATCGACCGTAAATCCCAGTTATTGGAGTTATAAATTAAGCTAGCTATCTTGGGGGCACCACCTTGTACTACGGGTATGTGGTGGTTGTAACTCTTCTCAATGGGGTCTATAAACCAACAAACATATACAACTGGAGGGCACCAGTGTGTAGGAAACCTGTAGAACACCATGACAGGGCTAATTGCAACATGTTGCAACTGCAACTAGGACAGCTACCCAGCATAGCAGCTGAACATGTTTTGACAAGGCTTTGGTGGAATAATACCTCCAAAATCTCAGCGACGACAACTCCAGATGGCTCACGAACGAACCTAGCAAATGGGTTCCGCAAACTAATACCGTCAATACCGTCGCAGTTTTGATCTATGGGATGACCCTCCAAGTTTCGCTGATGTCTGGGGCCCCATATCTTTTAACCCATATGCAACCCATGGTGCTGGTATATAAAAACCTACATAACTGGGTGATTTTGTGGTAAATGTTGGGATTCATATTCCAGCACCATGGGTCGCATATGGGTAATTAATTTGGAAATAGTATGACTTTGATTTTAAGACATAGCTTTGACAAATTATTGGAGTATCGTATCTTTGACTTTGTCATAGCTTTAACTTTGACACAGTTTGACCCATTCCAATATCCATGCAGAAAACAAATAGCTTATGATCGCTTTTTTCGAGATGTCAACCAACAAGCATTGATGAGTTATATCGTGTTATATCCTGGTTGGTGGTATACCTACCCCTCTGAAAAATCTGAAAGTCAGTTGGGATTATGACGTTCCCAACTGAATGGGAAAAAAACGGTTCCAAACCCCATATATCATGTTATATCATGTTATATCATGTTATATAATGTTATATATGTGTTATATCATGTTCCAAACCACCAACCAGTATCATGTTATATCCACTACCCCCCATAGCGTTGATGGTTAACTGGTCGAGCCGCTGGGATTCGGATGCGCATGTTCTAAACAAAGCCTCCACGGCGCTGACGGGAAACCCGCGGGAAATCCCTGGTCGAATGGCGTGGATCGAAAAAAAAAATACAAGGTGGTGCCCCCCCACTAAAAAGTTGGCTTATAACCATAGTAATTTTTTGTATAGTAAGTCTGTCAATCTATCTATACCATAAACCATAGTGAAATTGGAGTTACATATAAACCAACTTAGCGATGAATTGCTCACTGGGGCACCACTTGTAAAACCATGTGACTTTGGTTCAGGGGATGGGATCGAGTGACGACGCTACAGTAAACGACGGTAGCTCTCCCGTCCTGGCCCTACTTAAATATATCTGTATAAAATAATATAATAATAACAATAAAACGTAGTAATAATCATAACAACAATAATAATAATTATTATTATATATGAATGTATCTGTCACTTCTTCAAACTAGGATTGGTGAGTCTTTCAAAATGAGGGATGGTCACTCAAGTAGGATTTTCCCTTCCCCAAACCATTCATGTATGGTACATCTACCATCATCTACCTACATTTCCGTCTCACCAAAACACAGACTGGTTGGTGGTTTCAACCCCTTTGAAAAATATGCTCGTCAGTTGGGATTATGATATTCCCAACTGAATGGAAAAATCAGATTCATGTTCCAAACCACCAACCAGCAGAGGTTTTTAGGACAATCTACAACCTGCATCAGTTCTCAACAGGTCCCCTGCCTGTTTTCCAAGCCATTTTCGTCAAGGACCTCCTCGTCTTTCAAATGTTGTCGCCCCGACCTACCAGATGAGGACCATGATGTGAAAACCGGTTAAACAGAGCATGACCAGAAGGCAAGCATATATATATATATGCTACCCCCCCAAAGATCTACCATTTCAGCTTTTTGTTGATGTCAAAGAGGTAATATTTGTTGGGAACCTTTTGCAAAAACAAAGTAGGTACACTATCACTTTTAAAAAAGATGAGCACATACTCAGGTCAGAAAGCACAACATTTCTTGAAGGAAGCAATCTGTTTTAAATTGCAGCGTTCCTTTCCATGCCTGAAAAAAGGCAACTTCATTCATAAACTGCAATTTTCCTTCCAAATAAATTATGATTTCGTTCAAGAAACAGTACCCCTACAAAATATAGAGCATTCCTCTAAACATGCAGCGTTTTCTTTCTGAAGAAGTGCAGTCATCCTTTCACACTAATATTAAGCCTTCCTTCAACCATACAGTATTTCTTTCAAAACACCAGATTCTAACATTTTGGATATGTCTGTGTTTTTGATGCAACAGAGTAAGAATAATATCTTGATCAGCAATTTTTAACCTACAATGAATATAGCTTCATTATAGATTCCATATACTTTAATATACCAGTGAATTGATCATAAACATAGTTTTAATAAACCTTTAGTAAACCTTTGGCATACCTTCAATGTCCGTTTTTTAAAATACCATCTAAACAAAAACTTTAATATACCATTCAATATACCTGTAGCATTCCATTGGATAACGATGAAACTACCTTTAATATACAATTTAACTGGCCTTGAAAATACTTTTTGTATACTTTAAATATACCTCCAATGCATAAAACTTCACTATATACCATTTTATTGGCCATGAAAACATCTTCAATACACCTTTAGGATACCTCTCTACCTCTAGCATACCTCTAGCATACCTGTTGTTTTCCATTTAATTTGTCTTTAATAAACCTTTAATGTACCATCTATACTTAGCTTACCATTTAAGAATCGTTAATATTCAATTCTTGATATACCATTAACCAATACTACTAAAAAAGTCGTTTGCTACACCTTTAGTATACCTTGAAGGTATATACCTTTCATATACCATTTAGTTAACCTTGAAAATACCACTATGCCTCTAAAATACCTTTTACTTCCCAATTAGTTTGCCTTTAATAAACCTTTAATATACAATCTATATTGAGCTTACCATGTTAGAATCATTAATATTCCATTTGATATACCATTACTATATGATTTAATATGGTTTTAGCATACCATTTTATATACCATGAATCTACCTCTAATATACCATTTGATTGACATTGAAAATACCTTTAATATACCTTTAGTACACCATCTAATCCACCTCTAATATACCATTTAATATACCTGTAGTATACCTGTAATATTCCAGTCTGGCCATGAATCTATATAATATATTAATATCACATATATATATATATATATATATCTTTCGTATACCTTTAAGATACCTGGACCTTGTGTTTTCATTAAAAATGTCGCTTACTACACCTTTAATATTCCTTGAAGGTATATACCGTATTATAAACCTTTAATATACCATTTAATTGACCTTGGACATACCACACCTCTAACATACCTTTTATTTAGTCAAAGCCTGGATTCAAGAAGTTTCCCCCAGAATCTTGAATCTTGAATCCAGGGAACTTTGCAAAGTTTGCAAGCTTTTTGGGATTCAAGATTCTGAGAAAAACTTCTTGAATCCAAGACCAGGCAAGTTTCCCCCAAAATCTTGAATCTTGAATCTAGGAAAGTTTGCAAAGTTGCAAAGTTTTGGGAAGTGCATATGCCTGTGTATATGTATACATGTGTATTTAAATATATATATATATGGTCCCCCCTTTTAATTAATTGCTCGAGTATCATCCCAAACCACAAGATTTCAAAAAAGGTAGGCCAAAAAAGGTAGATCTTGGGGGGGGTTACCATGTATATATATAATTATGTGTGTATATATATATGTTCAATTCAAAGCGTGGTCGATGGTTTGCCACCAAATATAAGAGATTCCTGTAGATTGTCCCTTTTAATTTGTCAACCAATTCTGGAACGTCAAGTTCTTCAATTGAAGCTTCTTAAACATGCTACCGCTCTTTGGACATATTAGTTAATCATCATCGAAGCATCGAGCTATTGTAGATGCATGTAGATGTGAGAATTCGTGCCAAGTTCAGTTTTTTAAGGAAAATGGCATACTTGGGAGTGCACTTGTGTTTTTGTCTTAGTATAACAATTCTGTAACTCCCATAAAATTAGGATGATATGACCGTTAACCGCTTTCAATATGGTTATATATATATATGCATTTATAATATCTTATAACTGCACCCCCAAGTAGTTGGCAAAGGTTTGGCTGCACAAAAAATGAGCGATCCAACCTACTCACACGATCAGTTACCAACGGACATATGGTATTCCCACCTGCTAGGAATGGCCATTGTAATCCTTATCAATGTTTTCCAAAGAGACAATATTCACCTCATCCTATTTGGAAAGAACCAATCATGCTTTATCTTGCTTCCGCAGGACTAAACTTCATCCATTGACCTGACAAAATTCACAAGTTGCTTTCCTTAGCCAAATGCGGTGGCCATATCTTTTTTCCTCTTATACTCCTTAATAGATATGGAAAAACCCACCATCAGTTGAATTTAGACTGTAGATTGTAGACCATAATTTCGGAACGGCTTTCCCCATGTGTGTTTTCCATCTTTTGCTTAAACAGAGTATGTATACCAATCACATACTAAGTAGCTAACCCATGACTCCACATCTGCCGCACCTCTGGCCAATGCGCACCAACCTTAGTGAGTGGAAGTCCCAGGGTTGAAGAAGTTGGGCAAACAGCAGAGGGATCAACTGGCAGTTTTTCATGTGATATGAATATCACAACTTCAGGCAGTTGAGAATCTATTGCAGCTCTTTGAAGCATCACAGGCTTTGTCCAAAATGGTGCATAACCCCAAAACAGCTATTTCATGGGGGGTTGAACAGTAGTTGAGTCGCAGCACATTGAGGTGCAAATATGGTGGATCACCCCAGCTATTTATGGGGAAACGGATGATAAACAGCCCCATCTGATCTTACTCAAGGTTGATCCATGACCATAGCTACAGCTTCATGGCCCATCTATGTATGTTTGTGTACATAATATATATATATATATAATTGTATATGTATATATACACATATACATATATATATATATATACATATATATATACATATATATATACTATTGTATATGTATATATATATATACACATATACATATGCATATATGGTCCCGTCCTCCGTCTCTCCACCCCCCCCATGGGTTGGGTCCCCAGGTAGCAGCCCAAATTCCCTTCTATTTGCAAGCTATTGGCAGCATTTCTGAGGTCCAGCTTCGTATTTGCTAGGCCTTTGCAGCATTTCTGACTACCAGCCTCGCATTTACTAGGTACATGCTACCTTTTAGGCGACCTACGTAGCACACATACTCCTTCAAAGTACCTACGTGCTACCTATAGTCATATATACATGTGCTATGCATCTACTGTATCTACTTCCTACTTACTACCTGTGTACTCTGACAACACTACCTGTGTTTAACATATACCGTACCTACCATACATGTCAATGATGCCATGCATACCATACCTATCATATCTATCATATCTATCATACATACCATACATACCATACATACCATACATACCATACATACCATACACATGAAATGTAATTACCACACCTACCATACATACAATAGCAAACATACATGCCATACATACCATACCTACCTTACATAGGAAATATCCCATACCCATCATAGTAACAATACATACCATACAGACCATACATACTGTCATATCAAACATACCATACCCAACAGACTTACATACCATACCTACCATCCATACAATACCAACCACTCATGCCATACATACCATACCTACCATACATACCAAACATACCATACTTTCCAAACATGCCATACCAGACCGACCACACACACCATACATACACAACATACCATACCACACCCCCACCACACCACAGGGGGGGGAGGGGGACAGCACCACACCCCCACCACGCCACAGGGGGGGAGGGGGGCAGTGCTGGGTCCCCAGGTAGCACCCCCCTTCCCTTCTATTTGCAAGCTATTGGCAGCATTTCTGAGGTCCAGCTTCGTATTTGCTAGGTCTTTGCATCATTTCTGACTACCAGCCGCGCATTTACTAGGTACATGCTACCTTTTAGGCGACCTACGTAGCACACATACTCCTTCAAAGTATCTACGTGCTACCTATAGTCATATATACATGTGCTATGCATCTACTGTATCTACTTCCTACTTACTACCTGTGTTCTCTGACAACACTACCTGTGTTTAACATATACCGTACCTACCATACATGTCAATGATGCCATGCATACCATACCTATCATATCTATCATACGTACCATACATACCATGCATACCATACATACCGTACATACCATACATATGAAATGTAATTACCACACCTACCATACATACAATAGCAAACATACATGCCATACATACCGTACCTACCTACATAAGAAATATCCCATACCCATAATAGTAATCATACATACCATACAGACCATACATACTGTCATATCAAACATACCATACCCAACAGACTTACATACCATACCTACCATCCATACAATACCAACCACTCATGCCATATATACCATACCTACCATACATACCAAACATACCATACTTTCCAAACATGCCATACCAGACCGACCATACACACCATACCCAACATACCAACATACCATACCACACCCCCACCACACCACAGGGGGGGAGGGGGATGGGACCCATCCCATGGGGGGGGAGGGGGGGGTGGCAGGGCCTGGTGCATATATATATATATATATATAGCCGCTCCAAGTACCCATAAAAACAATGTTTTACCCCATAATTGTAGTACTTTTTACCATTTTTGGGTGGTATTTGGAGGGTCTATGTACCGTATGTGTATATATATATATATATATCTGTACATATATGGTTGTTAATCGATATATTGATGGAGGAATTGGAATAGAGATATAATGATCAGCAAGATTTTGAAGTGGCTAGAACAAATATATCTTCCTTTGCAGAGCTACGGTAAGCTATATATATATATAATGTTATTATACAAATAATGAACCACCATATTTTGATGATATATACCACCCACTTGGGAATGGTTTACTATTGCTTTACTAACACTAGTACATATTATATAGTTATATATATATATATTAGAGAGAGAGAGAGAGCGCCAATAGGTCTCCCATATAGTGAAACACCTCGCCTTGATAGCCAGGTGCCTATGCAGAAAAGTTTGTATTTTCTTAGTCAACTGGCCAGTGGGATCTACTTCGGGGTGTCCACTAAGTTCCGCGAGTTATAAAACCATAGGGGCCCTCATATCCCAACTGATGGAGCTTAGAATCCCATAGTCATATCCATGTTGCCAGATCTTGTGGGTTGCTGGTTGCCTAAACAACATCCCTTGACGACCTTGGGTTTATGGTAATGAAATATTATCAGTTTATGGATCTTAATGGGGATTGGAAAAAACTTAGATATAAATTTGGGTTATACAACTACTTATCTATATAGTTCAACTCGGGTTTATGGCGAATACAACTATAATTGACGGGGTCAAAATAGACCAACAAACGTGCACTCGGGTAACCAGCCGACGATGATTTTTCCAGCTATAAACCTCCGCGATGGAGCTGATTGGCAAATATCTGTTCATCCCATTCATATTCCCATTCTCTCCCTATCCATAGCCATATCCCCATATCATCCCATATCTATCATGGCTATGGAAGCCATGGCCCATAGTCACCATAGTCCATGTACCTATTGAAACGGTGATTTTTCCATATAAATTTTCCCGGGCCAAGCTTTGATCATCCACCAAGAAATGATCGTCTGTGTTGGCTGATGGATTCCGACCCATCCGGGGCCATCGATGATTTCCGTCCCCACCTCCAGGTCTTGAACTCGTTTTCAGGAACACCTAATTTCTCCTAGGACGCGGACAGCCCCAAGTCCCATGTGACAGTCCTTTTCAGGTCATGTCACTGCCAAATTTCTATGAAAATCACCAGCAGCCAATTGGAGTTGATGTTGTAGCTGTGGTTAATAATGAATGGTGAATAATGGTTAATAAAGGTTAACCATTATGGTAATTTTAACCATCAACTGGTTGGTGGTTGAGCCATACCCCTCTGAAAAATGATGGACTTCGTCAATTGGGATGATGACATCCCATATATGAAATGGAAAATAAGAAATGTTCCAAGTCACCAACCAGTATGGATATAAATACTAGTGCAACTGTGATATAGTTAGTATTATCCATTGTAGCTCATTGTGATATATAACAATGATGGTTTACTAGATTCTCCATTATTTGTATACAATTGTATTTAAATCGTTGATACTGTTTCTCTGATGCATTGAAATGCTTGGATTGACTCCATCAAGGGCTTACGGCCAGGCTGATGTATAAAATATGTACATATATATATATATTATGTATATATATATACACATATTCATGCATGCTGAGTATACAAATAATATCATAGATCCTCCTGATCCAAGATGTCTGATACAAAATTTGGGATTAACGACATACAAACATACATACATGCATACATATATAATATTGTCGTTGAAGCTTAAACAAAAACACTCTTAGCAAATCCCAAAAACAGTCCATTTCATCACCATAACCCCAAGAAAACATCATTTTACGGGGGAGAAGCCCAGCGTTCACCGAACCCCATCGTGCCCGCGTCGGTGGCGTCTCCTTGCAGCGAGATTTGAAGCTGCCGGCTCTCTCTCCTGGAACCTCGAGGATTTGCGGACTACCATGGTGACTAACGGATATAACCATGGTGAATATATGGGGGTTTGCATGGTCATGGAGGTACCCCAATAGCTGGATGGTTTTTTGTTTAGTAAAAATAATGGAAAATCCTATTGAAATGGATGAAATATAATATGGTGAATATGGTGCATATATTGCTAATATATGGAATATATGATGAATATATGGTTAATATATACTGGTGAATATATGGTTAAACTACCGGGTATAACATGGTATAACCATGAAATATGGAATATCAATGGTTAGAAATGGTCAATCATGGCTAATAATGGTATGGGAATTAATGATAATTAACCCAATGATAGTTACCCCTCACAAGTTAGGATTTAATCCCTAATAATTCACCACCGGGTTTTTTTGTGTATCCACTTCGTTCACAGTCCATGTACCGAAAGCTTGGACAGCATTTTCGTAGGCGTTTCCATTAGAAACCATCCAGCTATTGGGGATTTCCCATGACTATGGAAACCTCCATATTAATATATATTAAATATTATTACTAATATATTAATATATATATAATATATTAAATATTATTACTAATATATTAATATATATATATATTAAATATTATTACTAATATATTAATATATATATTAAATATTATTACTAATATATTAATATATATTAAATATTATTACTAATATATTAATATATATTAAATATTATTACTAATATATTAATATATATTTACCTCCATATTAATAATATTGAATAATTGTAGCCGGTAAATGGCCTCAGCACCACTCAGCATGGACTGTCCCTCCATCAGATCAATGTCCAAGGGACGGCAGGCAGGAAAAAAGGTTGTCCAAAGGCCTACCAAGTACGCCAAGTAGGGGGGGCAGTGGCAACATGGCATTGGGGGGTGCTGCTCTTTCGGGATTGCTCATGTTTTTTTTTGCGGTGGCAACGAAATTTGATTGCGGAATGAACAACTACATGAACCATTTTTGCTATGAGGCTGTGAACTATGAACATCTATGAACACATGGTAGACTTTGGTTCGGGTCAGTTGTAACTATCCGGAAAAAGGGCAACATCGATGCGCCGGTTTCGGTTCTCAACCTAGATCTACTGAAAGACTGATCTGTACACTGTTAGGTTTGTCTAAGAGTTTAGAAAAAACAAGTTTGATGGTTGATCAACCGTTTCCCCATTGAATTGCAAATCTAATTCGGTGGTTTCAACCCCCCTGAAAAATATTAGTCAGATTGGATCATCATCCTAACTATTGGGGAAATAAAACATGTTGCAAACCACCAACCAGAAATTGAGAGGCATCCTCCATTTTCCGACAAACTCATTTAAGCAGTGTCTGGTTGAGAACAGGATTTCCAGTTGATGGATTGTGATCTTCCCCAAAAGCCTGGTTAGTATAATCCCCGAACTAATCAACCAACATCATGTATTAGTTATATCCACTAATATCCCCATATGTTCATGGTTAAAACCCCGAAATAATCATCAACCAACCATCATTCATCAGCTATATACCCCAGATGTTCATATGTTGTCATGGTTAAATTTTGTATATTCAATGATTTAATCATCAACCAAGTGGGGTGTTTTTCACGCAGCGTCAGCGCCTGCCCGGAGCGATCACAGTGATAAACCTCGATGAGATTTTCCTCGGGTCACTGGACCGGTTGAAGGAAAAATCTTCACCGGAAACCCATGGTTTTTCCCCATCATTTTTTTTGGCTTCCTGTAACTGTTCCCGTAAAAAACAATCCATTGAATGGTTAATCATTGCAAATTATCTATAATACATGGTCAATTTTCCATAGCTACGTTAAATTGCCAGAGGGAAAATGCTGGTGCCAGGTGGTATGCCATACTGTCATACTCTACTAAGTTGCTTTACATGGTCAATCTTTGATTATAGTCCACAAAAATTGTAATCTTTCGCTGGTTTGCTGGTGATTTTCCAGAAAAAGAGGTAAGAACTAAAGGATTAGTTTCTACCCCTCCAAGGTTGAGGAAGAAAATAAGGATTTTAACCAGTAACTGGTAACTAGCAATGCCGACTGAAACGAATTGAAACGGAAAGTCGCCCAACATTGTTTCATTTGAAACTTGCAGATGCGGGATTTCACGCAACAAAAAGAGGGAGACCGAAAGAGAGCTTTCTGACCTATACTTCAGGGATCTACAGGGGAACATTATCGAACTGCCATCCTGGTGGCACACTGAACTCGGCATCTTAAAGCGGTTGCTAAGTATAGCCATCACCATCACCCCCCAGCTACAATGCGGGCTCCAGCTATGTTTGGTGGTTTGTAAACAACATGAAACTATAGTTATACGATGTTATACGTATCATAAACCATAGTTATTGAAGTATCATAGTCATAGTTGTGTTTATGGTGTCAACGCCCGCAAGGGGCTATGCGCATGTTGATTTTTTTGTGGGCTTGGGGTGTGGGTGGGGTGGGGTGTTCCACAGATTATTATGCTGGTGCGTGGCGAAAAACCGTCACAGGCAACGTCCTCAACAAACTTGGCAAAAATTGTGATTGAAAAATGCAAGCGGCAAACTTTTGCAAGAAGGATCGGGATCAAGAAGTGAAAGTTTCGTTGTGGTAAAACATACAGTTTGTTAATTTTTGAGGTAACCCTTCCATAGAAAATGAACCACAAATTTGATGAAGGACAGTGATTAACATGGAACATATATTATTCAATTTCCTTCTATATACAGTATATGCAAATTACCAGAGTTGATTGGCGGACCAGCTACCCCACGCTTTTGCTCCAAGCCTTGCACAACACCGAAGGCCCCGTGGGTGATCAGTCCCGTTGCCATGACGACCACCATGAGCGGCAATGGCGAAGCCTAGAGCCCTCGCTGCCACACCTGGTTCGGAGATTGCCGGCGAGGGGACCATGGCCGGACGCTTGGCAGGTGTCGCCTTGACAGCTTTTGAGGCTGCCTTTGGTGCCTTGGCCTGCGGGGGGGGGGGCGGGGCCGCAACGCGCTTGCCGAACTTGGCTGCGTATTCTCCAATCGAAGACATGCTCGCAGTTTTTGCCAATCTGTTGTTCCTGGATTTCTTGTTTTTTGAGTCTTGCTTGCCAAAATGGCTACGTGGGGTTATTAACCATAATTCCAGGGTTCGGTCGCAGTGAGGTCGTGATGAAATTCACGCAGAGATGTTGATATACCATGCAATCATAACAAGCGCAGCGAAAAACTGGGGCAGAACCAAGGCACCATTGGGCCACCGAGGACGCTGTCGGCTTCTTCCTTGGCCTTGGCGACGTTCTGGTGAACTCTTCGTGGGGCGGGGTGATTTATGCTTATGAATTCATATGGATTACATGGTCATATATCAATTATGTCCCAACTGATGTGAGTTGTTACTTAAGTACCATAGTCATAGAGGTTCTATCCCAACCTACGGGAGTTATTCCACGTTATTTGTACCCCCTTATGACCTCCACCGGGGGTGCACACATTCTGAGTACCCTCTGGTGTCATCAAACATGGAAGTGGAAAATCCCCTGTAAATGGAGGTTCTAATGGGAAAATCATCCAATATCTACAAATTGGATTCACTTGTTTTTTATCCAGTTGCCATGTTTGATTACAGGAGGGTGGCTAGGCTATATGATACAGACATAGGAAATTTCCTCCAGGTTTGCTCACTGGACTGTACCTATCTTGAAAGGATAACGCCTGCGAAAGGGACAATGATCCCGAAATATGACCTTCAAACATATTCGTCGCATTTTCAATGGCCATTGATATCTCGTCTGGTTTCAATCAAGATGTTCATGTTATATCATGTTATATCTACCCAGCAACACGACTTGGGACAAAAAAGCAGCACATGTGTTTTCAGAGCAGCCAAAATGACACCTCCTCTGATTTTGTTGCGACTGAGATCTGGTGCATGAACAATTTGAGGGTACAGTACCCACCCAAAAGATACCCTCCAAACAAACGAGGCTGTATACATGGATAGGGCTTTTTTCACCAACATCAACCCCTACAATAGGGGACTATCAAATCTAGAGTATTTTCTGTTCGGGCATCTTCGATTTCCATCATTATAAGATTTTTTTCAGTATCCAGATCTTTTTTTTTCATGGGACAAAAAACCGGCCCCTCCTGTGGCCCCTCCTGTGATCCCTTTGGTTTCAGGATGAGCGGGATGACCTCCATACGAATGGAGTGATAGAGCAGGTTCAGCTTGGAAGAACACTGGAGGCTGCGCAAGGAATCGGACGGCCTGCAGGTGGGACGAGAGGATCTGTGTTCCGTGACAGCTGGAGACTTACCCAACCTGGTTATGACTAACAGGGCTAGCCATGGAGAATAGATGGCCCTAATCGAAATAGATGGTTTACCTATATTAATAGCATGGTGGATCTTTCCATGGCAAACTGTTACTCATAACCAGATGGTAAATTTTCTTACGTTAATTGGGATCATCAACAAAAACAGATTTGCAGGCCCACTGCATCCAAACAATCTTTCAGGATACTGAGGGTAAGAGTTCACCAATGAATTACACCGATTGAATGGATACAGATTGATAGTCAATATGACATCAATATGACCTAACACAAGACACCTATCCATGATTCTTGGTCTTTCCGGGGCATGTGTCAAAGCTCAAACCCAAGAAACCCACAAATGTTGGTTGTATCCCCCTGTTGCTTGTGGAATCTGGCAGTGGAAATTTCCACCATTTATTCCCTCCGGTAATCAACGGCAATGGACAATTCCCGAAAAAAATGGCCGTTGCCGCGCGGCTGACTGCCGAAAAACCGGCATTCGTAGGGGACTTCCGAGCCAGCCATCTTTTGGTGAAAATCGTCAGAACGAACTTTTGATCTTCGGGGAAACCCATAGTCATGGGGGTACCCAATAGCTGGATGGTTTAGTGGAAAATCCCAACTATAAATGGATGAGAACTGGGGATACCCCGATGACTCAGGAAACCTCCATATGGCCGTGCCAGAGCGAACTGACCAGCCTCATCTTCTTTTCAGCTGGCTATTTGTCGATTTTCCCATGGTGGGCAAAAATCATGATACATTCACCAGAGATTCAGGGTTCCCTCAAAAACCTTGTTGCTTAGTCTCCCAAAGTTTCAAGTGTGAAATAATTTAATATAGTCTATCCATAGTCTATCCATTACCATCTGGTTATGACTAACAGTTTGCCAGGGAAAGATCCACCATGCTATTAATATAGGTAAACCATCTATTTCGATTAGGGCCATCTATTTTCCATGGCGAACTGCCACAAATAACCAGAGGCTATATTCCATCATCCCTGCAGAGTTTTTTTTTCACAACGCAAATCGGTAATAAACAAACATCCCTTCATGTCGACAGCAAACATTTTAAGCGAAGGCGAATTCACAAACAAAAAACAACGACATGTCCATGAAAGAATATTTTTTTCATGGTAAAATATCTCATCCCTCGAAGATTTTGCTGCTTCGAAGATGATTCACTCTTCATGGTTAACCCTGGCAAATCCCAACAATGTCATGCTTTGTCGTTCAAGCTACCCCAAACATGGAATGATAAACCAATATTCCGAATCCTCGTTCGAATTGCTACAACCGTGGGTATACTGAATGACCTTGGACAAAACCAAATATATAATATCGTGTTATTTGTTAGAGATCCCAGCAACATATCTTCATAGGTAGGTTGTATACCAACGATATCCAGTTTTTGACGGTTCTTGTCCAGATAAATGCTGATACACTGTTGGTTATCTATCCCATTCTACTTATTCTACCCAATCAATCTGTGTTTGATTTCATCCTCCAATAGAGATTATGAACCCCCATACATCTCATTCATCCCATTGTTGGTGGTCAAAACACTCGCCGCAATTTCGCTGGTTAAGAAACCCATTTTGGACCCTGTTGGATTGTTAAATCATTTTTTATCCGTGAAACCATTGAATACCCCCGATAAAATGATAAGATTATATGTAAATAGAATTATCAGCCATTTTTGTATCCCCAGTCCACATCTTAATATTTGACCACCGTTGATGGCGCCACTCTCCGTGTCTCTCAACGTGTCAACGTGGCCTGTACAGTGTAGCAATGCCATCGATCACCTCCATAACCCGTAGAGGTCCGTTGATGTTCCATTCCTGAGACTGAGACGACTGGTGAAGTCGATGATTGATGGTGGATGTTTACGGGGATATATATATATATATACACCCACACCCTCTGGTAATTTAACATAGCTATTGAAAATGGACCATTGATAGTTGATTTTCCCAATTAAAATGGTGATTTTCCATAGTTATGTTAGTTTACCAGAGGGTATATATATATATACCTATCCTAACCCATATGCTCAAAACGGATTCCATGATGCTGGAATATGAAGACCAACATTTACCCGAACAAAATCACCCAGTTATGTAGGTAAACATACCAGCACCATGGAGTATATGGGTATAGTATATATATATAGTAAAACAATAATAAACCATCCCCAATTTCAACATAAATAGGTGCTATAAACAATGCCCAAATGGGTGGGTTTCCTAAAATGGGGGGTCCCCTATAGTTGGGCTTTTCCATGAAATCAACCATCCAGCTATTGGGCTACCCCCATGACTATGGAAACCTCCATACCTATAGTATTCATGGAGGCTATTAACCAACACTTTAAACAACCTTCCAAATACCTTGGTCAATAGGTCACCGTGATTTTACCAAATCTGATTTTGGGCTTGGTTACCTATCTGACAGGTAACTGGAAGGCGAGAGGTGTTTATATACATCTCGATGCATGTACATATTTATAATGATATATATATATATATTTATTGTTATTTTACATGTATATATATATATATAGTAATAGTATTCGTATCTATCTATGTGTGGATGTCCATCTAAGATTCTACCTATATACCCAGGTGTGGACTCATTTGTGTGCATCTGTCTATCTATCTGTCTGTCTATCTATCTGATCTGATCTAATCTAATCCAATTTAACTGAATATATCAAAATCTATCTAACCTGTCTAATCTATGTAATCTATCAAATTTATCTAATCTATCTAATATAATCTCTATGTTTATTGGCTAAATCCTAATTTTTCTTGGTTTGCCAACAGGCTCTTCACGCTCACCGCTTTTCACGCTGAGGTGCTGGTTGGATCTTGGGGCTCACAGCCGCCAAAAGCTCCTGTGTTCATAGGGATAAGGATATCATAAACTTTCAAATTGTGGAGTACTCCACTTGAGGCTTGCTCACAACACCACATGATTTCTGGTAAAATCATATCAATCCTGGATTCATTCCTAGCCCTGGCCTGGATCAATTTGGGGTACCAATTTAATCATAGTATCACTATTTGGAGGGTGCCCCGATAATCAGTGATCAGATGGAGGTTCAGATCCGAACGAAGATCCGTCCAAGTTCCACACGGTCCAATATGCAAACATGGCAAGAAAAAATGCCAACTTTCACTGGATTCATCTTAGGTCCCAGGGTATAAAACGGTTTACCCTCTGGTAAACTTTTACGTAACGAACTGGAAAATCACCATTTTTAATGGGTAAATCCACTATAAATGGCAATTTTCAATAGCTATGTTTGTTTACCAGAGGGTATCGTGTTGTTTTTCAGATGCCATATACCCAACTTGACCAGCTTGCAACGCCGGGTTTAAGAACAGCACCGAGGAATTGTTCGTTGAGCCTCAGCACCGTGAACCTGTGTGTGGACTCATGCCCATGTGTGTGCCATGGTCAAAACTAGATATATCCGGCCTGGTAAACGTTCACAGTTTGCGACATAGAAGCCATGGCCCAGTCGAAATAGTGGATTTACCCAGCTATAAAATCTATAAAATGGTGGATTTTCCAGTTCGTTACGTAAACGTTTACCAGGCCGGGTAGCAAAAACGGTCATTTTTGGGAATCCAATCATCGATGATCGTGGCTGGAAAATCCCCCTGAAACTGATGAAAAATCTTTGGGCTTGAGACACCAGCTGATCCACTACTGATATTTGTTATCGTCATGAAACCTGTAATCGATCACCCATTCTTAAATATAATGATGCAAGGTTGTGCCCCCCCAGTTACAAGTTGGTTTATAAACAATAGTAAGTATATATATATATATATCTACCATAAACCATATTTACTGGAGTTATGCTCACCAACTTAGCGATTCCGAACTGGGGCACCACCTTGTGGCTATAAACATCTTCAGGTTTAAACAATTTCTTTGGTTAAACTTTGGGAAACTCGTTGGCCGAGGATGAAGGTAGCGCTACCAGTCGTCCTCCACAGTGGAGTTGCTGTCCAGAATTAAGGTAGCGCTACCCACCTGGCTTAATGGAATTCTGAATGGATTTCTTTGGAGTTATGAAACAACAACAAATTGTCATTTACCAGCAAAAATCATATGATTTCAACAAGAAAATTGTTGAAATTTCAGCAACCAAAATCGTGATTTTACATGATTTTACCTCATTCTGATTGAAACAACAAACGTGGTAATTCAAGAAGACGACGTAGGATTTGGACCAACCAAACTGGTATGGGCATGTCCGTCCCATGAAAGTAAGCATGGAACATGGGGTACAACATGAAACCACAACAATTGGGTTTTTTCACCGACAACCTGCACTGCAGTGGCCACCATGACCATCACGTGTTTGTCCGAATCGGGAATTTCCGAGGGTCGTGAACCACTTCCAATGCATCCCAGTAAGAAAAACAACATGAACATGTTTATTCACATATATATATATATATATCAAATCAGGATATATCCATATCAAATCGGGAAATATCCATATCAAATCCATTTCCAATTGAGATTCAACATGTAAACACTGGAAATTGACCCACCATTCTGAGCAAAATAAAACACCATCGACTCGTTGACCCGAAATCGGATCAGCGTGCCATTTCAATAGCGACGATAACAATGGGATTTTAGGGGTATCATATGCCATATGCGAACCATGGTGCTGGTATATTTACCTACACAATTTTATGTGATTTTGTTCGGGCAAATGTTGGTAAATATTCCAGTACCATGGTTCGCATATGGGTATGGCGAGTCATCCTGTTCTCAAACACAGAAGAGCAAGCAATCCTTTACAGCTCGCGCGAGCAGGGTACTTGGGGGATCAGTAGGGTCTCAAAAAACCTTCCTGGACAAACTATCGCTTCAACATGTGAATCGAGCAAGCGAATCGCGCAAAGATAAGGCATGTTTTGGCTAAAACACCTGATATGGCAAACATCTTGCGGTTCAAATCGAGTATTCTATGATGCAATTTCTGCGGAAGAATCAATGAGGGCCTTCCAGCATGTCAGAAACATTATCCATGCTGGCCCATTTTAAATCCATTCCAGCCATGTATTCCTGCTTCTATACAACTGTGTGAATCGATTGGAATTCAACCGACTATCTATCAGTCAAATGTCAAATGGGTACAATCGGGTACCACTCAGCAGGTTTTTAATAAAGAAATTAGGTATATGTATGTAATGTAATGTAATGTAACGTAACGTATGTATGTATACGATGTAATGCAATGTATTGTATTGTAATGCAATGCAATGCATGTATGTATGGAAATGCAATGTAATGCAATGCAATGTATTCTAATGCAATGTATGTAACCTAATCTAATGTATTGTACTGTAATGTAAGTATGCATGTTTCTCCATATACATATATGCCAATGTATGTATGTAATGTAATGTAATGTAATGTAATGTAATGTATGTATGTATGTATGTCTGTGTGTGTATGTGTGTATGTATGTATGTATGTATGTATGCATGCATGCATGCATGCATGCATGCATGTATGTATGTATGTAAATGGTTGATATCATGGGTACCAACGGTGCCCATATCATGATAGAACATGATTAACCAACCTGAAGCATCTCCAGCAACGCTGGAACGTCTCGTTTTTCAAAGTGGTGCCCCCCTGTTATGTTTGTTGGTTTATAACCATAGTAAGTACATATATATATATGTATATCTACCATAAACCATAGTTATTGGAGCTATGTTCACCGACTTAGCGATTCGGAACTGGGGCACCAGTAAGTGTGGCTCATGTGTCAGAATTTGCATCAGAACCAACGAACACCTTGTGGCAACTCTCCTGGCCAGACTAAAGCCTTGTTCGCCCCTCCACTTTAGCTGCCATGGGCTTTGATGGACATGTCTTTATATACTACCATCTGGTTATGACTAACATAGCCATGGAAAATCCCTTAGGAAGTTTATAGCTGGGAAAATCATCTGTTTCTATAGGCCATCTATACCATGGCTATGTTAAATAACCAGAGGGTAACATTACTTGCCAATACTGATGGACATTTAGGAAGAGTAGCTAAATCATCGAACTAAATGGGCCGTAGCTTCCATAGCTAGGTTAAATTAGAAGAGGCTGCAAAAGCTAAACATCACATACCATGTGGAGCCCCCTAGTAGAAAGCTAAGTTGGTGAACAATTTCACCCTATCTAACTATAGTCATTTTACTAGCCTAAACCTTAGATATATCTTCACCTAGATATTGGGGTCCCACTTAGCGTAAACATCACCAAGCCGACGTGTCTTCGACGTGTCTACGACGACCTCTCGCACGGCAGAGTCGAAGAAGCGAACGCAGAAGGCCCAATCCTTTGACTCGTAGCCTTCTGCACCTCACGACGGCGAACGTTGAGCCTTCGTAAATGGTGTGAACATATACACATTATATATCACACAAACATAATCAAACATATGTGTATATGCTATATAACTAGGCACATGAATAATTATGTATAAACTTAGTATATCTATATATTATAATACATAATATATAGATATATTTCTCATACACTTACACAATATGTACAAGTAACTATGATCTATGGAGTGAGGAGTGATATGGTATGAAAAAATATATCTACCTGGGAATCATATGGGATAAATCACTTGGCTGACCGGGATACACCTGGACTGGTGGGGACACCTTTGAATCATGGGCCTAGCCTGTCATCTAGTTGAGTTGATTGTTGATCTTTTTGCCATCTAAGTCAAGTAAATCGAATAGCATCTATCCACCATGGACTCACTTGCAGGCTCCACTGTTCCGATGTGGCGTCGTGTTCTAGCTTTCGTTTTGACCAGTTGCCACATATCATATGGGTGGGAAACTCTTAGATCCTCCTTAGCTCCCAAACCACCGAAATGTGTTTCCTGCCCAACAACTTGGATAATAAAGTCACAGCAGGTTTGGTGCGGATTCTGGCAGATCTCCAGCAACGCAAAGAAAAATAACGCGTTTCCCATCCCATATACTCCATGGTGCTGGTATAGCTACCTACATAACTGGGTGATTTTGTTCCGGCAAATGCTGGTAAATATTCCAGCACCATGGAGCATATGATATGGGTATATATGGGTATGGTTTCCTGAAATGTGTGACTTCAACAATCAACATTGTCCAAATTGGTTGTTTTCCATAAATTGGGCCAAAGAAATGCTTTTTTGGGGTCCCCGATTTTAGGAAAGCGTTCTACGTGTTAAAAAAAAAAAAACACTTGCTGTAATCTTGTACCATTAATGACATGCACCAACAAGAGAGCTGCCCGGGTCTCCTATGATTCAGATTTCACCTCTTGTCAAGGAACACAAAAATAGACTACCCTCTGGTAATTTAACATAGCTATTGAAAATGGCCATTTATAGTGAGTTTTCCCATTAAAAAATGGTGATTTCCCATAGTTACGTTAGTTTACCAGAGGGTAACAGGGGTCTTTGGAAACAAGTATCAATATTGTCCTGGAAACCTCTGTCGAAAGCCGAAAGATGTTACGCCATATCTCGAAAAATATCTGTGGTTAAGATCTCGAACTACAATGTTCAAGAAACCCTCCCATTTCGGATGTCATTTCATAGCGTTGACCCCTACAATAACCTGTACTCCAACACATCATTCTGGGGAAATGATACTCTTTCTCTAAGCTGAAATAAGGATACCCTCTGGTAAACTAACATAGCTATTCAAAATTGCCATTTATAGTTGAATTATCCACTAACAATGGTGATGTTCTACAGCTATGTTAGTTTACCAGAGGGGAAATAAGGCCATTTGGGGCATGATTCCCACGAGGATTCCTCTAATTTCAGCGTATTCCGCGGGACCACCGATGCCTGGTCGAAATGGCATTTCGACCACGTGGACGCTGAGAGGTTTTTTACCTGCAGTGATGCAAGGCATCGGCAGGGCAGCAATGGACCGTACACCTAGACCGTCCATAAGTAGCCCATAAGAATGGTGTTCTACTCCATGGTTACCATAGTTCTAGTGCTTCCTTAATTCTTTATTCAGGGGAAGCCCGTCAAAAGGTGAAGCAAAAACAAGGGATAGAACTCAACACATGGCATGGTCATGCCGTGGTCACGCGGGATCTAATGGGCGATGCTCATCCAACCATGAATTGCAATCCATTAAATGGCTACAGATGGGTACATTATATTATATTATAGATCCCTGTGAGTGGACTCTCACCATCCAAAAATATGGGCAAACCATCCCTAAGTTTCGACAATCCATGGAAGATCTCCCAGCCATGCCTGAGTTCGGCAACAGTCAAGGGTTGTTCTGACCTTTTCCTGAGAGTTTTTTTCATGTGTTTTAACCACAGGTATCAAGCGTAGACCAATCTGCTTCATAGACACGTCGAGCATCACTAGAAAAGTGGATCCCATTAAAAAACAATGGAACCATCATTACATCATATATATATATAGAATTATATATACATACATAACATGTAGATATGTATAATTTCACATATATGTATATAATTATATATATATATATTCACATATATATGTATATATATGTCTATATCACATTCTGATGGTCCATGACCCATAAATCTGCCAGACTTCCCGGCAAACATCGACCCAGTGGGGTCAACATGATTTTTTTGGCCAATGAATCATGGATTTCCTCAGAAAAAAGCATGGGTTTCGGCATTTTTCCTTTGAACCAATTCCAGGTACACACAGAATATATATATATATATATTTATTTATAGGTATGTTTACAATTCCAATCACCATCAACCCTACTTAACATATAGTTATGATTACAAACTTGGCCAAGAAACTCAGAAACTCTGGCTCCACCTTGTGGTTAGCTATATCCCCATTCTACCTCCAGTGAAACCGACTTCCCGATGAATTGTCCCAGTTGAATCACCACGTTTGCACGGTTAAAACCACCAGTTTGATGTTCGTAAATTAAATGGCTATACTATCCCAGATAATCCCATATTATCTCCTATTTTCTCGTTGAATCCTGTATTTTCCAGAAGAAAAACATATAAGAACCACGCATTTCCCTACAAATCCCATGTTTCATCCGGTGGTGCAAGCCCAGCCCGCCTTGCCCAGTAGGGACGTAGGGTGCATGTCGCTGGATCTCCTTTTGGGAGAGATGAAATTGGAATCGACTGGTTTGGAGTTAGGATATATAAATAGATAAATAATGATAAATAGATACGAAGCAAACTATAAGGAATACATTTCACAAAAGGATTTGCAACTAAATATCAACCATCTATATCAACCAACTATAAGAAATATATTCCATACCTTGCTGATATAGACGGTTGAACTATACTAAACATCTACTAATAATCCATGCTTCGTGGTTCATCCCACAACTCGTAAGTAGGTTAGTTCACCCTGGTTTTTTCATTGGGATCTGAAAAGTTCGGCCATGTTGGGAATGATTTGCCTTATTAACCATGATTCCAGTGAGGTTAATAGCACAATATTAAAGTACTAAAGTATATAACAAAGGTTCACCCAAATTTATGATGTATGATTTGATACTTTATATGTAGATATAAAAACACATGCATATAATTATGTACGTATACATGATTCTACATATAAGTATGACTGGAGATAGACATGTATATATACATAAATATATAAATACAAAATGATATGTATATATGTATGCTGAAGTAAACGAGACGCAGACCGCGAGATCATTCCTCCAATTCCTTGCATGAACCTTTGTGCTTAAAGGCAGTGACTAAGAATCCGCCCTTGCGTTATATGTGTATATGATGTATATATGGAGGTTTCCTAAAATGGGGCTACCCCCATCAAATTATCTGAAATTAGAATTTTTTTTCTGTTGAAACCCATGGGTTTGGGGATACCCCATTCAAAGAAATCCCCATTCAAAGAAATCCCGATATATATATATATATATTCTATATATACACATTATGTATATCAACTATATATAATCTATATACCCTCTGGTAAACTAACATAACTATGGACAATCACCATTTCTAATGGGTAAATCCACTATAAATGGCAATTTTCAATAGCTATGTTAGTTTACAAAAGGGTACCTCTTGAGATGGGTTATAGCCATACATGACGCCGCAAATAGATGGTAGGATTCAACAGTACCAGCGGTTTCATCCCAGAAGATAACGAAAACATATGATTGATCTCTTAGTGATGTATGAACATAATCATTCGAAACTACACACATATCCGGGAATTAGTTAGTTTTAATTATTCTAGTGAAAAAAGGTTAAAAAAACATACAACTAGTATATAAATAGTGTTGAAGCATGTATATTCGGGAAAAAGCTTCGAAATCTAATGTTTCGCAATATTCGATTCATGAGGAATTTGGATCGATTTCGAAAACAATATTGGGGAGAAGCCTCTCACCCTAATACTAAATACCCCTTCATAGCAAAAACTACTCCAAGTGTTTATTATTTTGGGGGACTAAACTAGCATTAGGGGATAGGGATTACGCCCATTTTTTTTTATGTTGCTAAAATATGCTAAAATCATCTAAAATCCACATTTCTTGTTATTCACGGAATAAGCAAAAAAAACCAAGGTTTCCCCTCCTGCAAACATATGTGGGAAGTCCACCATGAATGTAGATCATGGGTTTCCGGAAAAAACCGAAATGGGTTAAACCCACATGAAGAGCTATGGAAAGATCCACCATGCTGTTAAGAGGTAAACCATCATTTTTATCATTTGTAAATGGGCCATCGATACATATCTATACCATATCTATGTAAACGTTTAATGTACCCTAGGTTTACCTCAGCCCCGGCAGCGGCACGCCATCAGTCTCCTTGAGGGTTTGGCGTGTATTGGCCGTGGGCAAAGGCTCCTGAGCAAAAACCCAGCTGACCCCCAGCTGAAGCAACGGCTGAAGGGGATGCTGTCTATGAAAAATATTAGGTGAGCCGTAACATACCTCGAAATATTCATGGAAATATATAGATTTATACCGGGACATATATATATATATATATATTGATATATTAAGGTTTCCTGAAACGGGGGGTACTCCCAAATCATCCAAGTCATGGATGACCATGTTAGTATTGACATCTATGGTTTTGGGGTACCCCCATTTTAGGAACCCCCCATATACCTCTGTGTAACCCCCGGAAAGATAGAGACGTACAATCATTTGTCTATACTTTTGGGGGTGGAAAAGCATCCTATCCCATGAAAAACTGGCTGGTGGAAAAGCATCCCATCAATACCCATCAATGATAGTTTCGCTCATAATCCCAAAAAAAAACGGTAGGTTGATAACCCCTATATTGTATGGCTGAGGTGAAACATAGTGGAAACCTTGCTAGCATTTTACCACCACACCTCATAAGCTCATGGATGTTTGTAATGGTTTGGAGGAACAAAACACCTTCCCAGATGGTTAATTGTGAAAGAAACCTATAAGCTACAAAGATGGAGGGTCTGAATATAAGCCACACATACAATGGCTAGTTTATTACATGGAGTCTTGTGCAGTGGTTGCCAGTTGCATATGATTGGAATCTCTAGAAATCATCCAACGACCAGTTTCGGGGATGTTCCCTGAACTTGTGAGATCGACTGGAACTTTCAAACCACCTGAGGTTTCAAGGTTTCATGTGAGACACAACAAGTGTGCAACCAAAACAACTATGGGCTTGTCTGATAATAGTGGATACCCCGCAAATTGCATCTTTAGTGAATGATGATAAATCAATGATAAACATTGACAACCCATGGATTTTAGAACTCATACCTATAGTATATATATATGTATATATATAATATTATAATCTGTCTCTATATACATATAATCATATAGATATATACACATATTATTATTATTATATTAATATATTATATTAAGCATATTACATCAAACCATCCCAAGATAGTTTTCAAGACGGATCCCAAGATCTCCATCGGCTAAAAGCTCTTGATGTTTCATCCCCCTCTGGGGTGGGGCCAACAAAAAAATAGGAGGATCATCAACCATTGGATTATGAAAAAGTTGGAGATGTGCTAATTAACAAGTTAGAAGATGTTGGAAGTATGGTTAAACTGTTAAACTCCATTGAAACTTTCCCCGGAAGTTTGCATGCTTGTCCTGTTCTTCATGGTTTAGTCCATATTTGATATTGTTTGATGCCGACCCCAGTCTTTAACATGGTTATTCTGGATATCTAATCCATGTTTTTCACAGTGTTTGATGTTGAACCCAGTCTTTCATGCTCTTTTTTTGATGGGTTTTACCCATCTGTTCCCAAATTTTACCCGGTCTTTTGTATGCCAAGCTTCATCTCCATTAAAGGGCGATGATTGGAAGAACCTCGGACGAGCAGCCCCATTTCGCAGCCATCCGCACGCCCGTCCCGTCCCTGGCCTGTCACACTGGCAAACTTGTTCTTCTTTAGCACCGAAAAATTGGTGCTTCCATGGTCAATCGGTAGTCCACAAAAGAAAAACCTGATCTTTTGCTGCTTTGCTGGTTATTTTCCATGTATGCAAACAACTAAGTCGGATTAGTTCCTACCCATCCAGCTGGCTGGGGGGTGTTATTGTTGGTCCATTGAGGCATCGAATGATCAATTGGAATTCATCTTTGGGGGCGGTTGCCACCCAAGGCCGCAAAAGAAAACCAGCGGAATTCATCTTTGGGATTACTATGGATCATTAGACCATTTTTTTTGCCCATCTTTGTTGGACCTGCCCCAAGAACACGAAGGGACACGCCGGGCTGAGCGCAGCCCACCACAAGAAGGTCTCGCTCTCCGGTGGGGGCGTCGATGCCAGAGTCCTAGGCGATTGATGTTTTTTGGTTGCCGTAAACATCCAAAAGACTATGATATTTGCCATTGGAAGATGTTTGATTTTTAAGTTCCATGTCGAAAATTGTTGGGTGCCAACTCCTCAAGCCGCAAGCCGGAAGAACAAGTTAAGTAACTTGGGAGCCGACGCCACATTTTTCAGGCCAAATGCTTCTGCAATGACACCTGTCAGGACGGGTAGCCACTGATCCTAAATAAAAACACTGAGCTGAGTGCAGCAATTTTACAATGAATCTTACAGCAACATCACCTGGCTCAACCATAAGACAAGTAGAACAGTTCACGAAAAATCAGGACAAGTCTTCTGTTTTGCTGCTAGATGCTGTGATTCATCCTGTGCTGATTGTGCGCCTACCACATGACTATGCAAAAAGCGAAGGTCCATCCGGAGCTCCTGAGTCGAGTGGCTTCACATGATCAAGGAGAACCATGGGGCGGATTGAATGGGCATTGAATGGTGATTTTTCATGGGATTTAACCACAAAGAAAGGGATTTCTAGGGATATATATATATATATACTGTAATTGGGGATCAGAATTGGGATATAATTAATGGGAATATACCCTCTGGTGTCATCAAACATGGCCGGCGGCTGGGATCTTTTTCTTCGCGCTAGCCATGGAGGTTTCTAGCTCTGAAAATCATCAAGGTAAATGTGGGATTTCGATTGCCATGCTTGATTACCAGACTGGCCAGAGGGTACTAATAGGGATGATCCTCCAAATAGCCATCCGAAAATGCCAGTTTTACCATGACAAATCTGGATTCAACTAGGAACGTGTGGATTCAACCAACCCTCGTTGAATCTCTTCCAATGTCTTCCATGAGATCCCACGTCCTTTATGACACCTGCTTGCCTCGCTCATCCACTTCCAATTGGATGACACGGAGCTGAGGACAAGAAGGCTTTGTAGCTACAATGCTTTGTAGCTACAGGTTATAATTCGATCAGCTGGTAGTCAATCTGGCCCATCTTCAAATATATGAACACGTCATGCCACTTGGCCTGTATATCCTCACTGTAAAACTGTAAATGACAGAAATTCGAAGATGAGAAAACAAACACCCCGCATAGATATTGAAACTGACAGGTTAAGATATGGCCAACTAGTCAGGGGAAATTGACCAGCAAAGCTATGGAGTACGAATTTCAACCATTTATTGAGTTGGCACCTGACCTCCATCATTGAATGTTTACCTCCAATCCAAAGCCCTAATCAATGAATAGGAAGGTTATCCTCTGGTAAACTATGGAAAATCAACATTTTTAACGGGTAAATCAACTATTGCTATGGCCATGTTCTATGTCGCAAACTGTGAACGTTTACCAGAGGGTACCCTTCTTACTCAAGATATTCACCACTTGTTGGCGTATCTATTGATATCCCTCATCAACACATGTGTCGGACAATTCCGTGGCTGACATTACTGACATTCATGCTGAGCATCTCAACTGAGCGGCAAAACAAAAAAACTATGACTACAACCGTCCAAACAAGGCGACCAACATGTCAAGCTTCACATGTTTTTTTTTAATCAAATCATAATATAGTGTATAGATGTGTATAGCACCATATTATCCATATTATTTCCGCACAACATCCGATGATACTTGCGCTTTAAAGTCCCAATATTTTTTTATGGCTCGAATTCGACACAGCAGATCGAACATATCTGTTGGTCATGAAATGTGGGTTGGTTGAAATGGGGCTCCCATTCAAGTTCATATGGGTGAGTTCATCCCAATAAATTATGTAGTATAAGTCCCTATTTCATAATATTTCATAATCAATTCATCAGGGTATTTTCCTCTAAAATCAAAATAATTCCCTTTAAATTTCCGATCATGTTCGACAAAAAAATGGCTATAGTTCCCTATAAGAATCCTTATATTTCCCTGTAAAATCCCAATACCCTCTGGTAACTTAACATAGCTATTGAAAATCACCATTTATAGTTGATTTACCTATCAAACATATTCAAAAAAATGGTGATTTTCCACAGCTATGTTAGTCTACCAGAGTTACCAGAGGGTAATTCCCTATCATTTACCATCTGGTTATGACTAACAGTTCAACATGGAAAATCCCAACCATAAATGGAGGTTTCGTTCGCTGGGAAAATCATCTATTTCTATGGGCCATCTATACCATGGCTATGTAACAAATAACCAGAGGGTACCTATTTTTCATGTGGCATCTATACCATGGCGGTTTCACCGCTGGCCGAAAAATTCCATCGTCGGGTCGTCCTTCGTCTCGGCCTTTTGAAAGACGGCGGGACTCTTTGCCAACGCCATGTCCTCGTTGGAAAAAGAATGCATGGGATGCAATGGGATAGTAAAAAATGGGGATTCAACATGATTCAACGATCAATGATGGGAAAAATATGGGATATACTGGGATATCATGGGATATAAAGATATGTAAGGCGATATGATGGGATATAAGGATATATCATGGGATATAGCGATAATATGGTGATGTATATAATAGAATGCAATCAGGGTAAATTATAACGGCCTCACTTCGCGACCGAACCCTGGAATCATGGTTAGGATTCGGGGAATCATCCCCAAATGATCTTTTATCAGGTTAGTAAATATCACAATGTCCCCAGATACCCTCTGGTAAACTAACATAACTTAACTATTGAACATGGCCATAGAAAGAGTGAGTTTTCCTATTAAAAATGGTGGATCTTTCCATAGTTATGTAAACGTTTACCAGAGGGTATATACTTGGTGGCTCATCCCGGTGAGTAATTATAACAGTATATATATTTTCAAGTGAATTGACCCTATCCGATAAAAAAAGCAGGATTACAACCTGCAAAGTGGCATGAACCACCAAGTGTCATATATAAGTACTGTACTGTATATGTATAGTTTAACACTCAATATGTATATATATATATATATGTATATATTATTGTATATATATGTATATGTATTAATCTGTATATATATATATATGCACAGTATACACAGCCCTGATACAGGAATATATATAACTTCGAAATATACGATCATGTGTGTATACTGTATATATATATAAACGTATATTTATATACACATATATATATACGTATATACATATACACATTTATATACATGTTTACAATTTACAATATATCTTTATATATGGTTGTTCGTTGCATGAATATACTTATATGATTGTTCATTCAATCATACAAATATAATATACATACAAAAGCTACTATTAAGAAAACATGTATTATGTAATGTTGCAAATGTATGATGCTAGTCTAAAGAAAAAACAACATAATTAATATGTAATATTGTGTATGTATATATGTACACAATCTGCCAATAAACAGGAAACACTGTGAACAGAACAGCCATGAAACCATATCACTAGGACCAGTGGGAACAACTTAAGCATGGATGGAAGCAACACACTTAATAAACTTGGTAAGGCTTGCCCTCCAGCAACTTCACATGGCAATGGACAATCACCATTTTTAGATGATTACCCCGTATGACTAAATCATATGTTTCTATGAAAGTTGGGCTTTTCTATTGCCATGTTACATTACCAGGGGCATTCCACGCACACGATGATGATCAACCATTGGATTGCAGGGGTACCCCATTGACACACCCAAATGACGGTGGTCAATTAAGGGATATTTGTAGGTTGTTTGGGTTATATTATACAGATCTATACTGTGATCTATTAAGGTACTAGTAATATTATTATCGGTGATCTATTAAGGTACTATTGGTTCTCGAACATCAGGAAACTGGACATTTCAACATATTTCAACAACAGCTCCGAAGCCAGCGTTCTACAGACGCGTCCTCAGGTTTTTCTTCTTTCGCGCCATCCTGCACAGAGCCCAACACTGACAGGTAATCGTGAGCGACATGAGGATGTACCAGGATTTCCAAACATGAGGAAGTATTACCCTCTGGTAAACTAACATAACTATGGAAAATCACCATTTTCAATGGGAAAATCCACTATAAATGGCCATTTTCAATAGCTATGTAACAAATTACCAGAGGGTAAACATTGGAGCTACTAACCAAAGAAACCCGGAATGGATCCAGATCAGGGCAACCACCCCTCTGTGGTTTCCTGTTATTTATTGCTGGTCACGTGGCCACCCAAGTCCTGACATAGATTTGCAAGAATCCTCATGATGGTTGTCTTGATCCCTTGTAGCCTTTAGATGTCAATCCCTTTGTTGTGGTTCACAATCAATAAGTATCCTCACTGATTCCCGAGTTGTTTTGATTTGTACTATCCATCTATCCCCAGTTGATTAATATATCCAGAAATTATCACCTAGTACCTCCATCTTTGTTTGAACAAAACATCAATCTAGTGTTGGTCGCTCACATGGGAATGGGTCAGTCAGCGATGCATCCTCTTTTCACACCTGGTTCCGCCTGGTTCACAACATGTGTTGATGCTTGCGAAGTGGAATGTCTTATCAGTTTCCCTCCTGTAAACTACAAGCAACAGATTTGGACAACCCACCATTTGGACCATTTGTAGATAGATTTCCTAGGAAACTCAAAAGGTTTAAACCACATCTTTCTGTTCGTTTCCCGGCTTGTTGAATCCCATTGACGCAGGCCTGCGCAGTGGAGGGCCTCAACATCGACTCAAGAGGTAGTGAGCACTCAGTTATTTGGGCCCATATGTCTGGGAAATCCAAAAAAACCTGCCAAAATTCATTCAGAGTTTCACACAACTCATGGCCAATCTGAGATATCCATATCGCTTACAAGAAGCAAGTTCATTCTTACTGCAAAGTTACTCGTATATTGTATATCATGCCCTCAACAGCATTGGGATAGACTGACCATATGCTCTGGTATGGTAAGCTTTCTTGTCAGCTAAAAACAGTATGCCAAGATCTTAGGAAACATGCTGTCACCAAGTACCCCTCCGAAAACGGGCTTCAGACTTGGATCGGATGCCCAGAAAATCCCGGTGATTGCGCACGTCATTTCCAAGAAGGCAACCACCAAAATTAGGGTGTTTTTCGCATCTGAACTATCCAACCAACAATAATTCCGCAGATGTGCTATATAATGTGTCATCATTGTAAATGACCAACAAAACCATCTCTGTTTGCCATAGGTTACCTACTAAAAAGTTGGATAGTTGAGCATCAATTTGGCCATAAGTTCATGTTGAAGGTTATCCCATCGATATCTCCACTGAAAAAAAAACAATGTTCCCATTAAACTCGCCCATGAAATCACCATCTTTGCATGGTTAGCATTTCGAAACTCCAACACTTGGGATTTTTCAGGGGATTTTCAGGTTGCGAATCTGTAGCATCTGAGGCGCCAAACCGATAAGCTCCCCACTGGCCGTTCATCACCACACCATCAATGCACGCGGGCTGGCCAAATAAAAACATCGTCTGGGAGGCACAGGAAAAGCATCATTTTTAATAGTTATAAATGGCCCTTAACAGTTATAAATTGGATCAACTAACTCCTGTTAGTTGGGTTATACTAGTACATCGTTATAAGCCAGCTATACCCTCCAATAAATTAACATAGATCCTGCCAGTCATCGGGATTGGAAGATGAGTTTTCCATTCAAATCTGGCTTGTTTTCGGGGTCGATCGAACTCTTAATTTTCCAGAGGCTAAACATATATTTTTGGGGGTTGGGTCAAAACCTTGTACCCCTGTTGGGTCAAAACATCAATATAGAGCTGGGATTTATGGATCTTCATCCCCCTGGAAATGCTGGTATTTCTATAGCGATCGATACATAGCCACCATCGCACACCAACTGTGAAACAACCAGAGGGTACCATCATCCCCAAGATATCCAAGGTGCTGTCGCACATCGTAGTTTCACATCCAAGGTGGCTCTGGAAAGCTCTGGTGGCAAACAGAGCAAACCCTAAGAAAAAATGCAAAAAACAATCCAGCCATGTTTGGTTAGCAGAGGTTACATCGACCATTACTGTGTAGTGTGTGTATACATAATTATATATATATATATATACTGTGATTGATCACCCAGGGTGCGATTGCTACCATTTGCTCAATAACAAGTACTGTAGATCAGAAATCACTTTAGGTTTTTAGGTTCATATACCCTCTGGTTATTCAACATAAATGGCCCATTTAGTTCGGTTGTTTATGATAACTTACCAATTAAACATGGGGCTTTTCCATAGCTACGTTAAAATACCAGAGGCCATAATGTTATAGCGTTCTCGCATTGGTAAGTCTAAAAATATCTAAAAATCTCAATTCGGGGACTTGTCTCATGGACAAGTCTGTTGTAGGATTGGACGAATGCTTCTGAGGCACCGACAAGAGACTGTCATATCACTTGAACTGCAGCAACCGTGTGTGTTAAATTGCAACTGTTTGCATGTCAAATCATGTTAAATCGCAATGATGTGGTCAATTCCCACCATCTGGCTTCGAGTGAAAACAGGGAACCCCCACATTTTCATGGTTAATAATGGTTTTCATAGTCAAAACTACATTTTTGTGGTGTACACCCCAACACACCCATGTAGACACGCCCATGTTGGTTCTATACATCCAATTACTTCCAATATCCAATGAAAATATATGAAAATCCCTATTGTAAAATCCATTCACAACTCAATTTGCCATAAATCTGGGCAGGTGATATCAAGTGATACTACTAATTCACTAACCTGATACTTCCGGCCATAGATCCATAGGATGATTCCTCTAAAAAAAAAACATGATTCCAGGCCAAACTAAAAAACGCCTGCCCCGTTGCTGCCCCGTTGTCCCTTCGCTTCCAACCTGCATTCTGTCCATTAAGGTCACTTGCACGTCAATGCTGTTCAGCTGATGCTCCTGGCGAGTCAGATCGAACAACTCTGGTTTCAGATCTCCAGAAAGATTATGTATATTATATTATATTATGAAACTCCTGGATTGATGTTCAGTTTTTATCCTCTCCTGGATATGAAAAAAAACATTCTGGAGATCAAAACAAAACCAAAATATCTTTGAACATTCCACAGTCAATTTATTTGCAGGTTGTTTATGTATAATTATATATATATATATATATACGCGGTATGTACTGGCCTTGATTTTTTTGGTGTTACTGGGAAAATCTGAACTGGAAACGCTTTCGTGTTTTCTTTTTAACAACCTGTTTCAGGGGATTCCTCGAAATTTTCGCATCATCCAATTTAAGACACCCTGAAGAGTCCCTTTAAGAAACTCACCGCCAACAGCCACTCACAACCACTTGATCATCGTCAAAAACTTGGTTGCGAAGTGGTTGTACTGCTTTGCTTATAGTTATTCCAATAATGACATTTTGGCTGACCCCTTTTCGATAGGTTAGTAGAACATAGTAGAACCCCAGAGAATAAACCAATGGGTTATTTGAACAGTTTTCCAAACCATGTGTCCCTTTCTACTGGTTGGTTGATAGGATTTCCCATAATCGATTGTGATAATCCCAATAATTGATTAGTTAGTATAATCCCCTATAACCATCAACAAACAGGGATGGTATGGACGATATAATCGGTTGTCATTATCATCCGTAAACTATCCCATTATTGGTTATACAGTGATATATTTCATTGTATTCACTTATTGTGTTCGACTACTACTACCACTATCATTATCATCATCATTCATTATCATGATAATAAATATAATCATTATTATCAACTTAATATATCTTAATTATCACTATTATCACTACTATCATGTTTTCTCCTTTATTATCACATATCATTATATATATATGTGGTATACTGTATACTATGTAGTGCTAGTATATATCGTTATTTACCTTATTATTATTATTGAACAACTATAATGGGATAATCATAATACAACAACTATAATGATAATAATCTCATTAGCTGGTTATAGTTTGTCACTAACTCTAAAATCATCCAAAATATATAGAAATAATAATGCTAATCATCCAGGTACTGGTAGTAAATTACTATAATTGTTATCGAAAACTATAGTTTCATCATCATATATGTATATATGTGCATAAATTGTCATATATGTTCATACATCATTACATATATATATGTTTCATTATTTACATATTTCTCGCTTATGGAATCATTATTGCTATGAATATGATTATACTCAATGATAATTATATTCAAATGTTGCTATGAGTATCATATGTTATCTCTCAATTACTGAATCATTACCCTCACAGTTTGCTATTGAACATGGCCATGGAAATAGTTGAATTATCCATTAAACATGGTGATTTTCCATAGTTATGTGGCTGTTAACCAGAAATAGTAACCCTTGGTTTTTTAGAAAACATATATTTGTTTTTGAATATCATATACCATCCCTCAATTATTTCACATACTGATACAAATGTCATATATCATCTCTCAATTACTGAATCATTAAACTAACATAGCTATTGAAAATGGCCATAGAAATAGCTGATTTACCCATTAAACATGATGATTTTCCGTAGTTATGTGGCTGTTTACCAAAGAGTAAGCCTTGGATTTTTAGGAAAACTCCAGTTGTTTTTATCATCATCACCATCATCATCATCATCAATAATCATTAATAGCCATTAATAACCATTATATAACCATTATATAACCATCATATAACCATCATATAACCATTATATAACCATTACATAACCATTATATAACCATTGATAGCCATCATCATCATCATCATCATCATCATCATAATCATTACCCTCTGGTAAACTAACGTAACTATGGAAAATCACCATTTTCAATGGGTAAATCCACTATTTCTATGGTCATTTTCAATAGCTATGTAACAAATTACCAGAGGGTATCAACATTATCATGATGCTGGAAACGCTCGTTCCGCCACTGGCCGGCAGGACCGCCAGATCCGCCACATTGAGGACTTGATACGTTGGAGCCACCTGTAGCTAAAACGGGCCGAGAATCCAGGGCCCAAGAACGATAGAAGGCGAAGATAAATCATCCCAAACTGGTGGTTCACCTATGAAAAAACATAAAAAATGGTGGAAACTTGAGATTTACTGTGATTCATTGTTGGAAAAAGGGTGAATAGATGGTGTTTTTTCCCTTTAGGTTTATCAGAAAGGGGGGGTTAACCATCAAACATCGGGTTTAATCTGGTTTAATCAAGCATGCTGAAACGAACATAAATACAGCCAATATAGTATGTAATAAAACTCTTATCTGGTAAATTAAAATAACTATGGTATACCTAGAATTTGTTTCGATGAATTACCCTCTGGTAAACAGCCACATAATTATAGAAAATCACCATGTTGAATAGGTAAACTATCTATAAATAGGCCATCTATACCATAGTTTTTTGTGTGTTTACCAAAGGATAGCTATTTATGTGGTGATTTTCCAAGGGGTCACAGATGATTTTAATCCCAATCATCCCGGGGGTTGATGGGGACATGGCTATCCGCTCTCCCCAAAAGGATAGGTGAAGCCGAGGATCATAGCGATTCAATAGATCAACGACTCAAAATCTATGATTTAAAAATGGATTGGAACTCTATTAGATTAGATAGTTAATCTATGTTAATTTATTTTCCTATTCAAAATCGATTCAATAGTGTCTTGGGAATCTTAGGAGTTGTTATGACGGGGATTTGACAAGGTATGTGTGTAGACAACTAGTCTATGTGACACTTTTATATACTTTTATAACATATTCTGATTCTGCATAATTATGGTAGTTTCCTAAAATAGGGGTACCCCCAAATTCTGAAGCGGCAGGGCATCCCGAACTAAATCACTGACGTCCAATGGCACTAAATCGTTCATTTCCACCTTACGAACTCCTTCTCTGGATCAGGATTTGTGAGGAAGCAAAAAGAAGGGTATTCTTTTTGCTAAGCAAATCTTCTTCAACTAAAAAAGCAAGAGAGAATTGCTTTATTGTACCTGTCCGCGCCATCTCAGTGAAGCTTCTCCAAAGCCCTGCAATCTTTGCGCTAAACTGATGAAATTCCAACACTGTGTCCACAGGGAGGTTTCCGAACCCCGTGCCAAAATTGTAATGCAGCAAGCAGTGGTGAACGTAGGTCCCATCCATTTTGGGGTACCTTTGTTTTAGGAAACCCCCATATGAACTTAGAACTGGCCAACATATGACATGGTCATCTTTTCATAACATCGTCACATATCGATTCTTTTAGCGGACTGCTCAGAGGCTTGACACTGAGGCCCCCCCAGTGAAATTTCGTTTCTACATGCTTCTACACCCCGCGAATACTATGGTTATATACCATATATATATATATATATATCTATCTATCTATACACCAGCCTTGTATCCCGTGGTTAACCCAACTATTCACCAGTTCCAAGCCAACTCCAATTAATCGTTTCCACGGGGGCCTCACCTTGTACAAAAGCTGGGGTTCATCCTAGAGAGATGTCAATTCTGATGGAACCATTCTGCAGGCTGCAGCTAGTCACCATTGAAGCTAAAGATGGAACAAAAAAATCCTTCAAATTGCCATCTTTAGGAGTCTAAAGATGGAACCCCTAAAGAACAAGACACACATATTATTCCTACTTTGGTGCAAAAGTGGTGGAAACATCATTTTCAGCCGTCGCCTGCAGATTTCAGCAATATCCCCTAAAAGTGGTGAACCCTAAATCCCAAATTCATCTTCTCTCCCCATTAAATCACCATGTCTAGATATGTTTAGCGTTCAAATCACCACTTTTAGATATATATTTTAGCAGTTATATTTACCATGTCCCAAAATGTGCCATGTCCAAACGCCATGAAAATCTTCGAGTCCCGTCCCGTCTCACTCCCGTCTCACTCCGATGTGGCCTGCCCCGGTTGGAGCTGGTCGCGGTCCAAGTACTGCGGGGGCGCTGTACGAAGCCGGAGGAGGCTCAAGGGATTTTTACATCTTCATTTTTATAAATCGATTCCTACAATCTGGATCTATGAACCATCCAACTTTTGACTATAGTTATAGTCTTTATAGTTGGTGTTCATTAAAAAGAACTAACATATCCTGGTTGGTGGTATACCTACCCCTCTGAAAAATATGAGTTCGTCAGTTGGGATAATGACATTCCCAATATATGGAAAGTCATAAAATTCATGTTCCAAACCACCAACCAGTCAAGTTTGATGTTGATGTTAATTTTGTTCACTTGTTTCTGTTTTTTGTAAACTGCTAGGATTGTTGATTGTTTCTGACAAATGGGAGGCTTGTTGGGTTGCGTTGGTGAACTCTAAATGGAGCCCCGGTAGTGGACCTTCAGGGAACTTTAAGGTAGCGCTTCACATCAGAGTTGCGCTGAGAATCTACAAAAATGATGATCATAGAACCAGCTTCCCAATGTAAATTATGTAAATTTAAGTACTTTAAATGGCCATTTGGAATCCATTTGGGTGTATCTCCCATGTTCAGACATACTCATCAAGAAGACTGGTTGTTTTTTGCAGGTCTCACGTTACTGTCGGTTACCGGGGTTATCATCAAATCATGGGACAGATCTACGGAGATCTACAGTATGTGCCAACTGCAAGAGAATTTGAGGTCAATCTACAACAGTAACACCAGGAATCCTCCAGGAATCCTCAGTTATAATGGTGTATTTATAGATATAGAATGGTATATATATATATTGCCTTAACTTTTCAACAACCATTGCTTCTCATTGCTCATATATGCTCTAATATCATATTCGGATAGTTCTTGATTAAAACACATCAAAACCTATCTTTGTATCACACCTGGTTGGTGGTATACCTACCCCTCTGAAAAAAATATGCGAGAGTCAGACGGGATCAGATTGGATCATCATCCCACCTATTGGGGACAATTTAAAATTCATGTTTGAAACCACCAACCAGGTAACATTTCCAAGATGGCTCCCGTGTTTTGGTGAAGCTCCATGGGTTCGAAGGGTTACAACAATGCACTCAACTGATGGAAAAAACCTTGGATGATTCAGCAAATTTAAATAATTTAGATGTTTAGAGGATCTACCTACTAGACAGGTTTAAACATATTTATAGGGTTTAATAATATACAACATTAGAATACACTAAGTCTATCTAGACGACCTATGAAATAGGCCTATAATGATATATATATCATATTATAATATGTATATAATATATAATATATATATATATATACACCATTCTATATCTATAAATAGCAAGTGATGATACCTCAGATCTATTGTGGTTCTTCAATGGCTGTATATATGGAGCTCTCTTATGTCATGGGGGTACCCCCAAATCATCAATTTTAAATCATTTTAATGGGATTTTCCAGTATAAACCATCCATTTGGGGATACTTTACTTTACCCTCTGGTAAACTAACATAACATATGGAAATAACTATGGAAAATCACCATTTTTAATGGGAAAATCCACTATAAAGTGCCATTTTCAATAGCTATGATAGCTATGTAACAAATTACCAGAGGGTATCTAAGGGTCCATTGGGATTTATGCTACTTGGGCGCACTGGAACGGAATACAGGCACCTCGAAAAGGTGTTCACAGTTTGTCACTGCTCTCAATGCCAATCGAACGCGGCTGGAGAATCCATGATTTACTTCGATGATGTTCCCATTTCAATGCATTTGTTTTGTCGGAATTTCCGGTGAAGCTAGACCTTTGGGACTACCGGAGAGTATCTTCCGGGCGCGAAAAAGGTTCAAAAACGGACCAACGTTCTAGTGATGACATATCTGAAGGGGAAACCTTGCACAAATGCGTCAGTTTGTCAGCTTAATTCTGTTCACCACCGTTTCCCTGTGTTTAGTGGATCGGCTCCGGTGGAAAAAAAGGGTGGCTGGTGGAACCTTCTCGCATTCTTGATAAATCCTTATACCCTCTGGTAATTTGTTACATAGCTATGGAAAATATGGCCATTGAAATAGTGAATTTTCCCATCAAACATGGGATTTCCCATAGTTACGTAAAAGTTTACCAGAGGGTAAATCCTCAAGAAATCTCATCCCAAATCAGCAACAATCAGCAACAATCCCAGCCTAACCATGGATAAAGTCCCAGTAAGGTCGCGCCATGTCGCGCCATGTTTTTCCCAAGCATGTCGCGAATGAGATCAGGAACAAAAAATCCCGAATCATATCCTATTCAAATAAATGTAGCCCGGATATCCCAAGATATCTCCATGAATGTTCCCTTCTGAATATTCCATAAACATCCAATGAATTCAGGCGCATGTTTCGTGGTGAAATAACCCGTTTTTCGTGGTGAAATGATCGCCTCGGGCGGTTCTGGTTGGCTAATTTGCCAAACCAGCACTTCTCCACACCTAGGAGGGTCGGGTGGAGATGGAGTCCCCATCTCCAAAACCGCGTAAGAAAAATGGTGATTGAACCACAATGGGGCCACATAGTTGGCTAAGTTGGTGCACATATCTCCAATCACTAGGGTTTGTGCTAGATTCTGCTAGATATATCGATAGTTTATGGATCTATCAATGATAATATGACCATCTTTTTCCGAGAGCTGCCGCGAAACCTTTGGCTCTGAAGGATTCCCCTGAACATGGGCCTTTCATGAGGTTTCCATAAATGGGGATACCCCAAAATAGATGGTTTGTAAATGTATAAATGTGTAATTATAATGAACCATCCCAATCTCAAATGGATGATTTGGGGGTACCCCCAAATCAGCGGAAAGCCATAAAAATCTGTGCCATGGTCGAGTTTGGGATTCCATGGTGCTATGGTCATCCATCCGAAACTGGGAATCCGAATAGAGATGGAAAGGCGACGGATTGATCCCTACGGATTGATGACCATTCCATCGAGCATTCATATGCCAAGATCAAGAAAGATTTGATGGCCGCACCGGTGCGGAAGTGGCAGTGGCGCGCTTTTTTGGGAACTTCAAAAGCAAAAGTGAACATGTGCGGGTAAAAAGTGAAGTTGACCGACAAAGGGTTCCAAGACGGTGGTAAAACGCGTTTTTTTTAAACAAAAACAACATGATGCTTTTGAACATTTTTTTCAGCCTTTCAACAGGCAATTTTCGCTGACAGGCGCAGTGGATTGCGGCTTTCAAGGCTAAAAATACCGTCCTGCAAAGCCCTCCGCACGGAAGTTTGATCGTGAGCAACCGCCATCAGTCTCCAGTTCAAGCCCGGTGTTTTACATGAAAAAGAAATCTTCAGAAACCCTGCAAGACCTACATTTGCTCGGTGGTGCCCCCCAGGTATGTTTGTGGGTGTAAAAAAAAACATTAGCCACAATAGCCATACCTATCGTACATCCTAGCTATCTTGGCCACGTTTGCCAACTTAGCTATCTAGGGGGCCCACCCTTGTAGACGTATTATCAAAGTTATCGGCACCCACAAGAACGAATCTACAGGCCGATTACATCTGGTGAACCCAAGGCCATAAACATCCATGAACCATCCCCAAGTCATCACCACTTTAATGGCTGGTTGATTTACCAGTCCCAGTCATGGTAGGTTTTCTCAGCCACAGGGTGGACCCATGCTGTCATGGGTGCCCGGCTGAAATTTTGTGACTGCTTAGATGACTTGCAATGTACATCACCCGCATACACAGAAAACACCTGGGTCCCAAGAAAACATAGGAAAACCACATCAGAGCACTAACGTTGTGATCACACTTACTCTCACGAAGAGAACCACTCTTTAACATTATTTACCTGATTAAACCTCTGGTTATCAACGCCATAGCAATGGATGATGATGTTCCAAGCTATAAATCTCTATTTTTATGGGGGAATTTTCCAGCTATGTTGGATGTTTGATCACAGGGATTTCCCATGGCCAAATTAGAATTCTGGGGCTCCAACCACAACCGCTCCGACTTGGGCGTTTTCTTGTGATTTCGCGGCTGTATGTCACGCCTGAGGCGACGATCGAAAATGACTTGCTCCATATGAACTACCCAAAAGCTGGGAGGTAAGAAATTTCCGACTCTATTTGAATTTCAGGTATTCCATAAGGATATAATTAAAGAATATTAAAGATATATACGGATCAGATATTCATAGATATTCCCAGGGGGTCAAAATGATTGATCATCACTTTCAATATTTCTAGAAGAAACAATGCTATCATCTGGACCTGCATTGATCATCAGTGTCCCCGTCACAAATGGCTGGTGACAGCCAAAGACCTTTCAAGAGCTGATCCTATTTTTCTAGGGTGACACATCTTTGGGTGAAATGTCCCACAAAAGACCTTTATGTCCAATGACAACTACCTTGTTTTGGGGTGACATGTCCCAAAACATGGCATAAAGCCCTCAATCCTCATCAGGGCAAAACCTCAATCCTCAGTCCAGCGATCGCCATGTTTGATTCCCAGACTATGCGAAGCATGGTGCTGGTATATGCAAACCGCACCAGAACTGGGTGATTTTGTGGCAAATGTTGGGATTTAAAAATCCAGCACCATGGTTCGCATATGGGAGAGGCTAATCATCAGGCAGCCATTCATCGCAACATTTTAACGGTTTCAAGAGGATACCCGAAGCAGCAACATGTATTTCCCGGTGGCATCCCAGGTCCATAGCTTTACGACTTTTGAGCAGACAGCATTCTGAAAAGTACATCATTTTGTCTTGTCATCTGCATGACTGAGGTGATAAACCAAATCATAGATAATGATAAATCATTCAGATACTACATCATACTACATCATACTACATCATACTACATCATACTACATCATACTACATCATAGGTTGGTAAACCATTCCCAAATGGTAGGTTGATCATTGTATTGGGGTTACCACATTTTCTTAGGATCATTTGTGTCCAATGAAGAGGTCAACTCCGGGATGTTGTTGTGGCGGCCGTAAACCTGGCGGTTCGCATCCACCCTCTCCGGGCTTCCCAGGTCTTCAGTGAAGAAGTCTGGCACTGTTTCGCTGCCGTACTCCCTGGATTGAAGATCAAGGGGTGCCAAAACGCGTTGCCACTCACGCGGGCGGTGTAGAGTACCGGGGTGACCAAAGATCAAGACCTTCTACAACCGTCTTTGTAGGACTTTCACTAGTTGTGTTTCGTCTCAATATGCTTGAATAATCTTAAGATATTACATATTCTAAGTAATTATAAAAGTATTGAGTCAAATAAAAATCTGTTTAGCTATGTGGCTATGTGTAACTAGTGTAACTATATAGGTGTAATGTATTTATTCTACGTATGGCTCAAATTGTAAGTAAATTAGCATTGATTAGGTCCGCGGGGTTGAAAACACACTTAATCTACTTATATAGGCTTTATATAGGTCTACTTGGCAGGACTTAGCAAAATCGTTTCGTTCGAATCTTTTTTTGGGTTCTGAATTGGAAAATGAAGAGCGCATACCATTTCACTGTTGCTACTTGGTTTGAGAGATGTCACCCCATCCCTCGGCATGAAGAAAACTAGATGTCCACAATTCATTCATCATAATTCATAGTCATTTCATAGTCATTTCTATTGGTGACCCAAGGCATGGTTGCTCCCAACACCCATATACAAGGAGGGAAAGTGGTAGATAAAGAGGTCAAATGTTGTTCCAGCCTTGTGGCTATCTTTTACCATGAATTGGAGCAGCCCTGGGCCCTTTTTGTTGGACAAGTGCCACCACCACATGATGTGCAAAAACGTGCCAGGTGGCTCGGAGTATTCCTCCCAGCACTCCCACTGCAGGCCATCCTGAGAAATAGTGAGAAAAGCTCACCGGGGAGCCTATCTTTGGATAAAATGATAGTATGCACTGTCATTATTTTTTGGGGTCCTTGTTGTTTTCCTTGGGTCAAGTTGGCATATTCCCTACGTTTCTTGGCAAATTGGAATGCCAGCTTTCACTTTCAGAAAGAAACACTGGGACTGGGATGCTTTTCCCGACATGCCCAAATCAATCCATATCTACTTCGATTTTTATCCCGCTCATTGAAACAATTCGTTTGAAATTGTGCATGGGATAACCCACTTAGTGGACCTGGTAACCATGATTACCATCCCTAATTGGGGTCGTCGCTCAGTGATTGAACAGAACTTCAATGTCCAAGAACTTAGAGGGGCTGCCTGCCTGATGCCGTGCAAACCATCACGATTCCGGTTGGCCTTTGGAGCAAATTATCTTATCTGTCATGGCTACACCCCAGTGGTTCATTGCTTCACTCCCGGCATTTAAGTGATGTTGCAAAATAAACATATTGAAATCCAAGGTTTGGATTTGGACATTGATAACTCTTGATAACTCAATGATAATCCCAATTTGGAATTGAAATCCCAACATGCCATGCAATCCCCATTTCTTATCCCCCCCCCCCGGTTATTGATAACGCTGCTGCTTCCGCCACCAGTCCTGGGGTGGAAGCGGAGCAACCTGCATCAGCTGGATCGGATCCCCAGTCGTCACTGGTTTCAATACTCAAATGGTCTAATTTGGGATGATTTTGGGGATAAATGCCCCCCCCATTTTTTTAAAGGAACACCTCCATTTATCCTTGTTTGATATTGTTTGAACCATTTTGAAACTATACTATTTCACGATCGTGAGTATGTACCATGATTTGCCATCATCTGCCATAATTTTCTGTGCATGTCGATCTTCTTGCAGCCTGTGGGCTTAATATGTTCAAGGGGAACCTTGATCATATAAGCACAATATGAAGGCTGGTATGTCATGTTTATTGGATCATATTGGTTACTCGTCTAATCTCATCTATCATCTATCATGTGGTGAAGAAACTCGGGAGCTTCCGCTCCTTGGCTCCTTCTTTGACAAGTTCACAGGGATTATGGACTTTCTTCATCAGATAGTGATAGATAAACATGTTGAAACTTGGAATATCCAAAGTTATATTGAGCAAATGCATCAAATGCTGGGTCGTAAACACGACCACACACATCCACCTGTCACTTAAGTAATTTGTCCCGATACTATCAGCATGAGCGCAACCGAAAAAAGTGGCTAAGTGGCTGGTGCCAACCCGCGAAACTCCTCATGCTTTTCCCCATGAAATCTCGAGTTTTCCCTGTCATTTCTTCCTTATATAAATCAATCCACCGAGGGGAAATCGCACAGTTTTTCCCAAAAAAAAAGTGGTGTTGTGCCCTATACTTCGCTAACTCTTCAGTTGACGAAGTTCAGGCTTTATGATGAGAACATGAATGATCACCGAATCTGGTTGGTGAAGTTTTAACCATCTTGAAAAATATGAGTTCGTCAATGGGAAGGATTATCCCATATATGAAATGGAAAAAATGTTTGAAACCACCAACCAGGAATGTAATTTCAAGGGTTATAAACCAACCGAACTAGGGAGTTGACACCTTGTAGTTTTCCAAAAGTGGTAACCTGAACCGGGAAAACATGGGAAAACTACTCCCCGGGAAAACCGGAGCGACCCCCCAAGGTTCATAGAATTGACAATGTGGGCCGTTTCAGTTGTAAGATGGCTTATAAATCCCAATAACTGTTCCCAGTATCATAAACCATAGTAACTATATACTTGGAGATATCGATTTGACACCTTCAACATCAAAAACTGGAGCTTGCCATGGTTGATTACCAGAAGGTACGAGTGAAACATGAACTGGTTGGTGGTTTCAACCTCCCTGAAAAATATTAGTCAGATTGGATCAAAAAAATATTAGTCAGTTGGGATGATTATTCCCAATACATGGAAAAAATAAAACATGTTCCAAACCACCAACCAGCCATAGTTACTTGAGTTATAAACGAACTTATCTATCTGGAGGGCCCCACTTTGTTCCGAAAAATAGTGGTTGCTGAATATTCACCCTATCGTATCTCCCCAAAAAACCACGGGAGAGTCCTCCGGAGGTCCTCCGTGACGCCGTGCCTGAAAATCCAGAGTTTCTAATCTCTCCTGCACCCAGCCGCTTTTCACCTCACTAAAAGCGGCGATTTCAGCGGTTCAGCGGCCATTTTTTTCTGTTTTTTATTGTGATGATGTGATGATGTGATGGCTAGGGCGTTTTTCTGCCAGGATTTCACGATTTCACGGCGAATGAATTTTCATGTGGTCTCTTGTTTTTGTCTCTACACATTAAATCATGGTAGCCATTGTTTCTTGTAGCCATTTAATGGTAGATATTTCATGATATTTCTCTATATCATGGTAGCCATTTCATCCGGAGTGCTGAAGAGCCTCATCAAAATTCATCAAACACAAATGTCACCTCTACGTTTAGCTGAGCATTTAGAATGACAGCAGCATCGATGTACCAGGCGTGGATGGGAGTCAAAATGAAATCCTGGAGAAAGGTCAGATGCTGGGAAGTTCACCAATGCAGGCTTTGACCCATACGTATCTGTGGTGTCATATTACATTACCTAATGTTACCTATAAAATCCTATAATTACATACCACTGCATCATGGACCTGTTCGCCCTTATCCAAAGTACTTCTACTGGTTCTTTGTATTTTTCTTGCCTGGAAAATGGATGTCTGGCCAATTCCGATGCATCAACCCGGCTCAACATTGTAACACAAATTTCATTCCACCGGCAAAGCCCATTTCCGAAACTGACGATTTTCAATGTTTTCTCTTGAATTGCATCCTCTACTAATACCCTAATACATCCGAATACCTTCGTTGTGAGGTCGTTATTTCATGGATTTTCCACACAACGGGTCCCAACCAGGCATCACGACCATCTCGTTCAATGGTGAGTTGCAACCCATGTAGAAGCCTTGGTGCAACATGGTGCAACTTATGCAGGCCTCCCCGATAGAAAAACTACTAGATCTATAGGTCAATCCCGAAACTGATTGGGGCTTTCCATAGTTATGGGGGTGCCCAGAAATGAATGGTTTTATAGTGGCAAATCCCATTAAAATGGATGATTTAGGGGTTCCCCCATTCTAGGAAACCTCCAATTGGACGACGAATGAAGCTAAGTTAAGGCAGAACATGTGTGAATTTCCTGCCAGTGTTTTTTGTGGCTGATTTGTGTCCATCAAAATGGCCACATATTCTATACTGTATTAAAATATATGCTACTTTTCAATACCCCTCCAGTCGGCATAATCAGGTACCTTAATGAGATTTACACATTCTTGCTGTTATTTAACCTCCGGCAATCAAACACGGCAATTGAACATCCCCTGCAAATGGATGTTTCAGTAAGCAACATTCATCTATATACAAATGGAGGATTTTCCATTGCTATGTTTGATTAAACAGAGGGATGTAAAGGGTATATCCAAAATCTATGGCCATGGTTTTTGGGTAAAAAATGTGTTTTAATCATGTTGAATTTCATTGATTATGTTTTGAACATATATTAACATATTAAAACATAGCCCAAAACCATTGGAATTTCATGTTTAAAAAAATGGTAGTTATTGTCAGACAGTCGGATCTCCAGGATCCCCGGCAGCCCAGGGTCACGATCTTCTGTGTCTGAACACAGAAGTATTTCACCACTAACCTCAGCAGAGTTGACCCTGTCGAATATCTAAAACGCATCGAAAAATGGTCGAAAAATGTCAAAAAATCAGCATTTTAAACAGAAGAGATCCCCGGGCTGTGGAAACTCGACACTTTCAGAAACATCTAAGTTGGGAATGCAGTTGGGACTATCCGTGTGGAAAAATACTAAAAATCCAAACTCGTGGGGGTTACCACCATAGTTCTACCATGTACCTCCACTTCCAAGTAGTCCATTCCGGATCCCTTCTATGGTTGAAAGTTCACCGAGGGCGGTATATGGCGGTATAGGGTGTATGTCTTGACACATCCCCGTATGCGTTATGGTGTGTCTCAAGAATTCAGCTGATCATTGGCTGCATTGGACCATACCAGTAATGTGGTTAAAACAACAATAATTCATCCCCAAAATCACCATGAATAGGTGGTATAACCCTTCCCGAATGGGTGGTTTATTATTGTTTTAATATGTTTTAATCACATTTGCTTTTTGTCATCAAGTAGAAACATTGGGCTTGAACTATATGACGCTCCAAATGATGGGACAAAATCTAAGTTGCAATCAACTACAAGATGATGCGCCCTCTCTTTGTTGGCTTATATATAATCTACATGAACCAGAGTACAGTAGTCATCTAGTTACCCTAGTTGGCATAGTTATAAACCAACTTAGCTAACAAGGGGGTACGAGTACTTGTGGTATGTTTTTCGTCACTGTGGATCATCCCATTTCTAGAAAGATTCAACCGAAACTACCAACCAGTTGTAGATAAAAAAGAGTTGACTAAATCCAACCCAACAGCTTTATGTAGCTTTATGTACTGACAATCTACAATTCATGGGGTTCACAAACATTCACAAACCCCAGTCCTCACGGGGCTATCCCAAGTATGACTGACAAACACAGAAACGTGGGGTTTGCTTGCTTGTACAAGGTGGTGCCCCGGTTCGTTAGCTAAGTTGGTTTATAAACCATTGTAACCCCTATAATTAACTAGTTTGTTATGTCTACCATAAACCATTTTTTTACGCCACTTTTTTGTTCGGCAACTGAACTCTATCGACTGGGGGCCCCATCCAATTTGATCTAAGGATGGCACATGATCACCGTTTCCTCGTCCCACCTGGCCAGAGCAGCAAGAGAGATGGAGCTATGTTGACCGAGTAGGAAAGAACGGAGATCAAAATATACTGTAATTTGATTTTCAACATAATCATAGTGTAATATATATATATATAATATACATATATATATATATACAATAGTAGTTTTGATTTTCGACATAGTTGTTTCTTTAATGTGGCTACTCCCTATGAAAAAGTCCAAGTCGTGAGATCATGAGAACTCGGATTGAAACACCGCCTGGCAATTTTAGATACAACGCCAACATCCGTTGGAAATGAACCCTGGTTGCATTTGATTCATTCCTTTTGGGGCCTTTTTCGGGGAAAATTTGATCTTTTTTCGGGGAAAGGTATACCAAATCATCCAAAACTACTGGGTTCTTGGAGATACAAAACTGCTGGTGAGATACAAAGTTGGCTTCTGAAAAGATGCTACTCCGTTCCATCTGCCGGATCATCATTGAAACAACATGCCCGATATCGGGTACCATTTTCTATCACACCCAAATATATGGCGGTCATATAATGTGTTATAATGTTATATATATATATATTATATATCCACTTAATATCACCATGATTCCCTCATTTAGAATTCAAAACAAACCACTCAACTTCTTTGTTACATGATCATCTTTCCACAGTTCGTGGCGAGTTTGATGGCTTTAAATTTCGAGGGTTTTATCACCATTTTGGATGGTTGTAGCTCCATAAATCTATTTAAACTCACATTGAATAGTCTCAACTCACATAAAGTATCTCATTCAAAAAACCTCGAAAAAATGCTAGAAGATATGATAAAATCCATTAAACATCCTATAGATGTACCCTCTGGTAATTTGTTACATAGCTATTGAAAATTGCTCATTTATAGTTGATTTATGTTGATTTACCCATTTAAAATGGTGATTTTCCATAGTTTTTTGTATGTTTACCAGAGGGTAAATGTACCATTTTCTCATGATTTTCATGGCCTTCAAATCTTCCAGGGCCCCCAGGGCGGTGGCGCCTTGAAAGGTCATCTGGCGGTCGTTCAGGGCCTCTCCACCTGCGCGAAGGAGACATATCTTTAAGCGAATTGGGATTATTAGAGTTTGGATTATTACCCTCTGGTAAATTAACATAGACCCTGGCAGATAGGGGTTGGAAGACTAGTTTCCATTACTGTAAACATTGGCTATTTTCAGGGTCTATGTTTATTTACCAGAGGGTAGTTGGGATTATTACTATAGATGATCAGTAACCATTATATTGTCTATAGATTATCATCTAAATAATACAATAAATGACGATATATAATAAGAATTATTGTATCATCTATATTTATGATTTCAATATGGATAACAATTATATTGTATCATCTATATAACATAATATCCATTCAACTATAGTTGAACCATTATAATATATTCATGATCAGTTGAATAGATTATAATGGTTTGTTGAACCATCTACATCCACGAATATCCGTTCTAGTTGGTTCATCTATTGTATATTGGATTATATTATCATTATTTTTTATCAGTTGAACCATCTATATCATCTATATCCATGAATATGCACTCAACTAACATCAACTAACCATAATATTTTATACATCAACTAGCCGTGAAATATTATGGATTATTGGTTCAACCATCTATAGATCAACCATCTATAGTTGAATCTAAGAGCCAACATATTGGTGAATATGTCAACCATTATAATATACATACCTTTGTTGAACCATCTATCCATGAATATCCATCTATAACAGTTTAGTATAAATCAATCTAGTCGTAAATTATTGTTTGGTATTGTTCAACCATTTATGCCAACGTATGGAATATATTTCTTATAGTTGGTTGATTAATAGATGGTTGATCTAAAATTGGTATTTAGTTGGTTGATATCTAGCTGGAAATACACATCATCTCATGGAAAATCAAATAGACATATCTATGTATCTTGCTGCATCTTGCTGCTCAAGATCGAAGTGTAAACCGATTCTGCAACTGTCGTTTGCAGACAATTACATCAATAAATTCAATGAAACCAATCACTGCAAGGCTTGGGAAGTCCTCACCCTACAGCTGTCAAATTTGAAACTCCAATGGCAACCCATCTCTGTATCAGAAGATATCGGAAACCCGTGTCGAACGATTTGTCGAACGATTTGTCGAACTTCGCAGAAGGTCTTGGTGTAGCCTCACTGGACTTGTTCACGTCACCTATCTACTGTTATCTATATAATACAGTATTTGTTATAAACAATATGTGCTTATTGATATATTGATTAATATTGATTACACATATGCTATATAATTATATGTGATTTAAAATTGTAGGTTCTATATACATATAATAGTAGTTGATTACTAGTTCTAGAGATTCATTCCCAATAATAGATATTATGCTATGTAGATACTTATAACATGGATTCACATATTGTAATATCCATCAAGAACCAAGACTGGCAATGACCAGAACGCTTGTGGTTGGTATTTCCGCCACCGATAGTACGGCAAAAATCTGTTTTTTCCGGTTTTTCATATTTTTTTGCATGTAAAATGGTTGGTACAGGATATCATGGTCAAAACCAACCAATAGGATTTTTCACCAATAGGTTTTCAGACGCAGGAGGCGGTTGAAAAGGCTCTGGCTCTTGGTGACAAAAAAAGAGGTGGTGATCCGGAACACTTCAGTGGACGATCACAGGAAGATCCATTGAAATATCGAGCCAATTTTTCAGGAATAAGCGTTCCTAGTGAAACCAGAAAGGGGTCAACCAACAGTGATCAAGAAACCAAGTTGTGTCGGCGGTATCGCAAAAAAATGGGACTTCAGCCATCAGTTCACTGAAGGTCAAATCATGTGTTGTTTGATGTGAATCGTTGTTTTTTTGGGGGGGTACTTCGTTGACCAACCCGGGTATCAACTGAGTTGTTTCGTTTTTTTTAAATAATATTGACTGAATTCCAATTCATTTTGGAACATGTTTGCAGACAATATATATATATATATATATGTGTGTGTAAATATAAACATGTATATACAATGTAAATTAATGTATCTATCTATATATATATATATATAATGTGTATATAGTCTAAATATAATGAAACTACATCGTGTATATATATATAGTGTATATATAGTGTATATATAGTGTATATAACGTGTATATACAATGAATAAATCGTGTATCTATAATGTACATATAATGTACATATGATGTATATATAATGTATATACCATGTGAATATACATAAGTGTGTATATATATATATATATTATTATGTATATATATATTATTATGTATATATATATATATATATATATTATACCTAAACATATGAATAGAACCATGTGCGTGTATACCATCATATAACATTGAACATGTGTATGTACATACATGTATATATATATATATATTTATGTACACAAATACACATAATAATCATACTTATGTACTTGTGATTCCTCACGCATGTATGTATATGTACATGTACGTGTATGTATAATTATGTATATACGTATATACTGTGTATATATTTACGCATGTAAATAGATATATACATATAATATATATATTTATGTATGTATGTATGTATGTATGTATGTATATATGTCAGTGTAATTGGTGGGTCAAAGTGGCTCATACCTACTGCAAGTAAAAGGGCCGTGGGTATGAGCCGCGTAGACTTTGGGTTTATCCATTCTATCCCCATGAAACCACTTGACAATATTCCAATTGATCACTCGTTGTTATGATTGTTTATCCCATATATATATATATATGTATATAGTATATGTAGCATCTGGGAACGGAATCGCAGCAATTAACAAGTATACAGAAGTATCAAATATGTAATATATGTACATATGTAACAAATATACACATTGATTTTCAAGATTTTTCAAGATCTATTTCTGGGTTTCTCCCATGTACTATGGCTTTCACCGAGACATTTCCCGGAACCTCAACGGCGCTGGACCAAGTTCGTAGCCGTTGGATGCGACCTGGGCGTCTCTCGGTATCCACGTCGAGGTCACCAGCGTCTCAATCAGCGAGACCGTGTGATTGTACGTGTGTCTATGTGATGTATATATGTTTATATATATATATATGTTTATATATATATATATATGTTTATATATATATATGTATATACATGTACATCCTCAGTACATACACACATATATATATACAGAGAGAATCTACATATATTGTGTTCATATGTATATATATATATATGTATATATAGTGCATGTATCGGTGCATGTGTGTAATATTGAATAATAATAATAATAATATCATCAGCTATATATTTAGATTAGCAGGTATACACCACATAACCAATCGTATTCACAACTGCATTGCATTTGTTGAATCTGCACTGATAACAGGGACCAAGCCGTCCTGGAAATGAATCGAGAATTTGTCGGCCCCTTCTAGCAGACAGGCTCACAATGAACCAAGGGTTCGTTCGGGTGCCTTTTCATCATTAGACGCAGGCAAGACTCAATAACCTGGATATATTTGATATATATATATATATATTATATTTACCAAAGTTCACCAGCCTGAAGAGATAAGCTTACCCCAAAGCCCACACACATTTCAAACTCACTTTTTTTTTTCGCACAAAACACGTCAGTTTCCTGCTCAAAACATGACAAAACATGTGAGTGTTAGGTTTCAACCATTGTTGCCCCAACAATTTGTTTGTTGAGATTATCTTCCTGTCTTTTTCGGGTGCTTCAAAATAGGCAACATCCCATGTTATGTCGTAATTCTTCCATTTAAAATTGCGGGAACTGAGGTCTCTCCAAATTTTTGTGTAAACAAAACATAAAAACCGATTTAAAAACGGCAGAAAAACAGAGACTGTCTCAACAACCCAAGGATTCACTGGCCTAAATTTCAGGGAATATCCCCACAAAATATGGCCTGAAATATGGTACTAACGTACCTCCATTTTAGGATCCTGAAATTCCCATTGATCCCCCTTAGTAAGTGGCTTATAACCCCAGTTATGAGTGGACTAACCTTACTCACCTTAGTATCCCCATTCACAGTTTAGGATTGGCTTCATATTTTTTGGGTGAAAAATGATGGAAAACTGCTAAGGCGTTGACGCACAGCACCACCAGGCTGGGATTCGCGGAGTCCTCGGCCGCTTCAAATGGGGGCATGGCTGGCCCAGTTTCATGGGGAATTCTGAGTCGCCAAAAAAATGGTTATTTAACCAGGATTTACTATGATTTAGTAGGTTTTATGGTGATTTAATGGGATTTAATGGGATTTATCAATAGCTATAGAAATAGCCATAAATATAGCATCTATAGATATTTATAGGGAGATGAACATCCATTTACCAATATATATATATATATATACCACCTGGTTATTTAACATAGCCATGGAACATCACACTTTTTAATAGTTAAACCATCTATAAATGGGCCATTTCCATGGCTATGTTAAATAAGCAGAGGGTACCAGGTAAACCATATCTAATTGAGAAAATTAGGTGCTCAATGACTTTTGGGGTATTCTATTTTAGAATAAAACCATTTACATTTATGTATTTGTGATGTGGGTTGGGCCAAACTTGCTTCCTTCAAAAGGAAGAGGAAAGAGAAGGAGGAACGGGTCTATCTGAGGTCTGGGGCTATCGCTAAGAAATCGCTATGGAAATCGTTATTTTTTATTTCGACTCAAAAGCGTGTACTCGAGGTACGAAACAACTTGAGACCTGGACATCATGCACATTTGTAGGTATCGCTGGGTGCCAATCGCTACAGTGTGTGTTTGGTGCACATGGCACACTTTCCAGACACTTTGGGGAGCTCTACGCCTACTCCCGAGTGACAAGTTCCATTTAAGTGCCATGGCCCTTATGAAGGAATGTTTACAGTAAGTCTTGGCCGGAAAGTGAACCGCACGTCAGGGTTGTAATGGGTTTTATCTAGGTACCTTTGCAGGGCTATGAGTCTATGAGGAAACTCTTCTATCTGGCTAAACACCCATCTTCACCACTGGTAGGAACCATTTACAAGAGCTGGGTAGCCAACTGGGATCCCTCTTTCGTACATCAAAAACACGCACTTCTACTACTGCTTATGGCTGTTTCATCCCCATAGTTCATTGTGATTTTTCACATTTTCCAGTGCAAAACTCACCAATCTTATCATCTTCACAAGTTTTCGGAAAATCATTTGATATGTTTCCCTGTTTCCCCGTTTCATGGGGGTAAAATCCCTGTATCACGGTGGCTAAATCTCATCTTTTCCCCATTTCATGGTTGTTAAATCAACCATTTTCCACCCGCTTCACTGAGATTTTGAGATTTGCCGGAAGATTCTTACATGGGGTTCCCCACAGATTCACCTTAAATGGTGGATATTAGGGTCAACAAACCATAGAGTAAGTTCATGGTTGTTGGATCCCATAGCCCTGGTGAATGAATTTTCACATAGCTCTGGTCCAGTGGAAGCCGTTTCCATCGCATCTCAAATAATTTTTGCACCATTTTGTTCCAATTACCTCAGGGTCTACTAGCTGACTAGCCCCATAATAATTGCCATAAAAAAAAACATTCAATGGGGTTTATTGTTTAATCAGTTATAAGTTATAATCAGTTATCAAAAGGGCATAATTAGATAGGTTGTATCAATTTCTTGTTGAACTATCTCTATGGGTATATTACCAGAGGGTATCTTGGGATTGTTGGTTAATCAGTTAGATTAACCATCACTATTTAAATTATTATCATGATTGAAATTCATGGATAAAATCCGTGGGTTAATCTGACATACGTAGGCTATCCCAATTTCAATCATTATATCACAAGGTGGTGGCCCCCTCAGTTATGTTTGTTTATAAACCACAGTAGCTAGTTTGATATACCTACCATAAACCCAACAGTCATTGGAGTTGTGGCATGACCCTGCACCATTCACAATCAATTAATGGGTGCTAGACACCATCCCGATGAATGGTAGCTTTATGGCTTTGGGTTTCCAACGTTGTCCCCATTTCAATCATTATATCACTGGTTGGTGCTATACCTACGCCTCTGAAAAATATTAGTCAGTTGGGATAATTATTCCCAATATATGAACAAAAAAAAACATGATCCAAACCACCAACCAGATCATATTCTATCACCATTAAGTCATTAAGCAGTGAGCATAGATGTCCTTTTTCCTACTGGTTGGTTGATTCATAGAGGGGCACCCACATTCAACACCTGATAGGTAAATCATGTTACACTGGTATATCAAACCGCCCCTCTCTTTTTCCTAAAAGGACAACCCAACCTGAAAAAGGGGAAGTACTGTAGCATACAAAGCCATAGAACTTAGGGCAAATCCCCTGACATAGCCCCACAATGCCCCAATAAAATTTTTGTTGGGCCTCATGGTACCTCCAATATCCTCCAATCAATCGGCTCCTCATTTTGGGCCACCCTTCAGTCATCGTCGTGAAATCCCCAGAGGAATGACACGAATTAATAGGCACTAATTAATTGACACACATGAAATAATGGATGCAGCCTGATGCCATCCTCAGGAGGTCTGCCAGGATCCTCATGATAGATTTGGCAAGGACAAGTCACGTCACGTCCTGTGCTGCGCAAGGGGCGCGCCTCCTGTGAGATGGCAGATGGAAGCTGCACTCCTCGTCCTCGTCATCTGTCAACTTGGCACACACTATTATGTTGAGTCGACAAGTTCCGCTTCACCTTACTTGGGCATCCCACGAATTGTGAATGGGTCATAACAGGTCAAAAGCCCCCAGTTAGGTTAATGGAATACCCTCTGGTGAACTAACATAGCAATGGAAAGATCCACCATTTATAATGGGAAAATCCACTATTTCTATGGCCATTTTCCATTGCTATGTTAGTTCACCAGAGGGTATCCCCATTTGGGGGGTTCCTAAGTCATGGAGCTACCCCCATGTACGGGGCTTCTCCAAGTGGCATAGTGGGGCGATGTCACCTGGGGCATCTGCGACCTGCGCAAAGGTGAAAAACCCAAAGATGTTTTGATGTGATCTTTGTGACATTTTATAGGATCTTTAGTTTAGGTGATTTGATATGATCATGTATGTTCTTTCAGGATTTCAAAGGAGTTTTAATGATTTTTAGAGGAGTTTATATGATCATATGATTTTGTGGAGGTATAATTCACCTGGTTTCCAGCATCAAAACTGGCGACAAACATGGTGATCCAGCATGGTGATGTAAAATGGATACACGTTGGTACTGACGAGCAGTTTGCCAACTGGAAAGCATCACCATTTTGAAAAAAGGGATCCATCATCGAAGCAAATGGGGCATGGCTTCCAGAGCTATGTGAATTTACTGGTAATAGTGGCGTGTTCATAGATGAATCGATTGATAAGTATTCATAGATTTCATAGTCTGTATACTCATAGATTGTGAAAGAGTTATGGGCTCTTCGGCTCTTCGATTGATTATTGCATGATTATTGTGTCACTTTGCAAACAGCTTCTAACATGCTCTAACCCTGGTTATAAGAGAACTAACCCCACTTATAGCCCATTCTTGAAAACCATATGGATAACCTATTTACTAAGTGGGATGAATCACATAACAACGGATTGTGAAGGATGACTTGAACGTGGAATAATATGTTGACAAATGGGTGATGTGTCTATTAATCCTGACGAAATGGATGATGTTGCCAATTCAATGGCCATTCCACCCGAATTGGAGCTAGCTATACCACGGTATACCATATATAAGGCTTATTTTTCAGGGCGAAATTTCAGGGGATCTAGCCCCAATTTCTGCCTGAAAAATGGTACCTATCTCCCATTGACCGATGGATTCAACGGATCACCCCGATTCATGTCTAGAGTCTATTGATATTAATGTAGATTAAAAAATATTGGGTTCTTAAGATCCATGAAAAAAATCATAGTGAGATTATGATTATCATATTATTGATTATTAATCCATGTTCAATTATTAGTGAGATTATCAATTGAATCTATGGATATCTATGGATAATTGAACTGCGGAAAAGAATATCATCATGGACTATCATCATGGATTAGTGAATTATATACCGTTGTTATTATCAAGGCGGTATATAACTCCAAAATAAATCATCATATGACATTCCATTATCTTAATCCATGATAATTTATCGATGATAATACATGATCATCACAACTTTTTGGGGCAAAAAAAGTAATTTCCCCCAAAAGCAGATCTGAACATAGTGGGAAAGAAAGCAATATTAGTAAATCATGATGATCCATAAGAGTCATCCATAAGCACTGAGACTGGTGGTGGGGTGGCTAACCAACAGTGCAAAGAAGATTAAGCCAACAGTCGCAGTGCTGCAGTGCTTGGTATCGCCACCTCAGCATCAGTGATGCCACCTACACTGGGTTTTCAGGTCCAAGTTTGTGCACTACAGTAGCCCCATTCATACCCCATTCCCCCATTGAATTTCTCTATCAAATCACCAACGACGCACGCACAAAGTGCGCATCTTTGTGCCTCAAACTCCGAGTTGTGGGCATGTACTCGAATCTCACCTTGGAAGCAGATGCTGCTCCGCGGCCATTGCTAGCTACATGTTTATAGCGATTTGGATGGATTCGGAGCATACCAACCCGCACAAAGGGTGAAACACGTGTTTCCAGGATCTTTGAGATGATGGTTCATGAATATCGTTTCAGTGTGCCACTGTTCTATCTATTTTGCGGTTGCTAGTAGATATATCCACGGAATCTATGGTCAATGAATACCTGGGGTAGCGCCTGCAGAATCTGTCGAGACAAAAAAACGAGCACCGTTTTAGATGACCAGCATAGCTGCGAGCTCGTCATGCTCATCACTTGCAAACTATAGTTCGTTTGCTAAGTTGGTGAATGTTTAACTCCAATCACTATGGCTTATGATATGTTGTGATACTTATGTATACTTATAACTTTAGTATGTTTTTTGGGGCAAACAAAACCTCATAACTATAGGGAAATCATGGGGGTTAGCAACATACAACTGGGTCAACCCCCCTTTTGGATGATGTCCAGCAAACCATACCTGAGGGTATGATTTCATTTCCGGGACAAAGGTTCAAAGATTGAAAAATGCCATACTGATTCAACTACAGTATCATTTCATGAAATTCATGATTTATGTCATCTTACTGATTGATGAATTTCATGATTCAAACAAAGTATCATACTGAATCAAAACAGTGCTTTCATGATTTCATACTCATTCATGATATGGTGAGATGAACAAAGTTCACATACCCGCATGCGCATCGGTGACCAACTGTGAACCCCCGATCACCCCCGTACCGATCAAAGATTATCTCCAGGGCGATTTGAGGTGATCCTCCCCAGAAACCAATGTGCCAACGGAAGTTTATTTCTGGCTATACCTCTATCTAAAAGATTATATGTTTAATGACCCCCCGTTAAATGGGATGGTTATTGGTTTTGCCACATTATGGTATATATATATAATTATGTATATATATATATGGTGGTTTCAATAGTCATGGGGGGTACCCCAATAGCTGAATGAATCATAATGGAAAACCTTAAAATAAAATGGATGATTTAGGGGTACCCCTATTTTAGGAAACCCCCATATATATGTGTGTGTACATATATGTATATCATGATATATCTACAAGGCCATCTACAATTCATGTCAATTCATGGGGTTTATTAACCGACAAACATAGCTTTGTCGGCACCACCTTGCAAGTATCGGTATTCTTCTCACATATTCACCCGCTCGCCAGCAACGATTTGGTTTGATTTGGGTCTTGAAATAACCAATCACTTTCACCATGCAAATATCCCAATTACACGGCTATGATCAATAACCAGTTCGATATACAATTTGCAGATACGGCTATGATCCCAATTTGATCAATATCCCAATGTGGTTATTTCAAGCCCCATTTTCAGACAAACCCATTTTGGACAAACATACAGTACACAGTAGCACTGTATATATTGCAAAGTGTAGTGTACTTTTTGGGTGTATATACATATATATATATATATATAGCCAACAAACCAGCTAGTATGACCTGTGGGAAAAACATATAAACATATAATCATCCTGAAGTCGATACAATATATGATACAATATGATATGTTCAAACCTATTCCCATAGCGAGGATGATTAAAAACAACCATATCTTAATGATCTACTCCAGGAGGACATATATATATATATAGATACACACCAACAGGGGTTTTCGTCGCTGCAAATTTTACTCCCAGTTTGTTTTTTCAAAGGTCCTAGGGCTCCCAGCGGTCCTCGCATGAACTCGGTATTGGAGAGCGAAAAGCACAACGTGACGATGAGACACCTGACGTTGAAAGCTTGACCACGCTGCCACAGTTTGTCATACAGTATATATATATATAATTATATATATGTAAAATATGGGGGGTTCTTAAAATGGGGGATCCCCAAGTCACCACGGGTTTCGATACTCACATACCGAAAATACGTAAAACCTCCATATGAGCTCAGTTAGTTCAGTTCATTATGTGAGCTCTTGGGTTGATGGTGATTATACCCTCTGGTAAACTAACAAAGTTGTGGAACATCACCATTTTAATAGGTGAATCAAACTAGTTTCACTGAGCCAAATCCATGTTTGGTGAATTCCCTCAACCAAAACAAACAAAAAAAGGACAGTAGCTGCAGTGACTGGTTTGTGGTTTTTCGTCACCTCTACAAAAAAATCAACATAAAGTTCTTGTCAGTTGGGATCATCTCAAAATTCGTTGAACACAAAACAGCTTCGAAACCACCAAGTCATTGAGCCCCCAGAGGTTTCGATGGTTTGGTCATGCCGTGGGAATCATCACCATGATCATGACCATCATCCTATATAGAATCAACATATGTATAATGAAAAAGAGATTATAACATATTAAAAAAATAGTGTAAATATATTATGATATTATTATGAAATTATATACAGTATATATAATTCTATATACATATATATATATGGATATCATCTCCTGTTTTTCTACAAAGGGTAGAACACGAGAACGAGTCATCTACCAGCCATGATTTATCACTTCTATCCACTTATAACTTATACCCAATTTTTTTCATGCTTAAAATCATGAAAATTATGACCAATTTAAAGTGAATCCACTTAAACTATCTTAAGCTCATAAAATTATCCACCTTACAATGACTTATCAAAATGACATTTTTTCCGAGAACAAGTCCCAACCGCGCATGACGCCTCCAAATACTGAGCCACTTGGAGCAGCAAGTCCTGGCCAAGTCGCGGATTACACTTGGACCTCCATGGACAATTTTTGGATCAAACATGTTGGATTTACCCAAAAGGATTTGTGGCATTTTTCATCTGCAGAATTTTCGAAAACTGGGGATTTGAATGGAATTAGCCTCCAATAAAAGAACATATCGATATGGAAAACTCACCATTTATAGAATCTATAGATTATTTTCGGGGGAAAAACATGTGTATTAAGTATTTGTTTTTCATCTGCTGGAGGGCAAAAGAACTATAAGCAGTGTTCAAAACGCTTCGTCATCCGATTTGATTGGCTGGTTGATGGGCGTAACGCATCACAAAGCCTCTTGGTCACTGCTCACAAATGGCCAGACAAAGTCACCGAAACTTACAAAAAAATAGATTGGTTTACCCTCTGGTGAACTAACATAGCAATGGAAAATCAACATTTTTAATGGGAAAATCCACTATAAATAGCCATTTTCCATTGCTATGTTAGTTCACCAGAGGGTAAGGGAAAATCTACAGGAAACTATGGACTTTGCCATGAAAAAAAAGGACTTTCGTGTCGATTTTCCCAACCCATTCCTGTGATTTTTCGGTGGATTTCTTCGGGTCAGACCCGTGCCTTCACCGGCTGGTCCCGATTCATCTCCAAGGAATGCCTCGACGTGAATCGCGAAACCGATGTGTAGTCTCTGTTGCCATCTAATATCATGGTAATATACTAGCATCATCTATATTAATATCATCTATCATAATATCTAATAATGGTATCATGGTAATATCTAATATCATGGTAATATCTAATATCATGTGTATCATCTATCATAATTAAATATGGTAATATTACTATCACATGGTTTCTAGCATCATCTAATATACTAATATCATGTGTTCTTACATTATCTAATATAATCTATTGTAAAATTATCATTTATATAGTGTCATCTAGTATCATCTAATTTCATATAATATCGTTTAATAATCATTAACAGTGGTTGTCTGGTGGTTGATTAGTTGTAGTGTGAACAACCCAATGCCATAATCCTACCATTTGGGGATGGTAAATTCGCCACCCATTGAAATGGTGTTTTGGGGGATGGTTGATCGTTGGGTTTATCACATTAGTCAAATATCATCGAACATCATCTGGTGCAAAAAAATCTGGTGCCTACTGATAGGTATGAATGGGCTAGGCGTATGAGGGTTTGTCCTATGTATATAGATGTTCTCTCTGTCTATCTATTATTCAAATCTGTGGGTCTACATATCAAAATATGAAAATGAATATCTTCAATGTGCCATTGAATTACTTTACTTCGAGTGATCCCCACCATGACATTTATCGATTTGTTACTGGCAAATCTTCTGGCATCCTATCTGACATATCTTCTGGCATTCGATCCGGCATTCTATCTGGCATATTTTTGACACTTTTCTGGCATTCTATCTGGCATATCTTCTGACATTCTATCTGACATATCTTCTGACATTCTTTCTGGCATATCTTCTGACATTCTGTCTGGCATATCTTCTGACATTCTTTCTGGCATTCTTTCTAGCATTCTATCTGGCATATCTTCTGACATTCTTTCTGACATTCTGGCATTCTATCTGGCATATCTTCTGACATTCTATCTGACATCTTTTCTCACATTCTTCCCGTTGAGGTCCGGCAGTGCCCACTGCGATCTGGAAGTCGCGGTTGAGGTCCGGCAGTGCCCACTGCGATCTGGAAGTCGCGGTTGAGGTCCGGCAGTGCCCGCTGCGATCTGGAAGTCGCGGTTGGGGTCCGGCAGTGCCCACTGCGATCTGGAAGTCGCGGTTGAGGTCCGGCAGTGCCCACTGGGATCTGGAGCTCGCTGTGGAGGTCCGGCAGTGCCCACTGGGATCTGGAGCTCGCAGTGGAGGACCGGCTGTGCCCACTGGGATCTGGACTGCAAAGGGGGGGCGGCGGGTGAGGAGGCGGAGGAGGCGGAGGTGGAGGCGGAGGAGGCGGAGGCGGAGGAGGAGGAGGAGAACAGCTCTGATAAAATCTAACAACCCTCACCTGGCAGGTGGGGAAAAAAAACATATTGTTACCTAGGTATATATATATATATATATTTGTGGGCATATTTATATTTCAAATATGCCATATCACAAATACATATGCCATTGTGGGGAACAAAAGCCAGGAAGAAAAACAAATGCTGCTAAGCCCATCAGCTCCATTCTTACCATCGAAGCTGAAGCACAAGAACTGTTCTTATTGGGACAAACTATTACTATTACTATTGCATATTACTACTATAGCGATTTTTATATTGGTATAGTACGGTATAGAATGATAAATTATTTACTACTATATCGATTTACTATTGCTATACCATCACTATTACTACTAATGATAACTGATATAATATCATGAATGGTTAAACAATAGCATCACTATTGATGTTTACTACCATCACTATTAATACCATATCTCTCATTGATAATACCATCACAACCATCGCAATGGTGAAAAACACCACAGCCGGCGCCTCGGAGGGATGTTGTGATCCCAAAATCCAGTGAGGCTACACCTCAGTCGCGGCAGGTCACCGGCTCAGTATAGGATATATTTACCATATATATCCATTTATAGTATACTTATAGTAAGTATAGAGATATTTACGAAAATATGAAGAAGAGGCAGAAGAGGCAGAAGTAGAATGGTTGGATAAGAAGAGGCAGCAAAGCTGGATGGGTGTTTAAGAACATTAATGTTTGAGAAAGTTTCATCAGCACTGGTGGTGAGGTGATCATATTGGCCAGGGAAAACTCGACTGGTCAAGGTGAGTTTAAGGATCCAAAAGGTACGCTTGATGATTAGATATACACCCAAATCAACATGTTTACCTTGCTATCCAGGTTCCCTTGAAAAGCACAATATACAGTGTATGTGTGTATGTATATATATAAACATATATACATAGTATGATTATATATGTATATATGTATATTATAATTATTCGGTTAACTACATTTATATACGGATTTAAAAACGCACGAGTAGGTATTTTAGACTACCTCCGGGAAGGTTTTCCTTGGCCCACCTGGCCATTTAAACATACGGAATCCAATTCATTTAAACATACGGCAACTACATTTAAACTCATTTAAATATACAAACTGGAATTTCATACTACCTCCTGGGCCTCGCGGTCTGGCCCGCCCTCCACATATTTAAATGCCGTCATATATGCAGGATATGGATATGCACAGAATCCGTCATCAGGGATGTTTTTTCCATCAGTGGAAGATTCTGACCAGCATCGCTACCTTGATGATGTGCCATGGTCAAATTACCTGGAGAAAAAACATGTGGCCACTGCTGATAATATGATCATCAACGGGATTCCCCAATTTTCACAGGTATATTAACTCAACCCCGACACATGCCATCACAAGCAGAATCAAGTCAAGGCTGTAGCCAAGGATGCGCCCAGTCGGTCAGCTGTTGCTTTAAGGGAGCGAAAAACGAGCTTTTCCCCATTCCTGTGAGTATCTCACCATCCGAGAACTTTACAGCTCGTTTCAGAGCGGTACACCGACAAGGATGAGAATCTGGGAAAAGATGTGAAATAAAAAAGGAGGAGAATCTGAAAGATTTGGCAAAGGCGGCCGGTCACCACCTCAATGATCTCGGTACAAGGCACGAGATGCACCTCTAATTAGGTGTGTCTCCGATGGCGAGGGTTCGCAGTGTTGCCAAAGTCCCACATGAAGCCATGGATGTGGGTGTTCTTTACTTGTGGTTTCTGGATCAAGTATGCCAGCTCCCAAATACCTCACAGCAAGACATTGAAGGATAACAAAGTAAGGAATCTTGTTGTGCTCTTCGATGCAATCAGCAATGATAGATTCCAGTGTTTCAACATCTGCTGCAGTCTGGAATGAGCTTCAGCAGTGAGACTGTTGACATGCTCTCTCTCCCTTTTTTTAAGCGAAGATCTACACACTCGCAAGTTCTTTTCGATACCCTTCTCTCGAAGTTTCAAGACATCTTGTTCTCCATGTCCTGTTTCTCGATACAGCCGTAGCAATGGTACAAGGTGCCGCCCCCGCAGTCGTTGGTTTACAACCCCCAACTATTTACAAGGTGGGGGCCCCCAAACAATAGCTTAGTTCGTGTATAACTCCAATCACCATGATTTCTGATACTTTTAATTATATTGTTGATGGGGCTTATCAAATTTGATAAACCAAATTATAACTGGGGGGGCCCATATTGTAATTATACCCACAATCACCATACAGTAAATCCAAAAGGTGAGATAGTGAACTAAACCAATTTCGCAAAGAGACTGGGACACCACCTTGTACTAAAATACACCCAAGAGTTTACCATTAAAACCCATGTCCCCAGAAAAATCAACATTTTAGCATGGTTAAACCACCATTTTGATCAATGTGCATGAATGACATGGCTGTAAATCTCAGAAAATTCCCGGAAATTTCCTTATATCAATCATCTATAGATCCCATATAAAACTCATGGAAATTGCCCTATAAATCATCTATCTTCACTATAAATCCCATATGATCCCTGACTGCTAACCCCAAGGGGGATCTCTTGGGATCCCCAAGGGGCCCTGGCAAATCGCACTCCAGGACCAGATTGATCCTGGCGAACTCAAAACGAAGACCTGATTGACCCCATCAACTCATGTTACAATTAGCATAAATCCTAAGATAGTTGGTAAATGTTGGTTCATGGGGTCAATGTTGGTAAATGTTGGTAAATGTTGGTAAATGTTGGTAAATGTTGGTAAATGTTGGTTAATGTTGGTTATATATAGCTAAGATAGTTCTACACATCATTTTTTGGTATATATACCCTTTGGTTATTTAACATAGCTATGAAAAATGCCCATTTATAGATGATTTATGATGATTTACCTATTAATAGCATGGTGGATCTTTCCATGGCTACGTTAGTCATAACAAAAGGGTATATAATCCTCCACATGAAGAGTTCCGTCAACTTCATCATTGCAAGGTGAGGCCCTAGCGTTTTACAAGTTGGCATTTCTGAATGGCAACTTGTTGAACTGTTGGATGGTGGCTGGGGGGATAGCACTACTGGTTATTTGTTACATAGCCATGGGAAATGGCCCATATAAATAGAGGTTTACCTATTAAAAATGGTGATTTTCCATGGCTATGTTAGTCATAACCAGATGGTATAACCCTACTGTGATTAATGGCTAGTTATCGAACTATAATGACTGCTTTTATCCAGTATAGCAACAATGTAGCTGCCAAGAGGTCTCCCAATTAAATAACCAGATGATAACTATGATATTATTGGGGTAAACCAACTTCTAACTGGGGAACCCTCACGTTGTATCTTCAAGTCCACGAGTGAATCATCAAGTTCCCATGAGTTTCACCGGTGAGAATGTTGAAAAAATGGATACATGGTGTTTACCCTCCAGTAACATAGACCCGTTGACCCTGAAAATGACCAGCTTATAGTGGAAACATGTGGAAACTAGTCTTCCAAGCCCTATCTGGCAGGGTCTATGTTAATTTACTGGAGGGTAATATTTGTTTGATACATGTTACCTTGAAATATGTTCGAACATCAATCACTGAAAACCAAAAAAAACGCAGATGGTTTGCTTGTCATCATTTTCGAACACCGAATTCATTTATCTCCCCATATTTCCTCGTTCATATAAGTAGGCTTTTAACTGTGTTAGTTTGAGCCATCACAAATACCCCTATCCCATCACACTGCACTGATCTGCACTGGTTGGTAAAAGGCTATCCCTATCATTCTAGAATGAAGGGTCACAACCGTCCCCGATTAACTGCTGAGTGTAACACCCTAAAATTAACAAGTCAACTAGTCAACCAATCAACCATCATGTTCAAGTATATCAACATGGTTGATGGTAAAAAAACACATTATATATTTGGTAGCAAAATCCCATTAACAGGTATATATCTTAAAATAGTTTCCTATGATGGGTTATAATCATCTCAAATAAATCGATTCGTGTAACCCCCAAAAAATAGCAAGTCAAAAAAGGTATTGTTAACCCCCAACCCCCCTGTTTGGTACCTTTAAAACACCATTTCAAGTTTGATTCTTAAACAATCCTTGCTTGGTAGTTGAATCCCATCAAAGGTATCTTAACTAGTTCTTTCTTCGTTCTTCGTCCCAACTTGCGGTTGTGCTGTTCTACTTAGTGGATTTGCATCTATAGTCACTACAACTACAGTAATTTTCAATGTTGTAAACGGGGTTACCCTCTGGTAAACGTTTACATAACTATGGAAAATCACCATGCTATTCATGGCTAAATCAACTATTTCTATGGCCATTTCCAATAGGTAAACTAACAAAAAACGATGGACAGTCACCACTTTAAGTTCGGTAAATCACCACTATTTCTATGGGCCATCTATACCATGGCTATGTTAATAATCAGAGGGTATCCATACAGACAGATATAGATATAGATATGGTTATTAATCACTCTTAACCATTATTATCCATTATTAACCAATAAAAGCCACTAACTGATGGGCTTCAGTTCAGGCCTGAGTTTGTTCTGCAGCTCCATCTTCTCTCTCCGCCGTTGCTCCAACAATCGCACCTGCAAAGCGCGCGATATTGTGGCGAGCTGGTGGTGAACACATGGTGATTTTAATGGGATAATCATAGGAAAACCATGGGAAAACCATAGGAAAATGGAGGTTTAGCCTCTGGTAATTTGTTACAGTTTGCGACATAGAAAATGACCATAGAAATAGTGGATTTTCCCATTGATAGCATGGTGGATCTTTCCATAGTTTTTTGTTAACGTTTACCAGAGGGTATGATTACCAACAGATTTTGGATATCAGCAATTTTCATGTATCATCTATTATCATCTCAGATCCAAAGTATGTATTTGGATATCACGATATCACCCAGTATTTGGATATCACCAATTTTGTGGAACATGAAATATACTGTATATATATACTGACAATGAAATAATGAACATATTTATATACATATGTGTTATGTGTAGAACAATATTTGGAAATCCCTAATTTTTAAAATCTTGGAGAGTGGTATCACAACCTACAATGGTCTATCCTGACCTGAAATCCGCCGCGCAAGCGGCAGTCCTGTTGTCATATTCAAGTATCCACTTTGGACAAATCCATATCACATTGCTGTATACTGGTCCATACTGGTATATATATATACATATATATATTATATATATAATATATATATATAATATATGTATATATATCTGGTTGGTGGTTTTAACCATCTTGAAAAATGATGGAGTTCGTCAATGGGAAGGATGACATCCCGTATATGAAATGGAAAATAAAACATGCTTGAAACCACCAACCAGATATAGATTGTTATAGATTCCATTATGTCCCATTACATTCCTCACTATGGTTGGTCCTATACCCCCACGGTTTGGTTGGCTTTATATGATGCTCTTTATCTCCTCTTTATATCCTCCATGTTCGCCGGTTGGACACCCCTTTCTGGTTGAATCTCTCGTCGAATCCCCAGAATCCCCATCACAATCAATCAAGGTCAAATCCGACACCCTTTCCATTAGATTGATCCCATAACTGGTAAATCACTGAATTTATTCATTGTTTGATAAATCATCGAATTTAAAAGAATGTTCACTCCATGTTTTTCATCATGTTGTTAGCTAAATCACCTACTAGATTCTTTGTTCATGTCTGATCCATATGTCTTTCTATCCTTATTTATCTGGTTGGTGATTTTAACCCCTCTGAAAATATTAGTCAGTTGGGTTTACTATTCCCAATAGATGGAACGTCATAAAATTCCATGGTTCCAAACCACCAACAAGATCATATTACATCACCATTAAGCAGTGAGCATAGATGTCCTTTGTCCTACTGGCTGGTTGATTAATAGAGGGGCAACCACCAACCAGTTATCGTTTTGTCAGGTAAAAAACCACCCATGGTTTCAGCCCAAAAAATCCATGGGAAATCCCGGATGGGAAAATCGACCGCCTCCGCAGTACAGCGCTCTACCATTCTTCGGTTCACCTGACGTCAGGCAATGGATTGGTGGGGAAAATCTACAGAAAACCCATGGGTTTTGATGTTTTTTTTACGGAAAATCATTGGATGTTTCCTGTAGAGTATAGAAAATTATCAGATTCGCCATTGGTTTTTCTAACATCAGACTAACCATGGGTTTTTAAACATATTACTGAAAATAATCTCAAATAATCATAGGGGGCTCCCATATTTTTTTTCAAGCGGTTCTTCAAATGGATCTACATACCCTCTGGTATCATCAAACAGTCTGGCTGGGATATACCCTATAATTAAATGGAAGTTTTTAATAGCGGGAAAATTACCTATGAATGGGGAATGTTCAATCGCCATGTCTAAATACTGGAGGGCAATAAGTATCGTATGGTTGGGAAACTCTATTCCTAGCTCCAACTGTATCCTCCTGTATATTGACGGCTTAGCCAAGTGATCTCCGCAAAAAAAAACATGTATAGCATGGCATAGGATGGACAGGGTGGTGTTAGATAAACCCCATTCACCATAGATATATATATATATATCTACCATAACTCCGAGTTAGCTTACTTATGCTATCATAAATCAACCGTATCAACTCTAAATCATTCTAAATCCCATTGTTTTTCCTTAACTCACCATGTTCTTTCAGCTTTCTTCGGGGCTGGCCACCTGGCAGATCCAGATCGATCCCAGATCGACTTCCACGGGTGCCTCCTTGGGATCTGGAACCTTCAAGACCTCTTCCGCGCAATCTTCGCGGATGTAGACCAACATGTACCTCTCGCACTGCTTTGTCCGGGAAAAATAGGGGTTTTGTTGGCTTAAGTTGATCATCTATTTATTTGGAAAATAGGCCGGTTTGGTATAAGTTCAGTCTGGTTTATCATCTACCAATTGGTTGCTGAACGGGGGAAACCTCTATTAATCAACCAGTGGGAAAAGGACATCTAAGAATCTATGGTACCTGGCACTTTGGCACCGCTCACTTCAACAGCTCAGCCCAGAAAAATCAACACAAGAGGTAGAAAAATGGTACTGTCCTGTTTACTCCATTTTTTTTGGCAGCCCCCAAAAAGAGAGACGTGGGTCCAGTCCCTTAGAACTTGAAATAGTGAGGAATCAAAGAAAAGTGGATTATAATGGGTTATAAGATGTCATAAAGACTATATAATTATATCTATGCCATTCTATGCCCCCGTTTTGGAAGCCACATTTTTCAACGTTTTCTTCGAGCAGCCACAGCCCTTCTTTAGGGCTCCGTCCATGGCGGTCCATGGCGGCCCCCCGGGATGGCATGAGCCTTGAGTCCTTGTTCTTATCTCATTTCCGAAACCCCATACAGAGAAAGTTGGTAAATTCCACTAGCAAAAAATAGTGATAAATGCGCCACTTTTCTATTTCTTTTGGCAATTACCAAAAAGTGAATTCAAATAGGGTAAGTGGGGTTAGTCCAAGAATAAGTGGTTAGACAGTTCTCTCCCGCTTGCGATTCCTGAGGTGAACCACGTCTATCTTTAATTTCGGAAAGGTCAAACGTATGTCAAACGTGAACTCCAAAACTGAAACCATCTGAAACCTAAAATATGTGGGTTATGACCGGAACATGTTTGAGAATGTTTTGTACACATAAAAAGGATGGATTATGATGATGGATTTCTCGAACAACTCAGTATATATATATATATATATACATACACCAACGTGCGCCTGTCTCAAACAAATTTGAACGACCCTCCAAAAGGGATCCCCACCAATACTGACACATCATTTGGCGAGTTAGTTACTTGATACGGTGATGGAAGCTGACAGCTATAAATAGCACCATGGCCCGGCAATGCTAGATTTAGAATGATTTAGATACTCACAGGTCAATGGCAGGGTTTCAATGCTGGTAAATGATCGCCTGCTTATTTTTTGGGAAAAGATGGCAATTCTGAGTTCTGGTCGCCGTGTATCAAAAAACAAAAAACTGCCCTGGCCATTTTGAAAATGATCAGCGACAGCTTTACCCGTGACGGTGGCGCGGATGACATGCATGCGCTACAGTCGCTTTGTGGATGCGCTGTACCCTTTCAAACTTAACCCTGGCGGTGCCTATGCTCTGTCGCTTGACATTTGTTTTGGTTCACTCAGCTGTCCCCCTAAGCACGTATCCACCCATTTCAAAGCGTCATTACCCTGAAAAATCACCCATGTTGTGTCTGAACGAGGGGGTATACCGATGACATGGCAATTTAGTGACATTATGCAAGCTAAGATCCCAACCTTTGACCCGTTTTTTGGTTGGATTTATTGCGGTCGCCCAACAAATAATATGGGACATACAGCAACACCTGGGGTTGATCATGGAATAAGCATGGGGAAGGGTCATAAACCAACATGAACTGGATCCCAATCCGCACGTCCCAAAGTATTGACACGTAATAAGGCCCTTGTATCACAAACATTCACAAACCCTACCACCAGGACAGATATCATGCACAGTGTCCCACTCAACACAACCCTCTCCGAACATCGCGCACGCGTTGTGGATGCGAGCACGTGTGGGCCATTGAAACTGCAGTGCGATGGCACCAGTGGGGCAGTAGGATAAACCTACAACATGATATGACATAAGTGACATACACTATAAAAATCCATGGCAAACCTCTAACAATTTTATCATATATATATAACTAAAACCTTGTGACTTAAGTCCTAGCATTCTGCTGAGATTGTTTGGTTTTCTGATTTTGTGATGTAAAATGATATATACATATTACATATACATATTACATATACATATTACATATACATATACATATACATATACATAATGTATACATATACATACACACATATATATATATATATATTGTGTAAAACCATGATGCCCTTGGGGAAAGCTAGGGAGGCTTTACCCTCGAAGTCTAGTCGACAAACATGGGGGTTCTGATGCGAGCTCAATCATAATGAGTTGTGAGTTGTGAGATTTGGCCCCTGACTTTCCCTTCCCAACTACCTGTCAAAAAGTACGAGCTGTTAGAAACTGGAAGATCTCAGAGTTCACAAAATAGCTGTGAGTTGGCACACCCCAACTGCGCAGCGTGCGCAGCATGCGCAGCATTCGCAGCATGCGCAGCATGCGCAGCATGCGCAGCTGTCAGGGAAGATCATACCACATAAAGCCACAGCGTTTCTGGAAAACCCAACGCTTAGATCTGATTTTCTAAGCACCGTCACAACAGTTGACTTAGCAGGCAACAATCAAGCTGCTTGGCGAAAATTGACCAGTGGATCTCCAGTGGATTTGGGGATACCTGATTTTCTCAACCCCGTGCTGCATGCGTGCATTACAGAGTATAGAATTCTATAGTTTGTATAATTATATATATATATGCATATCTATAGAATCATTAAATTATGTATACATGCATATATGTATAATATGCATAGATATGCATAGATTAATGTACCTTCAGCCTCCAAAACCTTCTTCTTTTGGTCGTGACAAAAACAACAGGTTTTTGCTGGAAAAAAACAGGTGCTCATGAAATGGCAAAAAATTGCCCATCTGTGAGAATATGGGCCAACCCCTCTCCAAGTTCAAAATTACGGACGGAAGTGCCTGAATTTGGCTATCTTCTTTCTTAAAGGTGACTTGGAGCTATATAAACTCTTAAAGCTACAAATTCAGGCCCCGATGTCTTGAGTGGGAAATGTGAAGATTTCCGGCAGTCTGACAACGGCCAGTCCATGATCTTCTGGATCTGCGGCAAGACTTCACCTTCATCTAGTAGGAGTGGACCGAGGCTGGGAGTCGATCCGATTCCCAGCCGATGCCGGCACGAAGATACGAAATTGCATACAAATTCTGCATCTTGCCAAACATCTGTGAAATCCATGATTGATGAAAGGTGGTGCCCCAGTTCGGAATCGCTAAGTTGGTGCGTTCATAACTCCAATTTCACTATGGTTTATGGTAGATATGTCTATGATTACTATGCTTATAAACCAACGTTCACATAACTGGGGTGGCACTCGTGGGCCGATCTTTGACACACAACCTGGTTGAAAACATGAGACATCATGAGACCTGCACGATTCGGAGTCCTGCACGATTCGGATGGGAGATCCCAAGAGCATGGAGCAAACATTGGTGGAGTTACTTACCTTCGGAATGCGAAAAATTGGATTGAGGCACATATATTCTCAACATTTCTCAACCAAATGCAATAATGAAAATAGGCTATATTGGGAAAAACCAGCTTTTTTTTGGAACAAAAAAAACGGTTTCCATTTTTCAACCCCCCAAAAAAGTAGCTTAAAGACGCCCACCAGGTATCACATATCCATCTGTGGCTTCAACAATCGCCCCAGAAACTCGGACCCGGACGTGTCTGAGCTCGGAGGGAAAGCGTTCAAAGTAGTTGCCTCAGATGGCCCCCCAAAAAATCATGGGGTTAGGTTCTGTGAATCTTAACCACCCAAGGTATGGATAATCACCATACCTTGAAGCCTTGAATGAATAGAAATATCATTAATTATTACAATTAGATCTTATTAGATCTTATTGGTTGACTGGATTAGTGGTACCCAATTGGATAATCAATTAGATAATCACCAAGATATCAGTAGATGTACTATGATGAGATCATGATTATCTAATCACAACTTTGCCATGATGAACATGCACAATGGAAAATTGGATAATCATCGACCATTAGATAAGCACCAAGAACATCCAGGAACCACGATTCAAAGGACGAACCCTGACCGTCTTTTACTAACGGGATCACCCAATTGGGGAGGTTGGCTGAATGCACCAGCTTGGTCCTTTGTTTAGTGCCAGCAGCTTGGTCCTTTGAAATATCCTGCGGATGATTTAGTAATGTCAAAATCCGTCAAGCCATGAGAGGGGATATTTATGGATATTCCATGTACAACTGGCAGCTAATGATATATATAATGATATACTGGTTGCCAGTTTCAACCCAGTGAAAAATATGCTCGTCAGTTGCGATCAGCATCCTAGTTTTATGGTGGAGAATGACATGTACATATTTGAGGATATTTGAGACCACCAACTACCACTAGATCATCGGTTTTAAAATGTCGTATGCCCATTATATCTCCGTCTTTCCCACTTCATGTCCTATTCTACAGTTATGGCCCGAAATACCAGTTATAAGATGTTATCAGTACTAATTAATTCCAATGAGATAAGCATTTACAACCATGTTTGTTTAACCATGTATAATTAACTTTTTAAAAACCCTTTTTTAAAACCATTTATAAGTGGTATTTCGGGCCATAACTCTACTATCTTTTCCTGCGGGCCAATGCTTTTGGTCAACACCGAAGATCGAGGTGCTGGTGTTGAGATCGGAGCCACCGAAATTGTCCTCCACCGCGGCATACTCGCTACCTCAAACGCCCGCCCGCGCTATGGTGGGGGGACTGGGGGAGTTGGGTTCCAAAAAGAAGAACTACCCATAGGTACCCTGAAAATTTCACTGATTTGATATGATTTCAACAACATGTTTATTAAGTTATGATGGATGATTGTGGATGCTTGTAGGGTCCACAATTTAGGAAACCTCCAATTGTTTGGAGTGTGAACAAATGTTGAAGTTCCACCCGGATACAATTTCAACCAAAGCGAGCAAGCGTTCGCAAAACATGGTCTGAATCACTCTTGTTTAACGATGTGCTCCCCAGTTGTGTTTGTTGGTCTATAACATGTTATAACCCCTATTAAACATAGATATGTCTACCATCAACCCTGGTAACTATTAGCTATCAATCAACCTATAAACATGGAAAACCACCTCGGAGGAAATGCTCGAATGCATCTGTACTATGGCAAATGATCAGTCATGTCGGGGTGATGCAGTTTATATACCATGTGTATAAAAACATAAATACATATATATATATATATATTCACATATAATATCTGCATAATATCTGCATACACGTAAACACTGCAGAATCTATTTCCAATTTATTGCGGGCAATTTATGAACTTGTGGATTTGCTGATGGTTTTCAAAAAGGGTGAATCATGTCGGAAAAATCTCGACTGTTTTTTTTTTTTAAGTGGCATTTCTCAGAGAAAACCAGCCATCATTGACCAAAAACATGGCTAGAATATGGCTAGAATATGTCATTGACCAGAAACGTGGCTAGAATATGGCTAGAATATGCTAGAATCCGCAATAGCTGAAACAACAACAGCTCAGCTGAAAGAGCTCATGGTATTGTAACCCCTTGACGTATCATCTACTGCAACGCATGCTTCGCTGAACCAGAACCTGCCGTGCCACTAGTAGCCTCTTGTAATTTGACACACAGTTTTAGCGAAAAATAGAAGCCATGGCCCAGTGGAAATTGAGTTGATTTACTGATCATCAAAAATGGTGGATCTTTCCATATAAATCACCATTTTTCCCATGGTTTTCCCATGGTTTTCCCATGGTTTTCCCATGGTTTTCCTATGAAAAATGGTGATTTCCCATCGTTTTTCGTATGTTTCCCAGGCCGGGTCCCAGGATTTTAACCACGGTCCATCCGGAGTCCAAGGAGTCCAAGTGACATGGCGTGACGTTGTCATCGTCAAATTTCACCCACTGGTCATCCAAGCTGGGTCTGCGCCGCCGGTGCTGGGTCATTGTAACCATATAGGATATATAAGGAGTATACTATATATAAGTATACTATTAAAGTATACTATGAAAACTATATACGCATTCATTAACTATAAGTATATATTGTTGTGTTTCATGCGCAAGAAACACAAGAATTGGAGATGTTTAGAGTTAGTTTCAAGAACGCCATTAGCTGCATCATTAGCTACAACATGGCATTGTAAATTCGTTGTATGGAAAAGCATGTTAAAATATGGATGCCCAAGAACGGAATTGCGAGTCTTCAATTTGCTGCAACAATGTTGTGCTCGGGAACTATCCGGAGTAGAAAACTCGTCTCCAATGGGAAATGGCCTATGGCTATGTTGCTCTACCGCTGGACAAATCGTAAAGCTCCAGCATCGGATCGTGGCAGAGATTTGTGGCTTGAGCTGTGTTTCATGGTAAATCTGGGTGTTTCCTAAAACTGCCACCCCAAATCATCCAAGTCATACCATCTTACTATCATGGCCACCAAGGCTTAGGTTACCCACGAATTTCAGAAACCACGAAGACCATGGTTTCGCCATCCCATCCATGATCCTCGTGCCGGCCTGATGTAGGCATAGTAATGGCCGCCTCGGTTTCTTAGGATCACCAGTTGTTTTTAACGCTTCGAGGATCAGCCCACGGTTACCAAACCAACTGTTCATCAATACCCGATGATAAATCTGGTAAATGTTTGCTGCGAACTGGGAAATCACCATGACAGATGCTGAATCAACTATTTCTATGGACCATGTTCAATAAGGTTTTGGCTCTTTGGGTACCCCCCATAAGCTTTCACAACCTTAGCGGTCCTCGCCATTCTTGCGACCGCGGGCGGCTTGGCTCTTTTTGGACTACACTCTGTTTCGGGAGTTTTTCATCAAGGCTTTGAGTCTGCTTTTGGTTAGGGGTGATCCAGGTAAAACCCCGTCTTGCATTGCACACTTTCTGGCTGCCGTTCAATCGGCCCATTATTGGGTGCACTTCGACTTCATTTTCAATTTGATTTATTTACAATTTGGGTTACAATTCTCTGGCTTCTGCAGTGTGCCTAACACTGAATTTTTTTCTGTGGACCTACCTCTGCGCATTTGGCGGCTTTTCTGGTTGGTTTTCACAGTTGGCTGGTTTCCATTGGGCTTGCTCTATCAGTTGAATTTCCTGGTACTGCTCCCCTTCTTGGACTCCGATTTCTTATTTCATTTTTGGAATTTTGCCGCTTTCAGGTGTGCGTAACACCTCAGTTTTGTGCCTTGTGAGGCTGTTCATGATTCAACTGGCATTGTGGGTTTCGTGTCAAGTTGGCTTCGCTCTCTACAGCATCCCGGAGAAGAACGCGCAGGTTTCGGGCGCAAGCAAGGCTCAGTTGGTTTTTGCACAGGACAAAAATCAGACCTCTGGATTCCTTGGGACTTCAGAAGATTGTTCATCGGCTTTCGCTTCACCATTCACGCGATCTTCAATTTTTGGCACATATCCGCAGAGAAATTGCCACAATGACGACCCATGGTCAGTCTTACCCGTGGCACTGTCAATGTGGGAGCCTCAATGGGAAACGGGCGGTGCACTGTCCCATCTGTGGGCAACACTGGACCTGTGGTACTCCTCATTCGAATCAGCCAAAGGATCAAGGTTCACAGCAGAATCGCCATCAACGAGGGGACCAGCGAAGATCTGGAACTCCTCGTCAAGGCCAGCGATGGAGCTACGACTACGAGCAAGGAGATGGAAAGCAGTGGATTCAGTCTCCAAGGCAGCCTTCTCCCAGACACAGATCGGGGTCAAATCGGCAAAAATCAGGCAAAGGAAAGCACAAAGGCAAACACAAAGGTGGACAGAATCAGACGTTGGTCCCTTCAGTTTCCGACCAACATGCTGCTCAAGGACCCCCGCCAGTCATGCCTACCTATCAGGAGGCTCCATGGCTCATGGCTCCTCCACCGCCTTTGCCGACGACAAGTGTGACGGCCGATCCCAACACCATGGCTGTCAATGCAGCGGCAACAGCTGCTGCTTCTGCGGCAGAAGCCAAGTTAAAGGCGATGTATGCCCTTCTGGAAAAGCATCCGGATGGATTGCACCCCGACATCCAGAAGGAGATGAAAGACACCAAGATCAAGGAAGGCGAAGTAGCGATCAAATCGTTGCACAAGCAGGTCAATGCGCTTGGCAAAGCACGGACGGAGCTCCAGAACGCCAACGCAGCCAGGCTCAGCCTTCACTCCTCTTGGAGGACCTTCCTGGTGGAGCAGGTCGCCAAATGGCAGGCATATTCGCAGCAGTTCCAACAACAGGAAACAGTCATGGCCGAGAGGGTCAACCAGGCACGAGCGGCCTTGGACACGGCCCGCACCAATTTGGCCGCCTCCAAATCCATTCTCCAGAAGTCGGAGCAGTCCGACCAAGACATCCAAACGGTGAGCGACGACGAGGAGGAATCAAAGGAGTCGAAGGACGCTGCGAACACCAGTGCCCAAAAGATCAACGACAGCCTGCAGCACCTGGGCGACAGCCTCCGCACTCTGAGTGCCAACGCAGACGAGTTGATGCAGGCGGAGCAACAGGCGCACAAGCGGCAACGTCTGGACCCTCCAGAGGCCGCGTTGCCTGCTGCACCCGCGGCTGGTGGTGGTTCGTCTTTTTGATGGGCCGGATTGGTATGACCGCAGAGTATATCGTCCAGTGGCCCGAAGTTGCCGGCATTTTGCCCCCTTCGCCTGATGTGGTGCTGAAGTGGACGCACTCGATTTTGCAAGAAGAGGACTATTGCTCTGAATGGGATGCAGCACACCGTGCCACGGAGCTTGCCTTGCAGTTTGGGTTTCCCATTTTTTGTCCGCCATGTCGAATGCAAACAAGTGGATGCAGGCATGAGGGTCGTACCTGCGTGACATTTTGTCCCACTGTGGAAGTTTTCCTTGGAGAAGAAGAATCAATTCATATGCATGCAGTGACCATACCAGCCGAAGCGCTTTGTACAGGTCACAAGCCTTGGTCCAATCGGTATTCGCCATTAGGCACGAAGATGTCTAGCGAACATTTTTGTTTTGATCGAGATCTTGCATGCCCAGTTCCGAATCTGTTTGATGCATTCATGCACCCGACTCCATGCCAGAGTCCGTACCCCGATTGCCCTGACCTCTGTCGCGATCCGCTGTCTTTTTGTAAGGCCGTGTTGATCCCAGAGGATCATGCTACACGTAGCACTTCGTTTTCTTTGGATGTGTTTACTGCGGCATTCATTTCCGAAGTACGTTTGAACTCTGAGGAGAGCACGAATTGTTCGGTCTTAGGTCTTCCTGTGCCTTTCAGTGTTGGCTTTGTGACCTGCCCTGGTGCTGATGACTCTACTGAGGCTGGAACAACCAGTGCCATGCCTGACCGTGCTGAGGGTAGTGGAAGCGCTCCCAGTCGTGCCTCCTCCCCCATTCGCCTTCCACCGTGTGCACAGCAGATGATGGCCAACCTTCCAATGGAATTTCTAACCAATCCAGTTCGCATTGTTCAAGGGTTTGTGGTTCGTACCTGGTACCTGCATCACATCAACATCCCCCTGTCGTTGCAGGCAAGGCAGATCATGATTACTGGACCACCGCACTTATGGAGGGCGCAGGTACTTACCACATGGGCTGACCTCATCATTCCTGGGGAAGACCTCACGCTTGATTTAGTTAGTCCTAACCCTCCTCGTAACTGGCATGAGGCGCATATCTTGTTTGACTTGATTTTAGCGCAAGGGATGTACAGTGGGCGTTTCTCCGGACTCGTCACCATTTCCCCCACCATCACAGAGCAGAACCTGCGCATGTATGCAGTTGCCGTGTCGTTTGATCCTGTTATCAGCGGACAAGACATTGTCACAGGTGCAGGTATCCAACCGCTCTGCAATAGGTTTGATTGCCTTATCTTTCACTTCAGGGATCAGTTGTACATTGATTTCAATCAAGTTCACCGGATGCAGCACGGCCATGGCTTTGTCGTTTACCTTAGCCGTAAACCTAGCGACGAGTCCGCATCAAGTGTTCCAACTGCAGTTGCGCCTAGCGTTGACCCCTTCCCTGAACCTTCCAGTGAACATGACGCCGAAATGGAACAGCAGCAGGTAGACGATTCTGTACCACTTGCCACTGATCCTACAACGGCCGCCCCTGTTGATGAAGGTGAGCTCAGACGCGTCACTCTATATCGGCTCAACAGGCCAAATCTGCATGGGTCAGGTGGCAACGATTCTCTAATCTCTTGCAAGACATTTTAGAAGCCACCACCATTTCTCCTGCCGATCTTGTTGCCATTCACCCCTTGTTGGCCAAACCTATTGGAGAGACAGTGACTGAGTTCAGCGTCATTCTTCAGCAGCGGCAAGATATTGAACCCGGATCCTCGGACAGCCTGGTGTTACTGGATGTGGTCTTCCATCAGCAAGGGTCGGTCGCACACATGCATGCAGCTCCAGCCATTGACCGGAAAGTAGTGAGGCTTCCCCAGCTCCTCACTCGCCAGGGTCTGCTGCAACATGCCAGAGTTTCCAACTATTGTGACAGTGTTGGTCAAGCTTGTCTTGTAACACTAAATAATAATCTTTGGCCTCTTCAAGTTGCAGATCCTCAATCCATCTTGTCTGGGTGTTATGTGCGAGTGCAAGTGCCCCCGGCTAATGTGCATGGGGCTGAGACATGCAGGTCTGCCTCTCTTGTTGAGGATCTTTTTGACCCCAATTTGCCGTCTTTTGCCCAGGTTTATCCCGAGCTGCCACATCATACTGATGCGAACGGCCGTACCAGGCCTGACAGTGGTTCGAACCCATCCGTAGCCATGTCAGACAGTGTACGTTCTTGCACATATGCGATGCCCAGACAATGTCACTATGCTGACCAGCATGTGGCAGATGCCTTGTCGTTTGAAACTGATATTCCAACGCAAGCTGCACCCGTCTTTCCCAATGCCCCTGAATGGCATGAGTTTGATCAAGAATTGCGGGCACAATTTGAAGAGCTTTCGGTTGTTGACATTCCTGAAGAAGGGCCGGTTCTGCACGTTACGACGTGGTTCATTCATCATGATCATGCGCCGGTTTGCCTGGTTGGAAGGCTCATTCGGCTTTCCCATCGACCATTTGACTGGTTTGGTCAATTGTGCGCTCCATGGATGCATATGTTGCGACCACTTGAGAATCTGGCCTTTCGCATTGTCAGGCCAACCCCTGCATCAGATATTCCAGGTCTTCGCATGATGCACGTTATCCTAGAGCAAGGGATCCAACAATCTCGGATGACTGCGTTGTTTTCGGCTATTTTCCAAGGCATGCATGGTGACATCACCCATCGTCGAGCGCAGTCCATTCCAACAGTTCTGTCGCAGGAGATTATCATTCGTATTCTCGATGTTCAATCCTTGTGCCGTGCCCGAAGATGCCTTGCTTGGTCTGGACGTGTCCAGTTCCAGCGAATGCAAACGGATCCTGTGTATAATGGCATCGGGGTGTGCCTTACAGTTGACGCATACCGCAATCGTTTTGCCTCTGTTGATGATGCAGGTTTTCCCCTGGACAGTTCAGCGTCGTCATCTCAGGTTCCGCCTCGTATGTCCTTCCGAGCTGATGATGCCACCTTGTTCCCTACTGCTGAACAAGCCAGAAGTTCTACTGACTTGTCTCCTCTTGAACATGTGCCTAGTAATCTGGTCCCTGAGCTCAAGATCATTTGGCAGCATCACCTAATCACAACGCCTCAAGGACCATACAGGTTTTATGTTGAGACTTGGTTCTGTGATCACGATCGATTTCCGCGCACAAACCGTGGTCGAGAAGTTCTTCTTTCGCCTGATCACAACTCATGGAGAGACGCAATTTTGGCCAAATGGAATGACATGATTGATCCCACTGCCGAAGTCTTTCTCTATGTTGTGAAGCCGCAGCCATTTGGAGGCCCCACAGAGGTACTTGCCCACGTTCTTCTGGCGCAGCACCAACGTGGCTTCATTTCTGCGCTTATCACAACCATCGCCCCAGGTGATGATATTTGGGACCCTCCCCGAGTGGCTTTGAAGCTGCCTGCAATCGTTGATAAGGGTCTCCTCATTCAGGAAAGTGGCCTTTTCATGTTTTGCCCTCCATTCATGCCCTTCAATACATGTCAAGCATCTTTCGGAGATCAAGAGATTTTGCAAGATGTGTTGCAGCCAGCTTCATCTGGACATGGTTTTTTGTGCACCGCCAACAGTGAAACTGCTGCGCATATTCATTTGCCTTTTGGTTCTTCCGTCGGCCCCGACGTGCACAAGCTTTTTGAAATGTTAGGGCAGGTTATCACCACACTCACCCATGCAGTCGTCCAGGCGCTCACGACCTGTGAACGAGAATCTTGTTTTGAAGCCAATTTTGATGTCGACGTTCTCCCGCGGCAACTGCATGGTTGTGAAGTCATCAGCCTTGAGTCTTGCTTAGCTGAGGAACATCGCTCTGATTATGACCATGACGAGCTGCGTCACCAGATGCCTGCATTACCCATCAGGCCTTCGGGCGACGGCTTTCACGAACTTCAGTGGGCTGACTCTCTACGTGTGTCCCCAACTATTGATGCACACAAAGCAGCAGATGTGCCGCCAGATGTTGTTTGGGAGTCTCTACAGGATGACGAATTGGCAGATGCCTCCTGTAATGATGCACTACTTCGGGAGCAGCTCCAAGCTCAGCTCACTGGACCTTCTTGTTCTGGCCCTGCATCGCTGCCCCCCATGCCGATCCCGATGCCACCCCACCAATCTCAACATGGTAGCCATTTTGATTTGCAGGCTACATCGCATGCCAAGGTTGCTCTTTGCCTTGAGGCTTGTATTGCTGCTCCCACAAGTTATCAGGCAGATGGGTATGTTGGCGCTGAGATTACGTATCGCTCCCGTGACGACTGGCCTCATTTCTTAGCGCAGACCCGTGTTCAACTTGAGCCTCTTCCCGAAGGGCTACATCTCACAGCTGCATCTTACTTCGCTCTGAGTAGTCCAGACCTAGTCACTGAGCCTGACCTTGCTCATAAGCTTGCACTGTATGTCGATGGATCAGCCAGCCATGGAATGGCCGCTTGGAGTGTTGTTGCCGTTCACTATGATTCCGATGGTGTTCCTGCATTGAAGGGCACGTTGTCAGGTCTAGTAGAGCTCAATCAGGCATGCAACGGTTGGGTTGGCGCTGATCATGCTGACAACATTAGTGCGGAGCTTACTGCGGCGCTGGCTGCTATGGTTTATGCCATCTGCGGCGATCATTATGATGATGTGGTCGTACGCCCTGACTTGACACTCAGTGCCCAACTTGCCTGCTTAGCATGGCGTTGTCAGTCACATCCAGCCTTAGGGCAACTCTGCCAACTCCTTGGAAGCTGGTTTCACAAGACAGGTGGATGTTTTGTTGAAGTTCGCGGTCATTCTCGTCATGCTTGGAATGATTTGGCGGACTCACTTGCAAAGTGGACGTTGGCTGCATCTCAACCAGTTGGAGCTCTGGACTGGTCTCCTTTCCATGAACTGCTGAGCACTGGTGATATTCGATGGGCCTGGTTGATGACGGCTTCTTCACAATTCCATCAGTGTTTTCCTACTGGCTCTGTCGAGGGGTGCTGGCAGATTACCCCGTCGCATCGCAAAATTGCGGCCCCTGTTCATGTTGAACCGACTAGCCACTGGAGTCCGTTGAGCTTCAAGGTTGCTTCAGCCAATGTGTTGGCCCTCAGTGATTCAACGTCCGGGCTTCCAGACGCAGCTCCTGCCGACCGTGCGGTTCGACTCGACTTGCAATGGCATGCTCAAGCTGTTGCTGCTATTGGCCTGCAGGAATCTCGGAGAGATGAAGGCAAAACCCACACAGATCATTATATGGGGTTTGCCTCAGGTGCACAAATCTGTGGCAAGTCGCCTCATTATGGCTGTGAACTCTGGCTTCACAAGCACCTTGCTCTGGATGAAGCGGGACTTTTGACGTTTTCTCAGTTCAAGGCTGCTGTGGTCGTTGCTGATCCAAGACGTCTGGTAGTGAATTTGTCTCATCCCAAGTTGAACATTTCATTTGTTGTCCTACACGTCCCGTGCAAGTCTAACTCATGCACTCTTGATCAGCTGGCGGAATGGTGGCGGGTCACTCGTACCCTGCTGCAGCAGGCCCGTTTAGCTTCCTTCACATGGTGCATGATCGATGCCAATGCCCCGCTTGCATCTGAGTCAACTCCATTTTTTCAGATGCATGGTGCGGAAACATCGAATGCCCAAGGTCGCTTATTTGAAGAGATGTTGCAACAGATGGAATGGTATGCACCCACTACGATGTCTTGGGCGCACCTTGGCTCCCATAGCACGTGGACGCATCCCCGAGGGCCACAATTGAGGCGTGATTATGTTATATGCTCTAAGGCTGCCTTTGAATGGTGTTCGAAGACTTGGGTCGACACTCACTTTGATGGTGGATTTGGGCACGATGATCATTTTCCAGTAGTTATGCAGTGTCAAGGATGGCTTCAGGAGCTTCCATGCAGTTCCAAGACCCAATGGGACCCTCTGGCCTTTGTTGACCCAGTTAAGTGTCATCAGTTCCGTGAAGCTGTCCGGTCGTTGCCGATTCCGGACTGGAGTACGCATGTCGATTCGCATGCGGATATCATGGAACAAAATCTCCTTGCACTAGCCAAACAACATTTCCAGAAGCAACAACACGACCGGATGCGACCACGGCTTTCTGAGTCCACTCGCAATTTCATCCAGTTCAAGCGATCATGTCTTGACTATGGGCGTGCCCACTCATTGATGCATGATGACGATTTTCGTGAGCAGCTCCGGTGTCTGGAGAAAGAAGTCCGTGCACGTGTTCGGTCTGATCAGCGTGATTTCTATGGGTCCCTTGTGCAAGAACTGGCCACTGCAGGTGAGATTCATGATTCCCGTCACATGTACAAGTTGCTCACCCGTCTTGGTGGCCGAAAATCCGTCAAAGCTGATGCCAAAGCCCTTCCGATTTTGAAGGTGCAAGGTGTCCCAGTTAGGTCCTTTGTTGAGCAGCAGAAACTCTGGATGAAGCAATTTGCTGACATCGAAGCTGGCAACATCATGGCCCGCAGTGAATTTCATCGACACCTCCCTGCTTGCTTAGGTGTCCCCCATGAGGACATTTCCATTGACGTGTTTCCTGACCTTCCTGAAATCATGCACCAGATCCATCGGTTGAAGCGTGGGAAGGCCCCTGGGCCCAATGGCCTTCCACCCGATGCTTTGAAAGCTGGATCCCATGAAATTGCACAGCACCTCGTAGCCTTAACTACCAAGATTGCAGCCCATGGTCGCGAACCAGCAGCATGGAGAACAGGAAAGCTTATCCCTCTTCATAAAGGGAAGTTAGCCAAAAGCGATCCAACGGGCTACAGATCAATCTTTTTGAATAATTTCACCACGAAGATTTATCACTCAGTGCTTCGCAAGCACCTTGTGCATGCCTGGTCTTCGGTTTTGACTCACCTTCAAATGGGTGGCCGTAAGGGCCTTGGATGTGATTCTGCTCATCACATCATTCAGACTCATGTTGCCTATGGCCAGACCAGCAAGCACCCCAGCGCTATTTTATTTGTAGACTTTAAATCTGCATTTTATAGTGTACTTCGACAAGGTCTTTTCCCCGATGACATGGATGCCACATCCTTCATGGTTGCAATGCACCGAATGGGAATCCATCCGCAGCATGTAGATACGTTGTTGCAGCATGCGAGATCGGAGGCAGCCATTTCCAACATTCCTCCACATGCCATGCGGTTGCTTCATGACATGTTGCACGCCACTTGCTTTGAGATGGAAGGCCTTTCCGAAGTTGCAGTTACCACTCGAGGAACCAGACCCGGGGATCCCATTGGGGATATTGCCTTCAACATTGTCATGGCAGCGCTACTCAAAGATGTTTCCGCAAGCGTCCGACCCAGTCAGGCCGTTTGGGAAGGAGCGCCCGACGCTGTCACGGATTTCATTCATGTAGGCTTGCCGGCACCGCTTGCTTGGGCTGAAGTTGCGTATGTTGATGATTTGGCATTGCTCCTGCGTGCCCCCACCAATTCACAATTGCTTGACCTTGCTCATGTTGCAGCGAGTGCTGTGTTTCAAGCGGCACACCGTCGCGGCTTGGAACTCACAGTTGGGGAAGGCAAGACAGAACTGTTATGGGCATTGCGTGGGGAAGGTAAGAAGAAGTTGCAGACGCAAGCAGCACATGACCATGGCTCGATTCCTGTCATTCTCCCAGACCAGGATCTGCCTTTGCTCCTGCCAGTGGTCTTAGCATATAAGCATTTAGGCACCTGGGTCCAGAATGATGCGAAACCACTTCGCGCTGTTCGAGCGCGTCTGCATGCAGCACGACAGGCTTGGGGGCCTTGTGCGTCCCTTTTTATCCAAGAAAGGGGTACTGCACAGAACCAAGATTCAAGTGTTTGAATCCCTGGTGCTTTCGCGCTATCTCTTCAATGCTCATACATGGAGCTTGGTATCACAGTCGCAGTTGAATGAGTGGGAAGTTGGCCTCCGGCCCATGTTGTATGCACTTGCACGTCCTTCTTTACGTGGTCAGCCTCCGTTCACGTTGGATGTGGAAACATTGTGCGGCCTTTGCAACTTGCTTGCCCCCAGTGATATGTTGCATTTGGCTAGGTTGCGATACTTCAAGCGACTCTTGCAGCATTGTCCAGCCATTTTGTGGCAGTTGCTTCATGCCACCGCCGCTGATGAAGGATCGTGGCTTGCTCGTTTGCAAGATTCTTTCCAGTGGTTATGCCGTTTCAGTGGAGTGCACTTTGGACTCTCTCACAACACCCACCTTCATGACTGGTGTAGCTTTGTTGCTATTGATCTCCGGTGGAAGGGACGTCTTCGGCGTGCCATGGCCTCTTGTCGCCGATACCGTGCTGAAAATGCAAAGCATGCAGTTTGGGACATCTGGCTCCAAAATTCCCTAAGCCGTTTTGGGGTTGCTGACCTCACTCCCCAACCTGCTGTGCCGTCCGTTCAGTGGCAGTGTCAATTGTGTCTGCAGCAATTTGATTCTCGCAGAGCGCTTGCACAACATGCTGTCAAAAAGCACGATTATGTGACTTTAGTGAAGCATTATGCCTTTGGCAGCACTTGTGCCAATTGTTGCAGAATCTTTCATCATCGGGTCCGACTATGTTGTCACCTTCGTACATCAGTTGAATGCCTTGAACGAACGCGAGCAGCATTTCCGCCGCTCACTCAAGCCGACATTCAGCAGTTTGGCGCTGATGATAGACTTCATGCAAAGGCGATGAGAAGCCAGGGATGGCTTGCCACCAAAGCGCAAACCCCAGTCCTGTATGGCTGTGGTCCTCTACTGCCTCCCCATGGATCCGCCGAGGCCAAACTTATGTTTGACAAGTGGGCGGCCAGAACCAATCCTGGTCTTGAACAGGCGTTTGATGGCCTGCATGGCATCTGCATTCGTGCAGGACCAGAGGATGTGGAGCGGGTAGACACGACGAGCTCTCACGCTGTTGCAGATGAGGTGGTTTTTGTGATGCATTCTGACCGAGGTGCTGAACATGGACATGCAGGTTGTTTTTCCAGTAAGGGTCTTGCAACACTGTATGCGCGTTTGCATATTCGCACAATGTGCTTTATTCATTTTTTCTCCGGATTTCGCCGGGAAGGTGATTTGCAATCGCAAATTGAGCAGCACTGGGTTCAAGGGATTCATCACATCTTTTGCATTTCCATCGACTACTGCCTCCAGGGCAGCCAAGGAGATTTATCTTCATCCAAAAGTTTGGCCTTTTGGAAGACCCAAGTGTGCAATGGTGCAATCCTGGGAATGGGAGGGGGTCCCCCCTGTGAGACGTTTTCCGCGGCCAGATTTTTGGAAGGGGGACCCCCCCCCATTGAGGTCATCTTCGGACTATTGTGGATTGCCGTCGAACTCCGACAGACAGTGGGATCAGGTTTCTCTGGGAACAGCGTTGATGCGGTTTTTGCTGGAGATGATGTATTACTGTTCCTTGTCTGGAGCCTGTGGGTTTTTGGAGCATCCGGCGTTCCCAATATGGGCGATGAAACACTCTCCCGCGAGCACATGGGCTCTCACTGCAGTACGCCGGCTGCGGCGACTTAACTGTGTGTCCATTGCAACGTTCGATCAATGCATTTTCCACTGCGAGGGGAAGAAGCCAACGACTTTACTCCTGGTGCGGCTTCCGCACTTGCGAGAGGCGATCTTGAAGCTCGGCCGTGGAGGCAGATGCCCACATTCCTTCCGTGCTCACCCTGCATTGAAAGGCCGTGGAGCAGATGGGACCTTTCTCACGTCGGTGGCAAAAGTGTATCCGCCGTTGATGAATGCTGCGATCGCGGAGGCAATAATTCAATTTGCATGTGCGACTTTTGTGCCAGGAGACACGCAAGAGGCGGTCCCCGAGTGCGTCGCTACGCATGCTCGCATGGATTTTGTCCCTCTATCTGTGGTTCAGCCGGACTACTATGAGGGGTTGTAAAGTTGCGTCATGCTTGTGCAAGATCCAAGCAAGAATCGACTTGCAGCAGCCCGAAAGGAAAAAGGACCATGTCCAATAGCTATGATAAAGGCCATCTGCGGTGGAGTCCTGGAATCCATTCACCATGATTCCAGGCCAAAGTGACGTCACTGTTTTTTTGCAACTAGATAAATGGCTTATTATCCCATGATACTTATGAAAACTACTAATTATCCCATAGTCATATTGATTATAGCACTATAAATTAAATCCCATTTTCATTACCCTCTGGTAAACTAACGTAACTATGGAAAATCACAATTTTTAATGGGAAAACTCACTATAAATGGCAATTTTCAATAGCTACGTTAAATTACCAGAGGGTATTCTTATACTTATTATCCCATTTGTTCCAACGGCTTGCATGATTACAAAACCACAAAAATGCATGATCCATGGGATGGTTCTCCAGGCATCTCCAGGCACGGATGATATCCCGTACAGGTTGGACGCCTATGTGTTGGACAAAAAATATGGGGATTTGATGAGTTTTATATGGAAAAATCATGGGGAATTATGATTTATTTTGATGATGTTCTTGTGTTTTTGTTGTTTGTTCTTGTCCAGTGCTGTTCCTTGAGAATGGATGAAGATACTGTGGGGATAGTCACTAACAACTACAACAAGTTGACGGAATATTTTATCACTAAAAGTTGGAGCACTGATTTTTTTTTTAAATAGCATCTATAGTTTTATCAATCCAAACGACAATGGGAAACCCATAGACTTGGTGGTTGAGATACCCCTCCCTCTGAAAAATGATGGACTTCGTCAGTGATGATGACATTCCCAATATATGGAAAATATGAAAAAATGTAAACCAACCTACCAACCAGACATTTTATAGTATGAAGCTGCATAGCTAGGTCACAGCAACGGTTTTTGGGACGTGGGAAAAAAAGCTGAGCAGTGTTAGGGATTTCCACAGATGCAGGAAGCATCTGAGTTTCACACTGTTCACGTCACCACTGTGAACCACCACCGAATGCAGAAGGTAGTGCCTCAGAATGGATGTCTGAATCAAGACGCTGCCGACAAAATCGAAGAACGGCTTCAACCGGGAAGGTCAAAATGAGGGGAAACCAATGGAAATCCATTGATTTTTTGGGCAGGCCTGGCAGGCTTCATTTTGGATCCCCAGTAAATCCAAGTTTCACAGCCTCATATTTTATCATATTACAGAATCCAAACTGGCGGCCTCTGCTCAGCTTGAATATGGACAATCACAACAATCTTCTCAAAAATATTCTAGAGGATACAGAAAATGAAGAACACATACCCTCTGGTAAACTAACATAGCTATTGAACATGGCCCAGTCGAAATAGTTGATTTACCCATGACAAATTTTGTGATTTTCCATAGTTATGTAAACGTTTACAGGGTGGAACAACTACAGATAAATGCAAAGTCCACGGCAACTTCGTTGATCTGCCAACGAGGCGATCGCCGCTGATGGCCACGGCCACTGCCACATGATGATTGGATGTCGTCAACCATGTTTTTAATCCGGTTTTGCCGTGACAGGACTTGGATGTGCATCCTACTTCTAAGAACTACAGTTAATTCATGTTGATTCAGTCCACTACTAAGTAAGTAAGCCTGTCCAACTTGTATTTTTACGGGAACGTTGTGTTGTAACAAGCGTTAATTTGCCAGTATAAGTACAGTAATAATTGAGCCATGAAAAATACCCCGATCCCATCTCATTACACCACTTGGTTGATAGGTTTTCTTACGTTTTTCAAATAGTCCCCAACAACCCAGCTAGTATAACTCCCCATTCCAATCAATCAACCAGGCTATTTCCCAAGATTTCCAACCAAAAATTCCCAACAGAAATCACTATAGTAAGCAATTACTTACCCTCTGGTAATTTAACATAGCTATGGAAAGATCCACCATTTTTAATGGGAAAATCTATAAATGGCCATTTTCAATAGCTTTTTCTATGTTTACCAGAGGGTACTGTACCATCAACCAGGCGATTTCTTAAGGGCTCAGCATGGCTCAGCTCCCACCTGGACTCCGAGACTCCGTGCCCCGCCCCGTGGACGAACTCGGAGAGATCCAGCCGCCGCGGGAACTCGAAGCGACTGTTCAACTTCACCTGATAGCGGTTGAACAACGAAAAAAGCCAAGTGACTAGAGGATTGGAAAATCGTTAGTAAGTGGGAATATTGAGTGGGATATATATATATATATATATCACCAGAATATCATATATAAACATATATGATCATATATCATCATATATCATATATGTACGTAATTATATGTATATTAAATATCATGGGAAATAGATCGGATAGAACATAGCCAGAGTAATGAATATCATGGACATATGGCGACATTTGGATGGCCGGGAAATCCACGGACTCAACCGCAGCCCAGGGGCCATGTCCATCCGTTCCATGTCAAAGTGGAATCGCTTCCTTGGTCGTTCTGAAGAACAACCAATGGACCAATGGACTGGTCGCTCGAGCGTATTCCTTACTAGAGCTATGTTTGTACATGTTTCTACATGTTCAAAATAGCCTAGTAAGATCTAGTAAGTCAACTGACATAGCTCTGGAAATGCCCACGGATGAAAAAAAACAACCATCGGTGATATCAGCGAAGTGAATCGTTGAAAAATGGTGGCCTTCCTTGAAGATCATCTCCCCATTGAATTGTGGAATGGAGATGAAAATCCCTTACTAAAACCCCGTTCATATGAAACACCCCCTGAACGAAACCATGGTGGATGTAGGGAATGTCCACATTCCGTTGGGACCGTTTAAATGGGGTCTTTAATATTAGGGTGATGGGATTAATATGGGTTGGTCACGGTTGTCTGAAACAAATTGGAGAAACACCTGAAAAACATGGTTGCTATCATTTTATATCATTTTCATTTTTTTCCTTTAGAAATGTTCAGGGCATAATCCCTTTTCAAACAAATCATCTAAGAACATATCTGAAAACAACAGCCAAACATGTTGGCACTGTGGGGAGGTTGCCCATCATCGAGGTCAGAGATTCATTGTCACCACCTTAATTCTCTGTTTGTATTGATTCAGAAGGGACAAGAGGGGACTTGCCTACAGGGATTCCCCATTGCTGGTGGATTTCCCCATTCGGACAATAACGAGTCACCTAAAACAACCCATGGAAATGTTACAGGAAACCAGGTTATTTGCCAGTAACTTGGAGGGGTCCTGAAGGGTTCTGAAGGGTTCCCTCAGTTTGCCATTCTACCATCATCTCCTCGACCTTTCATGAATGGAGTCACCAATCTCTCTGTACCTGTCACTAAGACTTTGGGTCATCAATGGTGCAGGAAAATCCACCAGTTAGTTCGATGATGATCCCATTCAAACCTCAAATTATAGGCCATTTGAGGTTGTCATGAAACGTGCTTTGCTGGAAACCATTTCTAGTGGATTTTCCCCATCAAAAATCCCAATTTATAGATACTTAGCGCGGGGATTTCCCAGCAGCCATGAGGATCTGTTCCCCTTGGTGACCAAGTGTCAACTGCAAATTCAGCACTCGCGGAAACTTCACAAAGCGGATTCCCTGTCGCAGCACAGGATGGACCCACAACATCAGGAATTGGGTCAATAAAAACTGGCCTGGCATGTCAACCAGAAGCAACTTTGACTACATTGGTACGATCAGCTTGCGATGTACTGGTATACCTAACATTTTGATATTTAACTAGTTATGGTACTGGTATATTTATTTCTATTGCTGTATACCTAACATGTTGATTTACAGTAACCTATGCATATATTAGCCTATACTCAGATTTCGCTTCTTGCCAGCCAGGTTTCCACCTACCTGAGGTAAAACTCCTGGTGGCTGGAAGTTGATGCCCTCAGTAAAGTCCTGTAAAGCATCAGCTCGCAAACGTCTTTCAGCTTTCCAAAAAGTGGGGTTTCTGAACCTGGTTCATCCATGTTCATCCTATAGTCACCCCGGAAACATGGTGGTGTGCGCCGATTGAAAGTTGCTTACGAAACCCATTTAGTATAGTTATTTCATCACCATAAACTCTAATTCATATATGATATATGTAGATACAACATAATGGGTGTATATATATATATATATTTATACAAGATATATATATATATACAATATATATATATATATATATATGTATATATATATATACAATATATATAATATATATATATACATATTATATATATACAATATATATATATACAATATATATATACATATTATATATATATATATATACATAATATATATTTATATACATAATATATATATATAGACACAGTAAACATAATATACATAATATATATATATATACAATATATACATATACACATAATATATATATATATATACACATGCTACAATATATTATACATACAATATAGTATAATATAATTAAAATATATATAATATAATACAATATAATATAATTTAATATGATATAATATAGTATAACATATTGTATATAATGTACACATATATAATATACACACATATAATTTACGATACATAATATAATATCATATCATATCAGATAATATCATATCATATTTATTACAAGATTCTGTATATATATATATATATCAATCGATTATATAGTATTATATAGTTGTAAACTAACTTAGCTAGTCTTAGCCAAGTATGCGGTACCTCGTATCTACCATCGATGTCTCTGGGCACCTGAGTCCATCAATTAATGTCAATCCCAAACGGCTGTTTCATTGGGAAGGTACCATTTAATGTCCAATTTAAGTATCAAATCATGACTATTAATAATACTATTATACTATAGTGATTATCCTATAAATATTATAGTAAATAGTATAATAATGACTATGGGAATAGCACCCCTAATAAACAATGGTCCAATGGTTCATGGTTTATTCATCCGGGGACATTAATTTCAATTTAATAACACTTTGTCGGATTTGTCTTTTCTATACTTTGGGGAATTTAAGATGGTGATCTCCAGCTATGAGTGTTTGCTGATTTTTAAAGCCCATCAACTATAGTTATAGCTATAGTTATTTAGTCACCGTAAACCCAACAATTAACAGAACATAGTGAACTGTTGCCAACTTTGCCAAGAAGCTGACTGGGGCAACACATTGTACTAAAATATCCGCAGTTGTATCTTTATTCACAAAAGTTAACAACCCCTTTCCCCATTCAGTGTCCCTATCTATGAAAACCCTAGTTACTATGGTTTCAGAATCTTATAAATCAATGTTAAACCATCATCATTGATGGTTACCCTCTGGTAAACTAACATAGCTATTGAAAATGGCCATTTATAGTGGATTTTCCCATTAAACATAGTGATTTTCCATAGTTAGGTTAGTTTACCAGAGGGTAAATATCAATTTTAAATCATCAAAAAATTGTCACATTCGGACAACGGTGACCGTCACGGCGTCACGGGGCACCTTCTTTGCCCGCTGTTTGCCAAAGCCTTCAGCCTGGAAATCACAAGCCGATTTTGTGAAACGATCTATTTCTTTGAAGGTTACTGTATATATATATAATATTAATGATTATGATTTCACTTATTATTGCCAAAATTAAATATTATAGAATATATATATATAATATAATACTATATATATAATATATCATCATATTACATGCAAATCAAAAGGGGTCAAAAAAAATCATGCTGGATCAAACATGAGTTTTGTTGAAAGTCTTGCAGTTCTTTGCTTATAAAAACGGGCAATCTCTCCAGCCAGCTCTGATCATCCAGCCGTGCAACTCGGCACATTAAAACCACCTGGCTGACCTGGGTTGAGTTTTTCTTGACGATCTGGACGATCTGACTGAAGTTTACTGGCAGCAAATATCTTATTGAACCAGCCCGAAAAAATATGATTGGTCAAATTTTGACCCATGAGAAAAAAAAAGACTTACAAAAACACTGTATCTCCAGGCCCTTAACACTTACAGTATAAATCGGATCAACTAACTCCTGTAACCATGGTTATAAATTGTTAAAAGCCAGCTATACCCTCCAGCAAATTAACAAAGACCCTTAAAAAATGCTTGTTTTCAGATATGTTCAGGGTCCAACTGTTAATTCACCAGAGAGTAACTGTTGAAGCCAGTATCTTAAAATGGGATTACAACTTTTGTAACTAAGGCTGTATATCATTATATAGTTATATTATAATATAAAAGCCAGTTATAACTGGCTATGGGGATCCAAAAGTCTCTAATGTCTCCCCTTTTTGTCGCAGAACTCTTCCTGACCTCGTAGAGATTGTCTCCGTCCAGCATCTCATCTGCAGTGAATTCTCTCAGCGACTCCTGCGCCGAAAAATCGACCCAAGGCTGCGACCCTTGGAATCATACACTTCTGGCCCGAAATAGCAGGCATAAAGAGTCAGTTTATATGGGTCTGTCTGAAAATAGGCGAAATACCCCCCAAATGGCACTTTTGATAACATTATTGACCAATGGATTTAGAGCTACCATGAGCTACCCTATTTTCAGACTAACATGATATAAATGACATGGGGATTCTGCGCTGATCCGCTGACCCAGGTCGAAGAAGGTGGCCGGCGTAGTAGTTGTTGCTTCATAGAATCCATGAAATATATGAAGTAGTTTATAGTAGTTCAATATATCTACATTAGTAAACCATAGTTTGTTGATGTTATTCGAGTTGTGTTTAGCAACTTAGCGATCTAAAATGAGCTGAAATCAGTTTAAGTCACTATAAATCACCAATGTTTGTGGGTTATATCACATATCACAATTTTTTCTGGTGAAAGACCTAACGGGCCCCACCAACATCCACCAACCGTGCCCAGCTGTCGTCACCTCGATGGTTTGGAGGTCGTGCCCTTTCTCGCTCTTGATGTTGAGCTGAATGTCGTAGAACCTCACCGTGACTCAGTCAGCGTTGTGCGAGCTGCGCGCGCGTCTGCCATGACTTAACGAGACGGGGGTGGAAACATGCCAAAATTCCAATGATTCATCAGTAATTTCCTGATGAAATGACCATGTTGCGGAGGATTTTGGAGGTATACCATGGTATACCCCATTTTCAAATGTACCATGATATACAATGATATACACAACCCATTGGGTTCTCTGAAAATGAGGGATGCTCCAATCTATCGCCTTTCTTGGATGATAATAGGGTACACAATGGTGGTATCAACTTTCAGAGAAAAGCATGCAACCTGTGCTGTTTCACGATGTCCCAAAAAGATGGAGAAGTGAAATCCTGAAATATCCTGAAATTATCTAAAAGAGTGAAGAAGTGGACCTCTTCGGCATCTTTTTTTTGGGGTACCAGTACTATACTAGCCAGGTAGCCGTTGGGATTACGCCCAAAAGGCTGGTAGTTTCAACCACGTACACGGCACCCTACGAAGATCTAACCATTATTATTCCAGTGAGGTCCCAGTGAGGTCGCAGTGAGGTCGTTAGAATTTACACACATGTAATCATGTAATATATTATGAACGTTTACAGCTTTAAGTACAGCTTTAAGTAACGCGTATAGACAAGATTATGATTATTGTTTGTTAAGATTCTAGCACACATACGAATATTTCAAAATTCAGATTCAAACATTATTCAGACCTCATCCAATGTCGAAATCTCACAGCCTTTTTACAGTGGCTTCTTGTCTATCATCCGGATACGTCCAAAAATGTCCAAAATATTGGACAGAAATCACAACTTCATCCCAGTTTATCCCACTGTCTGAAGCAGCCAGCAAAGATGCGGTCAGAAATTTATCTAGGAGATGAAGGCAGTGCCATTCTTATCTATTACAGGCACCCTGGCATAGCTGCAGCAATTTTGTTTTCCTTTAAAGCGTTGAAAAAACTTACTGCTTTCAGACCAGGTTACGGCCGAAAAATGAGGTACAGTACCATGGGAGCCAACAACTTGCTCTTGCTCGTATTAAAGCGTCTATTTTTTGAGTAACGTGGTAAACACAATTATAAAATATTATAAACCATTTCCAAAATTATAACATTCAGACACAATTTATGACCATATATTGTTATAAATCTTATAAATCCATTTTATGGTTATAATATGTTATAATTATAACCACAATTATAACTAACACTAAAAAAATGACCATAAAATGGGTGCTACCATCCCAGATGGTAGGTTGATGGCAGAGGTTTACTGGCCGAAATCAGCAGCCCCGCGACGTCTCGGTTCTCTTGGAGGTGTAGTCCACCTGGCGTCGGGAAATGCCTGGTGATGTCTGATACCATCCATGAAAAATGGGGAGTTGATGATTTTAGTAAGCCATCTTCCAGAACCAAGGTAAGCCAGGAAAATAGATGAAAATAGATGATAATTTAGCTGAAATTAGCTCAAATTTTTGAATTCCTAGCCTCTGAGGGGGCCTCATTTGGGAGCTTGGGGGTACCTGTTAGGCACCCCTATTTTGAAACCTAGTGACTTGGCAGCTAATTTGGTGAGGCAGAAATACCCCGATCCCAGACTCGCAAGCTCATATAGCATGGAAGTGTACAAATAAGAATACGCAGGATAAACACGGATGGCAGTGTACAACTACTACATTGCCGTATTGATATACCTCTATCTTGGAACATTTCTATCACGCATTGTGTATGTGTATATATGCATGCCAACAAGGCCGGAGAAGAAAAAATACAACTATGTCAGTCCATCAACTATCAATCATCAACATCCTCAATATTTATGTTTATCCTTCCATTGTTTGATTTTACTCAACCCTTTTACCTCTCATTTCAAATAATTGTGTTGGAACCATCAATCAGCACAGACAATCATATACATAAAGCAACACACACAAGAAACCATCAACATGTATGAAACAACAACAATTATCGCGAAAACCTTCAGCACTTGGGAACAAAACGAGCATTCACAGCGTCTTACCCCGTAGTTTTCCCATGTTTTCCCGAAGTTTGCGGCCGAGGAACATCTAGACATTCGATGTAATTCTCCATCTCACCTTCAAAAAGCCTTGCAGAGGTGCTGTTCAGTTCAGTTCAGATCATCCCCATCAACTTGAAAGGTGTCATCGCCTTTCAGCCAAATGGGATATGCAACTCAGTATACAACTAAAATTAGAGTCGAGAAAACATGGGCTGCGTGGAAATGCAACATTTCTGCTTCGCAAACCTGAGACACCAATCTGTTGCGTGGTAAATTGTGGATGTTCTGGTGCGATGTTGGTGTACAAAAGGCGTGCGGGTCATGACATGGTTGCAGGTTGCATAACCTGAAATCGGTTTTTGGGATTACCCAGCATTATGTGTTACTACCGGCAGCAACGGTCCCTACTCCTACTCCTAGCCTCACAGTTGCTTTTGAGATCTTTTGAGATAGTTGGTTATGTTTTTCAGGAGTTTGGGGTTGCCGACCTGAGGGAAAACTGGGAGATGAGGATCCACTTACTCACAACCTATCTACCCTCTGGTAATTTGTTACATAGCTATTGAAAATGGCCCAGTCGAAATAGTGAGTTTTCCCATTAAAAATGGTGGATCTTTCCATAGTTATGTACCATTTTTAATGGGAAAATCCACTATAAATGGCCATTTTCAATAGGTTTTTGTATGTTTACCAGAGGGTATCCATTCAAGGAAACAACCTGAAACAAGCTCTGGAAGAAGCTGTGATCAAACGCCCAAAGGCGCGCATCCAACCCGCTCCAACGAGCGTACCTAGCTGCTCACCCGAAACTCAAGATGAACCCAAACAATCAATATAATTGCATATATATATATACATATCATATAATATCAAATATAATATCATATATAAGATCATATAATATCATATATAATATAAGTTATATAATACCACATAATATCATATAATGTGATAATCGTGTACGTGTTGGGTGAGACATCAACCCATTCTCTGATATTTTTCAGATTCATTTTGTTGCAACACTGCTACGGTGATTGGATGTGACTGGTAGATGACTGGTCGAAGCACCTTGTTCAAGATGAACAGAATTTCCTCGAAAAAGGTAGAGAATTTAAGATGATTGACAGATCCTGGTTGGTGGTTGACCTACCCCCTCTGAAAAATATTAGCTCAAGTCAGTTGGGATGAAATTACATTCCCAATGTATGGAAAGTCATTCAAAATTCCATGGTTCCAGTCACCACCAACCAGGATATATTTCAGCATTTCTTCAGATTTCTCAGATTTCCCATGGCGCGGTAAGCCAGAGGCATTCCCTAGGCCCGCCTTTTGATGGACCCATCCATCTTAGTGCCTTTCATGTTCTCCTGGGAGCGATGTTACAAGGTGGTGCCCCAGTGAGCGATTCATCGCGTTCAGTTGGTACAAATCATTCCAGTTTCACTATGGTTTATGCATGTTTATGCCTACGGCAGGAAAACCGTACGTGCGTTTTGCTTCTTTTTTGAGTATTGCTCTTTGTCTTGGGGTTGGGGTGGGGTGGGGGGGGCATGTTAACGTTCCTTGTACTTCGTACATGATATATTGCCATGTTGCTAAGATCTCTGGGATCTTTTACTACGTTACGTGTTGCTACGCTGCTGAGATCTCTAGTGTGGGTGGGGTCGGGGTGGGGTGGGGTGGGGGGGCATGTTAACGTTCCTCGTACTTCGTACAGGATATATTGCCATGTTAGTGTGGGTTGGGGTTGGGGTGGGGTGAGGTGGGGGGGCATGTTAACGTTCCTCAAATTTTGTACAGGATATATTGCGATGTTGCTAAGATCTCTGGGATCGTTTACTACGTGACATGTTGCTACGCTGCTAAGATCTCTGGGATCGTTTACTACGTTACATGTTGCTACGCTGCTGAGATCCTTGGGACTTTCTTACTACGTTACAGGTTGCTACGCTGCTGAGATCTCTGGGATCGTTTACTACGTGACATGTTGCTACGCTGAGATCCTTGGGATCGTTTACTACGTGACATGTTGCTACGCTGCTGAGATCTCTGGGATCGTTTACTACGTGACATGTTGCTACGCTGCTAAGATCTCTGGGATCGTTTACTACGTTACATGTTGCTACGCTGTTGAGATCCTTGGGACTTTCTTACTACGTTACAGGTTGCTACGCTGCTGAGATCTCTGGGATCGTTTACTACGTGACATGTTGCTACGCTGAGATCCTTGGGATCGTTTACTACGTGACATGTTGCTACAGAAGAGTGTGACAAAAATCTGCGCATCCACGTCTGATGCACATGATGTTTACCTGGATTTGTTAAAAATCAATAGATTTTGCATCCACTTTTTTTAACCCAAATTCAGTTCTCCAAACTGATCGGAAGAGCATTTTATATTGTAAATTACAGGTGATTGTGACTCTCCTGGAAGCAACCAATCAAAACGCTCGCGCGGTTTCCCTTCCGCCGGGATGTTTATGCTAGATTAATATTGACTAATACTATTCCTGAGGTTTATAAACCAAACATCATTGTGGGGGCACCACCTTGAAGGGACCTAGGGATGACCTAGGGATGTTTCAGGTCATGCCGGAGTCGCTGCTTGAGGCAGCTTGAGCCCCCTTGAGGATCAGGAAATAGTGTCTGTTGAAGGGGAACACCTGGGTAGGTGCTAGCACATGGAATGAGCAAGTCAAAATGTTGAGCTCCGCTATCACAAAGAGGTCAACAAAAGGGACTATGTCCGTTGATCCAAAAGGGACTATTTCCCAAAAGAGGGAATATGTCCCTGCCCAGTTGAGACACGCAGAGTCACGCACCCTTTTTTATGTTGGTGATATGCCCCGGCATCTTTTAGTTTTGCTGGGAAAAACATGGAAAAACCCAAACGGAGTGACGTGTGGACGAAGAATAACATATGATTCATATGATTCTTGTTTTACCCCAAAGTCTCAGTATTCTCAGTAGTCAGGGAAAGAGCAGAACAAAAACTGCAGTAATCCAACCTGACAATGTTCAATCCACCCTTTGGTCAACCTGGGTTGGAGTCCCACAACCGCACATAATACAACCTCAACCCCCGTTGTTGTTGCTGTTGTTGCTGTTGTTGCTGTTGCTGTTGCTGTTGTTGTTGTTGCTGTTGCTGTTGCTGTTGTTGCTGTTGTTGCTGCTGTTGTTAATGTTGTTGTTGTTGTTGTTGCTGGTGGTGGTGGTGGTGTTGTTGTTGTTGCTGTTGCTGTTGTTGCTGTTGCTGTTGTTGCTGTTGTTGCTGTTGTTGCTGTTGTTGTTGTTGCTGTTGCTGTTGTTGCTGTTGTTGCTGTTGTTGTTGCTGCTGTTGTTAATGTTGTTGTTGTTGTTGCTGGTGGTGGTGGTGGTGGTGTTGCTGTTGCTGTTGCTGTTGTTGCTGTTGCTGTTGTTGTGGTTGTCGTCGTTGTTGTCGTCGTCGTCGCTTCCATAGTTGATTTCCAGTCGTTCTGGGCACATTCAGATTGTATAACTTGTCTCATCATTCTGATTGCCATTTTCACTAGGTGCTTTAGATATGTATATGTGCAATGCTCTGCATTTTCCTGTTCCCGGAAACACCAATAAACCTTAGGTCGATGGGGGTTATGTGATGTTATGTGAGTATGGCTCAAGTACATGCCGACCCCTGGCGGCCAAGTAGATCATATTTGCAGCAAGTTCATATCCTGCAAGTACAATACTATATTTTAGGACATAGATTCCATGGAAAATCATGAGTCAACGGCATTCCCAGATGATTCCACCAGTTCGCAAGTGCAGCCGAAACTTAAAACGCTTTTTCAAATCATATGAGCTGGGGCTGCTACTGTACCAACCATTTTTTATACGTTTACGATCGTTTACGTATGAATTTATATGGTATTCCACTTGGTACCTGTACCATATATGTATAATACTGTACCAAATCATATAATACTTGGTAACTCACTAATCTGAAAATAACGAAAAACAAGTTTGTTCATTTGGGGATGATTCCCCGAATCCAATTCCCATCAACCCCCCGGGTTCGGTCACAGTGAGATCATTAGCACGTTAATTCAGATTTATACCAAACGATATTCCAACTAGCTAGCAATATTTACCCAGCAATTTGCAATTATTTCTAGCTATAACTATCTATTGTAGCTAGTTCAATGTGGGATTTATACCGATTTAGGTTGTGAAAACTATATTTACATGTATCCCGGCAACTTAAATATCTCAACAAAAAGTAATAAATATATAACATAACGTTAATTTGTTTTCACAATACCCACGATATGAAATGAATACTGTTGTGTTGTTCATCATATATCATCGAGTGCCAGTTCCGAATCAAGCCTTGCCGTAATAATTATTCATGATCAATGTGCTATCATACAGCAAGTTGCTAATTGTATTCCTAACCACGTCATATTACCCTCCCGCAAATTGACATAGACCCACCAAAACAGAAAGTTGGGATTGTGATTATACTGTATAAGTTCCAACAAAATGTTGGCTATTGTGAGGGTCTTAGCATATGTTAATTCGGGGGAGGCTATTTTGATCAACCAACAAATGAGCAGTGTTCAAAACGCGTCGTCCCTTAATACTCCTTGGTTTTTGGTACCGGATTCTCCTCAGGGATTGTGATTCAATTCCAATGCGGGTTGGTTGGTTAGTATCACCCCCAAACTCATCAAGAAGCAACATCAACTTTATCATGTATCATTTTTTGTCCAGTTTTTGCGTAACTTATATTGACAGTCAAAATCCCTTTTCCATGGCTATAATCATCAACCAACTATTGGGTTTGTTAAATCCCATAAACCATCATTTGCTTTGGGATTTACCCTCCTGTAAACTAGCGTAGATGTGGAACACCTCCCATAAAGGTAGATCATTTTCCCAACGGCTTTCCCCATGGGTTTTCCACATCTAGCGGAAAATCACAGTTGTTCAAAGCTAAATCATTCTCATTTTCATATCATCGAACTAAATATGCCACCAATACCAATGTGATCCAATGTGTACCCTCTGGTAAACTAACATAGCTATGGAAAATCACCATTTTTAATGGGAAAAACCACTATAAATGGCCATTTTCAATAGCTATGTTAGTTTACCAGAGGGTAGATCATTTAGCCATGGGCTTTTCCATGGGTTTTTCCACTTTACGGAAAACGGGGAATCGCGCGCCTCCAGGCGATCGCACAGGATCCTGTTCAGCTCCTTCGAGGCTTTTCGTTGTGGGGCACGGCAGGCAACAAATGATAAATGGTTAATGTATAGTTTATATAATATAGTTAATAAAATATAGATATATAATATAATATATATATACATATATGTAGTTATCTATATATTAACCATATATTATACACGTAGGTAATGCAGTTCTAGAAAGAAATATCTAATACCTACTATATGATAATAATTAAATGAATAAATGGTACTCATAGGGATAACATATTATTTGTCTTGATAAGAATTGTGATTTAATTGTGAAACATGTGGATATAATATGACATAATGAACCTATATTGGAGAATCATATTGATAATATTGATACTTGAATTAATAAACAATGTTAACAATATCATATTGATACAGGGATTATATGAGTGAACATGTGCACTATAATTAAAATACCGTAGGGATGTAATCATGATACATGTTACTCTACCGGCAGTGCAGTGCAGTATAGTAATATTCATCGTGTTATCTGAATAGTAACACGCTAATTCATATACTGCAACCATGATAAATGCTGAGATAACGACAGTCATCCCTTTATTCAAAATATATTACATAATACTTAACAGACGTATGTGATGATTATCCCATATTCCAAATGGCATATAAACATATATAAAAGAATAATGAAATATCAATTATAGATGGTATGTGAATCGCATGTAATGACACCAATGATACACTGAGACAATCTGAGATATGTATAATTTGTATCTGTGTATTATCATTATCCTTGTCTATACTTGTTATTTTGAGTTTCAATATTGTAATGACAACATTTATCAGGTACACAGTACCGTCAACATGTTGTGTTCGACTCGAAACATGTGTTGTTTCTTTAATTGTTATTTGTGATATCCCCACGAATATCCCACTCAAGCCCATGTTCAATGGTCATAAAGTCATAATCCAACTAACATTGTGAACATCATTAGATAAAAAAGGATTAATCTAGTATCAATATAATATCAATATAATTTTGTACAATATCAATATCATATCATGAATCATGATCATTATTATAACTGCAATATCATGATAACTACGTCACATATGAACGGATTAGATTCCAATCAACCGGATGCGCATTGCGCTGACGCGAACTGGTTGAGTCTTCGTGCCGTCTCTCGAGCTACGCCTTTGTTGGTGTAGGCAATCAACAGCCATTAAGATAGCAATCAACATGTTTTACTATATTATAGGGTTTATAGTGATCAATAGTGATGGGCTTATTGATCACTATAAACCCTATAATATAGTTAAAACATGTTTAAACATAAAATGTATCAACATCTTAGAGCAACTTACGCTCTACGCGCCAAGATGCTTCGCTGCCTTGCAGGGTGCCCTGATGATTTTTGGGAATGGAACAGCAACAGCTATAATAACTACATAAGAAATAACGGCATATACTGGTTCATATGTTTTTTTTAAATCCCAATGCAAATACTACTATAACTACAGTTATTATATACATTTATATACATTACAACAAAAATAACATATATTGGTTATGATATAAAAAAATAAAGGCACCATTTTTTCTAATGGTTTCATTATGCTTTATTATTTGGTGCCTTGATTTTTGCGACAACACCAAGCCTTTCCCAAGTCGAGATCCGCAGAGATCCGCCTGTGCATCGTGCTGGGTAAAGGCGTCCGTGGTGTCCCAGCCAAAGGATTTCATCAGTTCCTTGCAGTTCACAGCCTCGAACGGTCACCGGAAAAAAATGGGGAGATTCAAACAGCTTGAGGTGGTGCCCCCAGTTATGTTGGTTTATAACCAAAGGAATAGTATGTCAATATATTCAATATATATATACCATAAACCATATATAATAAAGTCTACAGTTGGAGTTATAAACGCACCGCACCAACTTTTTCGCGATGAATCGCTGGGGCACCACGAAAAGCGCAATGGATTGGTTGGCTGATTTCGGTTGAATCTCTAGAGTCGATTGGGGTTTGTTTGTATCTTTTGTTGCAAACACAACATGGATCAAAATGCACACGGCATGGATTGGTTTAATATGTTTAACGGAAACAGATGGACAATCGACGGAAACCATAGGTTTTTCCCCAGATGAACACAAATGGGATTGAAATTGTGAAGGTTGAATGGATATGAATGGATGGGTTTCAGGAAAAATGGAGATTTCAGGCCACCAAAAATTCACCTTGAATCACTGATTGGTGGTGCGATCCACCTACAAAATATGCAACCGTTATTCGGGATCGCCATTCCAAATATGCTTGAGAAATGTTGAAAAATAAGATGATTGAAATCACGAACCAAATCAACACAAATTTGGGTGAAATTGATATTTCAACATATTTCAACATATTTCAACATATTTCAACATATTTCAACCCAGAATGTAGTGATTACACAACATGTGTGAATGAAGTTGTTGCTTTCACCAAAAAGACAATGAAGGATTCAACCAACAATGATATTGATCGGACAACGCAATTTGAATAAAATTGGATTCACCTTCACACCTGCAGGGCAATGAACAAGGAAGGATTTCTGGAGGATTAACGCTCTACACTGAGATTGTTTTGAGTTCTAAGTGTGTGTGTCTGTCACAGTAGGTGCGCAATGTTACCTACATTCTTTATCTGGTGAAACTCAAATTTAGTAATATGGCATGCAACTACCTATCATCGATTCATTAAAAAATGGCCAGTGGCAACAATGCTCTGAAACATTCGTGCTTATGCCGTAACAATCATATTGCATTGAACTTACTCAAACAACCAAGCGAAAAGGACACTTGAGAAACAAACAAATCCTCGTTTCAATCAGGTTCAACCGACATATCCTATACATTCGTCAAGAATCCTCACATGCCAAGCCCAATTCATGAAACGTGCCACAAAAACCTGTGTGCCCCATGAAACGTGCCACAAAAAACCTCCTGGGAAACTGATCCGGGTCTCCCGACGGTCTCTGCCGTCTGCAACTTGTAAAAAACGTTTTGTAAGGCCTGGCACAGATTTCTCAGGCCAGGGATGGGTGAAATGGCCTTCATGTCCAGTGGGGATCTAAGCAAGATGATGTTTCAAGAGAACTACAGTATAACTATAACATACTAAGTCACTAAGATGATGCCATGAGACGGGACAAATCTCAATCATTTTCAATCAATATAATCAACAAATATAAGAATACTCTATGTATTGGTAAATTGACATACCCAACATAAACATACATAAACAATATTCAACATTACCCACGGATTATACCCAATTTGCAAACGGCAACATCATCGCACAGGGCCTGGATGAGTGAGATGTCACCTGGCATCAGATCGCGGACAACAAAAAATACGGTTAAAAAACATGGTCATGTCATGTCATGTCCACTAAAATCTAAAACATCTGGTACATCTGTCAGAAATCATGCACAACGGGAACCCACATCTTCAAGATTTCATGCAAATGACTGAACTTGAGAGGTTGAACTGTGAGAATCATGACAGGTCTTGTAACTTACCTGATCTACTAACATAACTATGGAAAATCACAATTGTCAATGGGAAAACTCACTATACATGGCCATTTTCAATAGCTATGTTAGTTTACAAGAGGGTAACTTACCTGATCTATGTATGTACACCCAACGGATCCTAAAGCCGTGCAAGCGCTTCTGTGACCAAGAAGAACCTCCAGGGCAGGGCCTTTGATGACACGCACAAATCGAGTTCATAAAAAAGACTCAGGTGGCTCAAACTCGTCGAACAGTTCCATTGTTCCTGCTTGCCTCATACACATCAAACACAGCTGAGTCATTGTTCTTCTTGATCTCCGACGGGAAGCAGAGTTCATCTGCGAGGTCATTCGCACAATTGAGGCTGGGCACGCGATTGAAAAAGTCTGAATATGTTCAGGCTGTTTCAACTGGGTGCCCAGCCTCAATTGTGCGGATTACCTATGTTCATAGTGAAGAGCAGCATCCCTCACAGTGTAGGTGTCGCTGTCTGACCTTTGTAGAATTTTGTCCAGCTTTCGAAATGGCCACCATCATTTTCCTGTGGATCCCGGGAGTTCTTTGTTGTACCCTCTGGTAGTTTAACATAACTATGGAAAATCATCATTTATAGTGGATTTTCCCATGAACAATTGTGATTTTCCATGGCTATGTTAAATAACCAAAGGGTACATCTTTTGAAAAAGCTCCAGACAGTACTGTTCACATGCTTGAAATTCGTGGCAAGTTCAACCTGAATGGTCCCGGGGCGGAAGCCGCTAAGCCGCTACACCCAAGCCATTTCCCGGGAAACGGTCATTCTCTGGGGGATCTTGGCACCTGACCAGAAACTGGTGGCTTAATCAGCTCTGGTGGCTTCACCGTGGGTGCAGTGGTAAAAGGGGCCTACACCTTTCCGAAATGCGAGGTGTTGAGCAAAAAAGAGCCGCAACTCGGAATTCTTGTGGCATTTCTGATGCAGATCGCATGTGAGAAATGGCTGACATTTGCAGCCCTTCTTACATTTGATACTGCAGTTGTTGCTACTTGCTCGCTTCTTGGAGGAGGCGTACGCTTGAGCCAAGGGGATTCTCTGACTTCTATAGCTTGCAGTTGCTGCCTAACCTAGTGGTTCCCTCGACTCTGCAATGATACTTTCAAGATGTAAATATTCCAGATATCCCAGGCACGCCCTGTATAGTGCTGACATGGGGATGTCATTGCAAAGCCATTTCTGTGCCAGATTGCTCAGTGCTGTCTTAGGGTGATTGAATGCATATGGAAGAGTCTGCATGTCGTGAGGGCCGGCGGTCTTTTTGGATCTTGCCTCGGCTGAACGTTGCGTGTCGTGTGCCTCTGTTAATCTGGACCTAAGATACAAACACTGCAGTTATGGCCATTTACTAGTTATAACTGGTTATTTCTATGGGATTATACAATTCTATAAATGGGGTTTTCTTCGTACTTCTAACTGGTATTTGGGGCCATAACTGTGGCTAATTACCCCATGATCTCCTTACCTTGGATGAGATCAATGGATCAATCCCCTCCATTTCCCAGCAGTGTGACCTTCATCCTCCCCCTTCTCCATGTTGGCATCATCCTGCGCAGATTGCAGGGCTAACCGTGGCCATGGTCATCCACGACGACTGGATGATTGGGAGTATCCCCATGACTGGATGGAAACCTCCATGTATATATATATATATATATGGGTATGGGTCAAAATTAGGTACCCCAAAATTATGGATGGTTAATACTAAACTAGACTAACATATGTGGTCCCCTAGGTCTTCCATTTTGACCCACATCCATATAAATATATACCATGCCGAACCTAACAGAAATGTGGCACAAAGTGGTTCAATGAGTCAGGACATGGATCTTAAAATCGTGGAGAATCCATCTCTCTCAGAGTTTGTTTTGGAGAGCAACTTGCGAACAAATCAAAACATTAAGATAAATCTTGGAGATATGATTGATGGTAGGCAATGTCGGAAACCACCCATAAGGATCCATAAGGGTTGATAGTTGGAATCCCACTTAGCTTAGTGGTAAATTTGGGGATGGTGGATCCTATTGTTTTACTAACATTACAGGACATAGAACATTCATGGAACCTCCGAAAACTTAGGATCCGTTAACTACCAATCTACAACACTATAATCGTATTCCCATATTACTCATCCCCAAGAAACAATCTTTCTGAATTTCAATCCCTGCTTCCCTTTAAAGCAATTTAGCAGATTTTTGAAGCTGGGTTTATCATGGTTCATCGTACCTCAAGCTGAAGTAATGGTGGGCTCACCCGGCTTAGTAATTTTCCAAAGTAAGCAACGAATGGTGGTAAAAACATGAGCCATTAAAAATACCCCTATCCCACCATCCCATCGCATGAAATTCCAGTTTGGAAACGGTTTCCCTACTAATGGGTTATCACAATCCCCAGTAAATTAGGAAATATTAAGCTGATTGTTTGTTCCGGTTCATATTCAGGGTATAACTTTAATGGCCAAAAAACTAGACGACGGATGGCCCGAGAGCGTAGAGGAGCAGGGTCTTCTGTTGTTAGTATTGAGACACTATATTACAAGACAATATATTAAAGATGTATTATAGGCAGACGAGAAGAGTAGTATCAAGACAATATATTACAAGTACAAGACAATAATTCAATAGTTTGCATCGTATCCTTCGTATAGTTTTTCACACACAGACGCGTTTACACACAGACGCTTTTACACACAGACGCGTTTACACACAGAAGCTTTTACACAAAGAAGCTTGTACACACACTTTACACACAGACACTTTTACACACAGACACTTTTACACACAGACGCTTTTACGAAGATGTGAAGATGTGATGTGAAGATGAGAAGAAGATGTGAAGATGTGAAGATGTGAAGATGTGAAGATGTGAGGATGTGAGGATGTGAAGATGAGAAAATGAGAAGATGTGAAGATGAGAAGATGTGAAGATGAATGTGAAGATGGGAAGATGTGAAGATGAGAAGATGTGAAGATGAGCAGATGTGAAGATGAGAAAATGTGGAGATGTGAAGATGTGAGGATGTGAGGATGAGAAGATGTGAAGATTTGAAGATGTGAAGATGAGAAGATGTGGAGATGTGAGGATGTGAAGATGTGAGGATGTGAGGATGAGAAGATGTGAAGATTTGAACATGTGAACATGTTTGACAGACCCCCATTATTAGAAGAACCCTTCGCTAAGACGCTCTCGGGAAAAACAACGTTTCTCTCCCAAAAAACATCGCCTCCTTCTCTGTATCGATGGAGTAAACGATATGCCTGGCGAGCCAGGACCGCCGGTTTGGATGGGCGAAGCCAACAGCAACAGCATCCCAAGTGAATTCGCCAAGCCTGAATTCGCCCGAGTGAAAGAGGCTTTGAAGCAGTCCATTCATGTAGCACCTGGCTGTCCACGTCAAGCTGAAAGGATCAAGCAAAACGTTCCGAAAACGTAGGTACAACCAGATGTTTGGAAATTAACTTTGTGTTCTCAAAACATTGACATAGGATGACATAGGTTTGATATGTTTTGATGTTTTGTGGGAATGGCTCGAAAGCAGTACTCAAGCGAAGATGGTGCTTTGATTCACAATGGACCTATTTTCTTGTGGTCAACGGCCAGATGTATTGATGTGTTCATGAGGATATTCTGGTTGGCTCCCCAGCGTAAATCTTCGAGTGGTTAGCATTATCCCTAAGTTAACTAAAAGTCCCCCAAGGGGAGTGGCTAGGAACCGCCATGGAATTTGTGATTTTGGTGAAACAAACTTGGTGCTTTCCAGCATCAGTGTCAGCATCGTTGCGATTTCATCCCGGCCTTTTGGTAGCTCAATTTGGATTTCCCTAATATTTCCCGCATTTCTTGAGCTTCCGGTGTCTGGTGGTGAATTTTATCTAACCTCTGGTAGTCAAACATGGGACATACCAATGGTGATGGGACTTTTTCATGGGAAAATCATCGAACTCAAAAAATGGGAAATTTCCCAGCTTGCCATGGTTGATGACCAGAAAGAAAAACATGTGCTCGTCAAAAAGGGATCAGCCTCCACAAGTAGGGATGACAATTCAAACAGTTTTTAAGATCACAGACCACTAGAAATTAGTGTCATACCGTAATACTGTATAAGTTATACCCATGCTTCATCTCCAGTAGCAATCTCTATTTATGATGCTTAGATTAGCCATGTTTTAGAACGACTATCCCATTTTAAGTGGTGAAATCACCATTCATTGGTGCTTGAACCACCATTTTTGCTGGTGGAGTCCACATGCGATCATCATTTCGAAGGAAATTCACATTGAAAGCTCCATTCTTCATGGTTAAATCCACATTAGAATCATGATATATCATGATATCACAATTTCAGATGGTTAAATCAGATTATACATCCCCATGTTATCATCATTTCTAAGGCTTAAATTGCCTTGGAACCACCGCAACCGCAACGTCGCAACGTTGGCTCCCCCACGTTGCGCCATGATTCATCAGGCCAACGAAGCCGGTTTCTTTCCTGCGGATTAGATTGGTTGAATGGAATATCTACACTGGTTGGTGGTTTTAACCATCTTGAAAAATATGAAAGTCAATGGGAAGGATTATAATGGGAAGGATTATCCCATATAATGGAAAATAAAAAATGTTTGAAACCACCCACCAGTACAGGAACCAGGTTCAATGGAAGATCTACATTTTTCCACGGAGTTTCTATGAAAATCTACAGGTTGAATGGATTGACTTCAGCAAACAGCATGCTGATTTTTCTGGAAAAAACACACTTAGATGCGGCTGGAATCACTGATTTCGGAAAGTTGAGTTACCCATCTGAAAAATCTGCACAAGTCTTTGGGGAAATGTGCATCCCATTTCTATGGTTGAACGGTTGAAAAAATGACACCACCAAGCAAGTAAAACTTTGGCTACCCTGTTAGACAAAGCCATGTACCCGATGCTTGTTTCACAGTTTGCTATTGACAATCAACATGCTTAGATATTTTGAGTAGGTGTATATATATAATATTACCCTCTGGTAAACTAACATAGCTATGGAAAATCACAATTTTTCATGGGAAAATCCACTATTAATGGCCATTTTCAATAGCTACGTTAAATTACCAGAGGGTATATATACAGGTAAATCACCCATAAATGGACCATATAACAATATGTAAAAGTTGGACCATTGATGGCAAATCTGGATGGATAAGAAATCTTTGGGATGTAGAAACAGGGGATACAACCAACAAGTATTCTTCGCAAATGATGATGATCTGAATGGAAACGATACCGGATATCTACCTAATCACCAACCCACAAGTGATTCACTAGTTAGAAATTGTAAAGATAGTAACTCAATTTTAGAATGATTGTTTAACAAGTGATTCACTAGTGTAAATGGTATTTTTTACAATCATTCTTGATAGTAAACCCACTGATCATCTCAAGTGAATCCACTCATCACCAGTTCTGAGAGAATCTGTAGAGCGGATCTCAGCAACAGGTGCACACATATATACATATAATTAATATATAGTAATATATTATGTATATTATTATTATTATGATAATATATATATATTATGATTCTTATTGTCATCCTTATAATTATATATATATATGTATATACATATATATTCTTATATATATATACACATTCTTATATATATATATATTCTTATATATATATTCTTATATATATAATTATTATATATATATATTATTGTTATTATTATATTACTATATCTTTATCAGAATTATTATTACTATCATTATCATTATTGTTTATATATATCATTGTTATTATTAGATATATCATGTATATATGTATTATATACTATACATTAATATTATCATTACTGGTATATTATTACTAGTATTATTATTGTTACTATAAACCAATCGACAAATAAACCTAGTCATGTCCAATCTAGACGTGGCCTGTTCGTTTCGCCATCCGCTTTCCGTTAGTCCCACCCGTTAGTCGACCGACAAATCCATCGGGCGCGTCTCCTACAATTGTAGTCCGAGGACACTTGAATACTGTCTGCCTGTCACTCCCATATGCGAACCATGGTGCTGGAATGTATGGAATATGCATCCCAACATTTGCCGGAACAAAATCACCCAGTTATGTAGGTAAATATACCAGCACCATGGAGCATATGGGACTGTTAGCCACCCACTCCAGGCCCGGGACAGGAAAAAAAGCAGGCCCGCAGGGTTTTTCGGTGGCTTTTTGGATGGGAGAAACCACCCTGGAACATCACTACCGTTTTAAGAGGGGGATATCAAATACATTTTGAAGTTTTTTTTGGAGGGCTTGAACATGTAAGATTACATTTCGTAAATACGTTAAAATAATAAGATTCTATTTTGTAAGGTCCCAAGTTTTTTTTTCAAAAAACTGAGGGGACCTTAAAAATGTAAGATTACATTTGAACAAAAGGTAAGAAATGTGAACAAACATGCACATTGATGAACTAAAGCTATTCAAATAGGTGCAGAATTGCAGAAAACATAAATTGTGAAACAAAAAAAATGCAGGACCTCTGAATGCTTGAAAATCGACATATACATACATTCTACACATTTCATCTTTTCAACATGTTGCAGAGGTAATTTAGGTCCATATTTCCTTGCAGATTACAGGAAACTCCTTGAACCTCTAAACATGTAAATTGAGATGTTGAAGGTCTTTAAATTTACCTCCCACCTATTGGAAAACAATGGAATACAAGTGTAACTAACTGTAGCCATCTTACACCTGAGGTCCATAATTCCTTGCAGAAAGTGCTCAAAAAAGAAGGTAAACACAAGATAGAATCCTGTAACCGTGGCAAACAGTGGTTGGGGACTACAGGAACTCCCCGGTTGAAGGCTATCTCATTTCTTGAACACAGCCACTATACAAAGCAGCAACAAAGTGAAATGATCATCATGTCCGTCCCCAGCTCCAATTGATTGTACAAACAAAAATATGTCAATAATAGCTAGCCAAGAATATACAATAGATATGTGTCTCTTCAAATTTCAAATGCAAGTTTGCTGGGATTTTCAATTCAAGAAAACAGTTTGAAAACAGTGGAAAAAAAACGTAAATATGGGATAAAAAGCAAACAGCTTTAGAGCCACCAACTGAATCTCTCATTGGATCTGGAAGCTGCCCAGTTTGCTTTAGGGCTCACGGCTAAGCAAACCACAAAACGGTTCGCATCACACTGGCAAAACGCCGTGATGACTTTACTGTCTCGACATATGCCTTTTGCGGGGTCGGAAATCCCTGTGTATCCTGATAATCCCCGATGTGAATTGAGTTGTCCAGGACATGTGTTTTTTTTTCCGTGAAATTGATGATTATTGATCCCGATCCCGAAACAAATTGACTTCATGGTTTCTTGTTGGGCAAACGGCAGGGGGTTGTGGGTATAGAAGTCCAGTTCTTGCTTGGATATGACAGATTTTCCGTATCATGCCCAAAATCATCCCAACCAACCCCAACCAACCCCAACCAACCCCAACCAACCATTCATCAATCCCAGAATGGGTTAAGGGGAAAATCTACAGGAAACACCACGTGAACCTAAGTCTATGTAGGATTTACTTGGCTACCTTCACGTACAGGATGGACGAAAAAAATGCATGAAAACCTTCTGTTTGGGAGTCAACATCATGATGTCCTGCACGTTTTCGGGGAAAATTGACTCATCAATCAAGCAAACAACTATTTTCTAACATCAATCATGATGTCCTTTAAATGTTCTACCATCTGTACCATCTGGTTATTTCACATTGCTATGGGACACTTCACCAATTGATCAACGATTTATGATGACTTACGTATTTAAAAATTGTGATGTTCAATAGCTATGTAAAATAACCACAGAGGGTAAATCCTCTGGTAATTTGTTACATAGCTATTGAACATCGCCCATTTATAGTTGATTTTGCTATTAACAAATGGTGATTTTCCATAGTTGTTTGATGTTTCTGGTATGTTTACCAGAGGGTAATCCCATGGATTATATATATTCCCATTTTTTAAAGGTAAGAAAGTATAAAACAGTGATTTTCAACTAGCCATATTTGATTGTTTTCAACAACCACAGAGGCTAAATCTACTGAAAATATGGGTATGGGTCAAAATTGAGTACCCCAGTTATTGGATGGCTTAATTTTGACCCATACCCATATGAATCAACTCATCTGCGCCGCCGGCACCTGTCGAACGCAGCAGCAAGCTCGAAAGCATAGGGTATCGCCGGGGCCTGCGTTTCGGCTGTCGCGCTGGCAACGTGGATTTTCCCGGCTGGAAAATCCACGAAGAACATGGAGGTTTTTTGATGGGAAATCATGGGTTTTAATGGGTTTTAATAAGGTTTTGATGGGAAATCATGGGAAGAAAATGGGATTTATCCCAGGGTCATTTTCTGGAGAATTTATGAGAATTTGAGGTGTATTTGAAGGATTTCAAAAGCGATGGAACGATATGGAATGATGGATCATGATTGGGTTGGCTGAGCTAAGATATAAAGATTCAGGAACGACATCTGTACATGGAGCTTGCCATACTTGATTACCAGAAGGTACCATCGTGAAACATGAACTGGTTGGTGGTTGAGCCACCCCTCCGAAAAATATGAAAGTCAGTTGGGATGATGAAATTCCCAACTGTTTCTGGAAAGTCATTCAAAATTCCATGGTTCCAGTCACCACCAACCAGTTTTAAAAACATCGTGATTCATCATGATCTTTTTTTTTTCGGTTATGGATCGACCCAAGCATGTTTTACCATGATCAGCAAGTCGTCATGGTTTCATGGTTTCATCCCCCATCATCCCCCATATTTTGGGGGTTCCCCACATCTGTAGGGATGAAACATCTCATCCATAGGTAGGATATCTAGGGATTCAACCTTTCCACTTCATCCCCCATTGAAACCCACAAAAATAATGAGCATTGGTCGAAATGTCAGATCCACAAAAACCACAGGAATCTTAGTCGATGTTTAGTATTTTTTATAGTGTTAACATGTATTACCCTCTGGTAATTTAACATAGCTATTGAAAATGGCCATTTATAGTGGATTTTCCCATTGAAAATGGTGATTTTCCATAGTTATGTTAAATTATCAGAGGGTAACATTAACCATCTATAAGTATTGGGGTAGCCAATGACTTGCCTCATATCCCATATATCAACCCATATAGAACATCTCCCCATCCAAGTGCAATGACCAGTTTTTCTTACAGGTCTTCCAACAGAACAGACCGTGAAAAATATGGGACCATTTGAACATCTTGGAAAATATCTAGGAAAATCTGGGGCATATGGGGAAATGGTATATATTATATAATCATCCCCCCATTTTAAAAACATTACCTTAAGAGTCCAAGAGCATTGCGGGGATGGAAGAATTGAACCATAACAAAGTCCCCTGGGTGGCTTCAGTCCATCCCACCAATCTATTTAATTTAACCAAAAATACATATGTAAAGAAAATCATATGAAGTCACCGTGACCCATGTTTTAGTAGTTTACATAACTTCCATGTTTATGTTTTTCTTTGGGGGTTTCTCTACTAAAAACCAAGACATAAAACCCCAAACCATTCCAGCGCTGCGTTTGCTCAGCTGAACTGGGAAAAACCCTTCGGTATCATCAAAGATGGCAATGAAAGAAATCCCCTATTGATGGTTTCAGTTTCATGGGAAAATCTGCTATCTATGTTGGATTGTGCAATTACAAGTCCCCTGCCACGCTTGATTGCCAAAGGGTAAGAATTCTGCCCAATATCCGGTCCTACTTGCTTGAAGTTGCTATGTGCAGTTTACAAGAATGGATATCTGGTTGGTGGTTTCAAACCCCCTGAAAAATATTAGTCAGATTGGATCATCATCCCAACAAAATAGGGGAAGTCATAAAATTCCATAGTTCCAGTCACCACCAACCAGCATATTAATCATTGATTATCATTATCAACCATTATTAACCATTATTAACCACTATCAACCACCAACCAGCATTTGATCACTTCCTAAGATTTACGAAGTGGAAAGCCATGGGATGCCATGGGCTACCCCAGCTCTCGTCCCATCCCCGGACTTCCACACCTAACCAGCCCGTTTCTTGAGATAGTTCGGAGGTCCTGGTCCCGTGAAACTGGGCATTTTTGGGTCGGATTTCTGACCGTCGTGACGTCATGATCCATGATCCATGACAGGTGCCATTTGTTTCATCAAAATCAGGATCTTGCAAAACAAACTTCAGATAGTGATTTATTTGGGGAGAAATGTAGGGGAAATCTACCTACATACACCAAATATTTACCTACATTTACCATACATACCAAAAAATGGGGAGTATTGTGTGTCAAGATGCCAAACGTACCATTGGTTTCAGTTGCTTGGATTCACCCATGTTTTCATCAATCATGAGACTTAGCATGTGCTTGGCATTTCCAGAAGATAGCTTCACTTAAATGCTGAGGGTGCCATGAATCCTCATGAAACAAAGCTGGGCAGAATTGGCAATTTGATGCAATTTGCTGATTCCCTAGTGGTGATATGACCATCCCCCAATCTAACTATACAATCCAACTTTGGACTCGACCCTCTGAGAATCCAACTTTGGACCATGGAACACCATGGAACATACGTCTGTGCATCTGTGAAATTGTTGGGGTGAAACACTCCACAGTTTACGATAAGAACAAATGACGATCTCTTGGGGTTTCCAAAGTCATGGGGGTAGCCCTAAATCACTCTAAATCATCAATTTTCATCGACTTTTCCATTCTAAGTCATCCAGCTATTGAGGATTCCCCATTTATGGACCCCCCCCATCTGGTTCCCTGAGTCAGTTTTATTGCATCCCTATCGCCGTGGTGGTTTGTTTGATCCCCCCATTGCTTCGTGGCATGGTAACCATGTTAAACCATGACAAATCACGTTGAATAACATTAAACCATGTTAATAATGAAACACCAACGTGGTTTAATGTTATAACATCATTAAAGTGAACATGTTTTTTTATTACCCTCTGGTAAACTAACATAGCTATTGTTAAAATAGCTATTTATAGTGAGTTTTCCAGTTTTCCCATTAAAAATGGTGGATCTTTCCATAGTTTTTTGTTAACGTTTACCAGAGAGTAAACCTCCATTTTCCTATGGTTTTCCTATGGTTTTCCTATGGTTTTCCTATAGTTTTCCCATTAAAAATGGTGATTTTCCTATGGTGATTTTCCTATGTAAACACCATTTTTAAGTTAATCATCAAAGATCTCCCTTAAAACGGCCAGTTTTCTCATCAACTCTCCACGTCCTCACCATCTCGTGCCAGCCTCTGTCAATTCCATCCTCAGGCGGCGACCGTTGGAATGAACTCACCAACCGTTGAAGGTAAATCCTCTGGTAATTTCTTAATGGATGTTAACGGGATATTAATGGGATGTTAATGGGATATTAATCTTAATTTTCTTATTGAACATGGCCATTTCTAGGGATATTAATGGGATATTACTGGGATATACCCTCTGCTAAAGTAACAGTTTGCTATTGAACATGGCCCAGTCGAAATAGTTGATATACCGATTTACCCATGAACAAAAAGTGATTTTCCATAGTTGTGTAACAGTTTACCAGCTGGTAATCATCTAAACATGCGCAGTGCTGGCAAGCATCTTATCTCCAGGCAAAATTGCTCTATGAGTTAGAAAAAACACATCCTTTCCACGGTCAATCATACCTATGCCATCTATGCACCTGGACCATCAGTTGTACCCATAAGATGGGCAACAAATGATACACCAAACTTGTCGCCAAATACAAATGTCGATGCGTCTATGTTCTGGCTATGTCATCGTGGCCAATCTTAGATTTCCTGCAAGCATCGAAACGTCTTCCTGTAATTTGGCGACAATTCAACGACTTATATTTTGTGCTGGAAGACGCATTAAAAAACAATTCATCAGTTTTTTTGTTTTATGTATAGGATTGGCTCTTATCTACCAACCAGTGTAATGGGACGGGATGGGGATATAATCTTCATAGCTCATTGGATAACACTATAAGATTGAAAAACCATTGAACATATTGCTAAACAACAACAACAACAACAACAACAACAACAACAACAACAACAACATCACTAATAACAACAACAGCAACCACGACGGACAGCGCGCCTTGGAGAAGTTCCAGGAATCGCCCTGATAGCAGTGGAAGGGGCGAAGCTTTTTGTTTGTTTGTTTGTTCCGGTTTACCGGGTACAGGGTCGGCCCTTGAGAGAAATGGGTAATTGATATTCATGTATTGGTTGCGTTTGATGATTTTGATTTTGATAACTTGGTTTTATTGTAAATTGAACATATTTGAAAACTGATGTTTCTTTACGATCCAAGTTCTTAATCAGTGTTCAAATTAGTTATCACAATTTACAATAAATTACACTCCAGACATGTAAACCCCTAAACTGGATTGTGATAAATTATCAATCCGGATTTTTTGTTGCCTAGTACAATATCCTATTGTCTGATTTTCATGGAAACCATACGGGTTTGTCTGGAAATCGAATATATACCCCATTCCATCCACTGGTGCCTTATCATTTTCCCTATCAAAATTGCATAGATGGGGTATCACCTTTTTCAGACAAACCCATAGGTAACCGTGAATGGAATGGGGTTCCAAACCTTTCAACGAGACCACGTCGAGACCATGTTTTGGGATTTACATCTGGTAAACGTTTACATAACTATGGAAAATCACCATTCTTAAAGGGTAAATCAACTATTTCGACTGGGCCATTTTCAATAGTTTTTTGTAAGTTTACCAGGCCGGGTAAGATGATTTCGTCAACATGGAGATTTTTCACAAGACGACTGATGTGTCGCTTCGATCCATCCCACGTACCCTCAAGCTTTGCATGGCGTCACGCGTTGTCTGGCGTCTGGTTTTTTTTTCCCACACGGTTTGCTGGAAAATCCCCCAATGTAGTTCAATGATTTTCCCATTAAGATCATTCAGACACCATGTATAGAGGACTTTTGGTTGCCATGTTTGATTACCAGAAGTATATGCACGACTCCGACCAACAAGATTTTCTGATCATCTGCTATAAATGTTGGTTTCACTCCGCTGAGAAAATCTCATCATCCCAATCAAAGTGGGGGGTACCAATTTTAATAGCAAGTCGACTCACTTCCTTTTCAGTACCCTCTGGTAATTTAACATAGCTATGGAAGATCACCATTTTTAATGGGAAAATCCACTATAAATGGTCATTTTCAATAGCTATGTTAAATTACCAGAGGGTAATCAAACCCCGGATTGATAGTCAGGGTTGAAAATGATCCGGGGTCGACACGACAATCAAAGTTGTATACTACTACACTGGCACCAAAGTGTTCTGGGAGTTTCACTTTGGCAGTTCCGGCATACTAAGTATGCAAGGGCGAAACTATGCTTGAGACCGATTGTTGAGAAAACTGCAGATCGTGTTCTTGTTCAAAAAAACACAAAAGTTGATTGGTGATCTGATGATCAGTGAGCATGTTTGTCACAAACGAAGTATCCCGTGATATCCACATGATCATTGCTTCTCTACCCAATCTTGTTGATGATGCTATGATGCCATAAATCCTGGGGACCGAAGAGCCACAAGAAATGCTTGAGACACCACTGCCCCAATCTGTACTCGGTGTTTCACCCCAAAAAAACCACTGGACGAATCGTATCTAATCGTACTTACCCTACTGATTCCCATTCGAATCAATTCAAATTCAATCCATGAAAATCGCATTAACATAGTCATTCAAGTCCCCAAAAACCCCATATTAACCCTCATATAGTACCCATCTTTTCCCAGCGTTTCAGGGATTCCTTGACGGCTTCACAAAAATGCCTTGTAGACACTGCTCCGATAGTTCGTCCAGTTTACGAGCACCACCTGGACAAGAATGATGGAAGGGAGTGAATGGGATTTTAGATGATTTTAGTGGGATTCAATGGGATTTTAGATGATTTTAGTGGGATTCAATGGGATTTTAGATGATTTTAGTGGGATTCAATGGGATTTTAGATGATTTTAGTGGGATTCAATGGGATTTTAGATGATTTTTTTAGATGATTTTAGTGGGATTCAATGGGATTTTAGATGATTTTAGTGGGATTCAATGGGATTTTAGATGATTTTAGTGGGATTCAATGGGATTTTAGATGATTTTAGTGGGATTCAATGGGATTTTAGATGATTTTAGTGGGATTCAATGGGATTTTAGATGATTTTAGTGGGATTCAATGGGTTTTAGATGATTTTAGTGGGATTCAATGGGATTTTAGATGATTTTAATGGGATTCAATGGGATTTTAGATGATTTTAGTGGGATTCAATGGGCTTTTAGATGATTTTAGTGGGATTCAATGGGCTTTTAGATGATTTTAGTGGGATTCAATGGGCTTTTAGATGATTTTAGTGGGATTCAATGGGCTTTTAGATGATTTTAGTGGGATTCAATGGGCTTTTAGATGATTGTAGTGGGATTCAATGGGCTTTTAGATGATTGTAGTGGGATTCAATGGGATTTTAGATGATTGTAGTGGGATTCAATGGGCTTTTAGATGATTGTAGTGGGATTCAATGGGCTTTTAGATGATTTTAGTGGGATTCAATGGGATTTTAGATGATTGTAGTGGGATTCAATGGGATTTTAGATGATTTTAGTGGGATTCAATGGGATTTTAGATGATTTGTAGTGGGATTCAATGGGATTTTAGATGATTTTAGTGGGATTCAATGGGATTTTAGATGATTTTAGTGGGATTCAATGGGATTTTAGATGATTTTAGTGGGATTCAATGGGATTTTAGATGATTTTAGTGGGATTCAATGGGATTTTAGATGATTTTAGTGGGATTCAATGGGATTTTAGATGATTTTAGTGGGATTCAATGGGATTTTAGATGATTTTAGTGGGATTCAATGGGATTTTAGATGATTTTAGTGGGATTCAATGGGATTTTAGATGATTTTAGTGGGATTCAATGGGATTTTAGATGATTTTAGTGGGATTCAATGGGATTTTAGATGATTTTAGTGGGATTCAATGGGATTTTAGATGATTTTAGTGGGATTCAATGGGATTTTAGATGATTTTAGTGGGATTCAATGGGATTTTAGATGATTTTAGTGGGATTCAATGGGATTTTAGATGATTTTAGTGGGATTCAATGGGATTTTAGATGATTTTAGTGGGATTCAATGGGATTTTAGATGATTTTAGTGGGATTCAATGGGATTTTAGATGATTTTAGTGGGATTCAATGGGATTTTAGATGATTTTAGTGGGATTCAATGGGATTTTAGATGATTTTAGTGCATTCAAAGGGATTTTAGATGATTTTAGTGGGATTCAATGATTTCAATGGGATCTTAATCGGATTCTATGATATTCTATGTCTTTATAGATGGGATTTCAGGGGATTTTAATGTGATTATGGGGTTAGTCCATTCTCAACGCCTGCTCGACATTGATTTTAGACATTGCTCAATTGCATTCAATTCTGCAGACCTCCCAAGAAGAGGAAGAAAAATGCTACGCCTTGAGCATTGTGACGGTTTTTCCCTGATACTTGTACAATCAGGTTCCTCAGTTTTTGAAATATCTGGGAGACCTTTAAACTAGAAAGTCCCTGTTGAAACACAATTCTTTCCATCCCTAATCAAACTGAGTGCATCCCTTGTCGCCATGGCCTGGGTTAATCCACCACGGCATGGGCACATCCTCTTGCCGGGGAGGGGCATCTGAACTTACGGCTGTCGCACGCTCCGATGGGCCAAAGTTGCCAAATGTTGCCAGCGTCGGTGCCGTACATCGATCTTAAAAGAACCCCCTGCTTCCTGGCCGTCGGCAACGCAACGTATGTCGTGCAGTCAAAGAACTTCAAAGGCTTCCAGCTTCGACACCTTGAGTGTCACCATCAAGGAAAACAATAGCTTGATAGCTTCGATGGGATTTTATGATGATCATATGGGAGTTTAATATTTGGGATTTGATGGGATTCTATGGTGATTCATCGAATTTTATGGTGATTAACCGGATTCAACCAAGAAAAATGTATATTATAAACGCAATTATCATCAAGATTTTACATACACAACTGTGGAAATCCTTCGTTGATGTCCTTGGAAATCACTGATTTTCATGATGTCCATATTTGTTCATGCCTATATATGTTTGCTTACTGAAGGGAACTGGAGGATATGATTGCTGTTAACATGTATTAAACTAGCAATCATCCAACATGTGGAGGTCGAAACGACCCAACTTTCACTGATATCTGTGTTGGAGTAAAAATTAGCAGCTCTGAGAAGGACCTGAAACTCATTGAAGTTCCACTTTTCCTTGATACCCTCTGGTAAACCAACATAACTATGGAAAATCACCATTTTTAATGGGCAAATCAACTATAAATGGCCATTTTCAATAGCTTTTTGTATGTTTACCAGAGGGTACATCTTGATACATTCGGTGTGGAAGTTCCTGAATGGACCATTGGCATCCCAGAACTGGATAGCAGAAAAAATCTGCTTAAAAAAAGGTCATCCCATGGCTTCTCATGGTAAATCCATATGCTTCGAAAATGATGATCGAAATCTGGCGTCAAATCACTCACCCTGAAAATATCTGAGGCCATGCTTCGGCCATGGCTGAGGTGATGACTTCCCGAATCCAATTGGTCCAATTCCTTCGAGAATCGTCGAGCTGAAAAATCCCGCACCTGGTACTTCACCCCCTGAAAAATCCATCTTGGGTCCATTCCTCCGCATCAACGACGGACCAGACCGATGGGGAAATTTTTCAAACATTGGGGTGATGGTTCTATATAGTTATAATATATATATAATGGGTATATAATGGGTATATAATGGGTATATAATGGCTATATAATGTGTATATCAACATCTGATCTACCTGTAATATCCTGTATAATAGGGGCTTCAATGAAGAAATAGCTCACTTCAATAATGATACATAACTCACGATGATACCGGTATTACCATGCCTGGAATAATTCGACTTCTTATTCGGATGGGATTGAGAAAGTTGAACAATGTTGGGAAGTACTCACACAGCCTATGACCATCAAATGCACACAAAGGATATGGTGCAAATTACACCTTTCTGATGCCCAAGACCCAACGACCCAACATCATCATGATATCCTGTTCCAAATGGCCTGTTCGCAACCAACTCAGTCAAACAATATCTGGGCAAATCACCACAGTTATGAGATCAACAATAAACCATAAGCCATGTTCACCTCTTTTTAAACATCATTCATATACCCCATGGGTTATCTACGAAATTGCTATGGAAAAATGGAACATATTCATTTTTACTGCTGTAGTGGTAAATCATCCATAAATGGAACATCACAATTTTGTTATGCATCTATATAGGTAAATATAGGATAACTGGTTGGTGGTATACCTACCCCTCTGAAAAATATGAAAGTCAGTTTCGAAGGATGACATCCCATATATGAAATGGAAAATAAAATTCATGTTTGAAACCACCAACCAGATCAATTTTAATCGACTTTTCCATTCAAAATCATCCAGCTATTGGGATTCCCCATTTATGAACCCTCTAATTATCTGGTTCCCTGAGTCAGTGAGAAATTTGCATCCCTATCGCCATTAAATATAGGATAAGATAGTACCCTCTGGTAATTTTACATAGCTATTGAAAATGACCATTTATAGTGGATTTTCCCATTAAAAATGGTGATTTTCCATAGCTATGTTAGTTTACCAGAGGGTAAATCATCGATGAATGGACATCATCACCGACCGCGGATTACGACCGTCACGAGGATTTCATCAGCGCGGATTCCAGGCCACGCTGGTTTCATCGGGGTTTCCGAGCTGTAAACTTTACAGGAGACATGCGACTTCCAAGGCAAAATATTCATTAGTAGCACTGATATATCCACCCTACATGTTGAAATACCAGTGCATAGCAACTATGAATGACTGTGAAACTACTCGTGAAGGTGATAGTATAGCTATGTAAGCCAAACTGGATTATCATGAAATCATGCCATATCATGCCATATCATGCCATATCATGCCATATCATGCCATATCATGCTATATCATGCCACAACTGGTATATTATTCACAGCTATTCATCATTCAATTGACACTTGAAATGTTGGAATTCTGCTATTTTCAAGGAGCAAGTGGCAAGATTCACTCTTGAAGACAAACTACGTCATGATGATTCATAAATGATCGTCACTTGGCAGTGTAATGCAAGGATTCCTGAGATGCTGGTTGATTTACCCAATTGTTAGCATAGCAAAGCCATGGCCCATTTAATGATGATTTATGATGATTTACCTGTTAGACATAGGTAAACATAGTGATCATCAATTTATTTATAATGATGATTTAAACATAGTGATTTGCCCATATTTTCCATAGCTACGCGAAATAACCGCAGGGTGCTACTGCATCACTTCCCCCAGTTCTCGCTCCATCGTGTGGATCGGCTTCAACGAAAGCTGAAACCTAGAGGTTGGGGAGCGCGACGGCGCATGTGAAAATGGTTGTTGGTTGTATATATATATATAGTCTTAAGTTATAGTATGTTATAGTTGGCACCATACCGCCATAGTATGATGTCATCATCATAAACCCAACAAATGACATATAGATATAGTTTATTTCATCATCATTACCTCTATTAGTTATATATAGTCATAGAGTGAAATCTTTGTTGGTTTAGTTCGCCGCTCGCAGTTCGCTTCAAGTTGGTTTGTAATCCCATCCATTGTCATAAACAAATCACCTTCTGAACAAATCAGTTACCCTGGAGGCTACCCTCTGGTAAACATACAAAAAACTAGGGAAACTCACAATATTTATCCATGTTTAATGGGTAAATCAACTATTTCTATGGTCATGTTCTATGTCGCAAACTGTAAACGTTTACCAGGCCGGTCAAACATTAAAAAGATTCGTGGAACATCCATGGTATCATGGTGGAACTCTTGGAACATAATTTATCAAAAAACCCAAGAGTTGACGAAAGTAGTTCTAGTTGATGATCACAACACCTCTATTAGTTATACATATAAATATAATTAAATATATATGTATCTGTAGAGTCATATAGCTATATCATTTGCTGGTTTGTAATCCCGTCTAAGTATAGTTATCATCGTAGACCCTGGTTACCATAGTTTATCCTCACTCTCCGGAACATAACCATGGAACATGGCCATGTTTAAAATACACGTCAATCATCTACAAATGACGTATTTTCCATGGCTATGAAAATTTCCAAAGGTCCTCAGCCCCAATATTTGCCAGAATATTGAAAGGGTAGGATATCAACCAAACTATTGCAAAAACGCTATCTACTTGCTATTTGGGGATAGGGATTCCCATTATCATGATAATCCTCAACACTGAAATGGTAGTATAATCAATGGGAATTTCAGGATCCTAAAATGTAGGTACGGTACCATTTTTCAGGCCATATTTTGTGGGGATATTCCCTTACATAGGCCATTGATAATAGGCCAAAAATATATGGTAGGTACCTCCAATCAATCGGTTCCTGTTGCATAGCCATTGATATAACCCCTGCGCATTTCATCGCTTAGCTACCAAGTGTGTCCGGATCATCACCGCAGAAATTGCTATATTCTTCCCTTAAGACCATTCTATAATCTCTCCTACAGGATGGGGCCCCCAGTCGAGCTCGCGTTCAGTTGTCTAAAGTGGCTGAATTCGATTGGGTTTATGGTAGATCTAACTATGGTAGATTTAACTATGGTAGATTTAACTATGGTAATACATATAAGGTTTGTCTGAAAATAGGGTGCCCCAAAATCCAGTGATTAAACTCATTATAAATATCATCCCTAATCATCCCTATTAAGATGGCCGTCGCAGGGAAAAAAAACCACTTCAGGCATAGCAACGAACACCGACTACGAGCAAATAGTTCACATCGAACAGTCCACAGCGAAATTTGGCCATCTTGAGGATTTACCCTCTGTTCAAATAACATAACTATACGGAAAATCACGGTAAATTAACTATTTCTATGGCCATTTTCAATAGTTTACCAGAGGATTTAAAGCATACGATCCTTGTGACCGCCAGCGTGTGTGATTTACTGATTTGCTTCCCTCACCGACCCTGTTTGTTCTCTGTGCATCATTTGCTGTATACAAATTGCTGCGACAAGAAATGTGGACTCCAACAAATGCCAAAATTATGATAAGAAGTTCTCATTCGGCAAATAAATATAAATATTATAAATAAAATTAGATACATACCATATTACAGATCATTTCACATGAGAATCAGCATGTATTACACCACGTCTTCGGGCTTTCCGTCTTTTTGAGGGCCCCCGAGCGACTAGGCAATGCTTCCACGACACACGCGACGCCGACGCCGAGGCCGCCGAGTGGCTGAAGATCCACCAGCACTGGAGGTGCCAGCGGGAAAAACCAGTATCCTGAGGAATTTTTGGCGAACCACAGGGCTGATGCCTTATGGCCCAAACATCATCCAATGATCGTAGCTCAGGTGGGTTAGATCACTAACAAAGCTAGGGAATAGATGAATATATATATATATATATAAATATGGCATATAAATAGCTCCTGGAAATCTGCAAGTTCCTGGAAATCAATACCTATAGTAATATATATGTTTCAAGGGGTAACCAACTCATGGTCACCACCTTGGACGAAAAAGAGTTGGTCTGTGGGGCCGTTTCCCGATTTTTGTGGGGTCAAGCGACGGTGACAATATCAGTGGGGCCTTAAATACAGCTGGATGGATTCGTATATGTTCTGGTTGGTGGTATACCTACCCCTCTGAAAAATATGCGAAAGTCAGTTGGGATGATGACATTCCTATATGGAAAGTCATAAAATTCCATGGTTCCAAACCACCAACCAGAGATAATATTGGGAATATTGTTGGTAAATACTGGGTCCTGCATAATTCAGATATATTTTCTCGCGGGTAACGACCCCAACTTTAACTCATCGAAATGTTCGGCCACACCTTCAACCCGGCCTGGTAAACGTTTACAGTTTGCGACATTGAAGCCATGGCCATAGTTTTACAGTTGGTTTACCGGTTTACCCATTAAACATTAAGTGGATCTTTCCAGTTCGTTATGTAAACGTTTACCAGAGAATGATCTTTAACGGCCATTGAACACATCTTTGGAGATGTGAACAAACATGCCAGGAACAGTTCATAGCGAAGCACGGTAAATACTGTCACTGGTCGTTCCAAAGAAAAACTGCTGGTGATATCCACTTTTTGTTACGAGTTTGAGAATTTGTTATCCCCTCACCCATCGCTATTGTTGCTTGGGATGACATATCCTGGTTGGTAAGCCTGGTGAAGTTCCCATTCAATGGGTTTTCCTTGTTATTATCCCGTCTATAATTGGATTATGAACATTGAAAATGAACACACCAATATTGAGATGTCAGATGTATAGTAACCCACAAATGATGAAAAATCTGCCTGCATCCCATGACAGTGGAAACTGATTTTTGGGCCTGTTCGTTTCAGAAGGTTGCTATGCTTCAACGTTTTACAATATCCAGTTGAGGCAATCCATGGAAATCCACCATCTTCAGCCCCTAAATCCAATCAAATCAAAACAAATATTGAGAAAATTAACAAACTCCACATCAAGCGAGCCATTGGTTGAGTTCCCCCATGTTTCTCCCTTGTCCCCAACAAAACACAGACAGCAAACACGCCGCGTGCCATGCCTAAATCTGAAATTTCTCACCGTCAATGGAGGCGACCGGATTTTCTGGCCGAAGGATGCTGAAGGGAGGCGATGTCTTGCAGTGGTGTGTCTGAACATGTATATATATATATATATCCAACATTTTGTATATATTATATATATATATCATGATAGATACAACATAGAATGTATATAGATCAACATTTTGTAGATGACATATATATAGATATATATACCCTCTGGTTATGACTAACAGTTTGCCATGGTATAGATGGTCCATAGAAATAGATGGTTTACCTATTGATAGCATGATGATTTTCCATGGCAAACTGTTAAATAACCAGAGGGTATATCATGATAGATACAACATAGAATGTATATAGATCAACATTTTGTAGATGACATATATATATATATATATATAGATATATACCCTCTGGTTATGACTAACAGTTTGCCATGGTATAGATGGTCCATAGAAATAGATGGTTTACCTATTGATAGCATGGTGATTTTCCATGGCAAACTGTTAAATAACCAGAGGGTATATCATGATAGATACAACATAGAATGTATATCAAATAATATACCCTCTGGTAAATTAACTTGTTGACCCTGAAAACAACCCATAATGGAAAATAATCTTCCAACCCCTAGCTGCCAGGGTCTATGTTAATTTACTGGAGGGCAACTGACGATGCCAATTATGATATAACATGATAGAACAGAACACATATACTTCTGATTTTTATGTACTGCAGTATACCCCCCAAATAATTGGCAGTGTTTTGTTACAAAAAATGATGACCATCCATTGAATGAAATGTACCGAGATGTACGCTATTGTTAGACAAAAGTTAATGATGAATCAAGGCCTCCAGAAGGTCCGCAGCCCTTGGCCAAAAATGATCGCCACCAGGCAGGTCTATCACACCCAAACTGCTGGTGCAGGCTACTTGTGCTTGCTGGAGTGAATATAGTTGAACAAATGGCATCTGTCTGTGCCAACTGCCTATAACTATATATATATATAATATGTTTTACCATGCAACCGAAACAATCCACGGCAAAGTTAGGACGTATTGCGGCAAACACTGCCTTAGTTAAAAGCCACATTTGGACATGCTTATCGTTCCGTCGATTTTCAGTATGACTCCTAGGCAGTAAAGGTCCCCAAAGTGATCAAAACCCGGTGTGTGCAGGTCATTTAAATAAATATACTAGGCATATGCATACACAGACGCTATCATCTGCGTTCCCATGCCCTTGTAATGATAATTCCCCATCTGGGGCCAGAGATCAAAGGCAATACATTCCACCTTGCATTTTGGGGGCTTTTTGCGGTTCGAATGATGGAATGATCATCAATAGTCACTCAAGTGACTCAAGAACATCATATTCTATAATCATTTATAACCTACAGTCATCTATGTTTACATGATTCATATGTAGAGTATAGATGATTATATACAAATGATTATAGATGATTATAGAATATTCTGTAGATGATTATACTATATTATACTTATCTATGTTTACTCATCTAGTCATGTTCATAGATTCATATGTTATCGTCATCGATCCAAGTTTGATGGTCATCTATGGTCATCCCATCCCACGAGAAATGTTCCACCAGTGTACAATCATCCATTGCTACTACAATAATAACACATATATATATATATACACATTATATCACGGTACTACTGCCTATACACAATATATGTATGTTCCTGTATATATATACATATATACATATATATATATATACATATAGATATATACATATGTATATATACATACACATATGTCTATATTACTACTATTGTTTCTAGATGTTATAACATATAGTTACTACCATTAGTAGTATGTCTTAAAGGGGCCACTGCTCAGGGCTTGCAGTTTGCGTGCTGACCTGGCTGTCCATTTGTCATATGGAGGTTTCCTGAAATGGGGATACCCCAAAATAGATGGTTTATAATGGAACATCCTATTAAAATGAATGATTTAGGGGGTACCCCCATGACTCAGGAAATCTCCATAAGGAAACCATTTGGTAATGTTGATCACCATGAACTATAGTTAGCCACTATATTTAATATGATTAGCCGTGGTGATGATCTATTAGCCAAGTCGGTTTGTAATCACCATGAACTATAGCTACCCTGGGTTAAATTAACATGGACGTGGAAAATCCATGGTGTTTCATCCTGGGAAAATGAGATTTTCATATCTCTTCCACATCTACGTTGGTTTCCAGGAGGCTATAGTATGACTTCATCATCATAAACCCAACAAATGACATATATATATATAGGTACAGTTTATTTCATCACCATTGCCTCTATTAGTTATATATAGTTGTAGAGTGAAATGTTTGTTGGTTTAGTTTGCCAAGCATAGCCAAGCTGGCTTGTACCCCCATCCATTGTCATATAGACAATTCACCATGAACTATAACCCTGGCTTAATAAGCGGCTTAAACACACAACACATGTGGAAAACCCCATGGTGTTTCACAGGGAAACTTCCATCACGGCCATTTGCCCTTCCGCCTCCCCACTGGCATAGGACGTGGCTTTTTCAATGAGAAACTCCAGCTCGTGCTCCGCAGGCTGAGTCGCGCGAGACGGAGGATTTGTGGCGTAAAAAAATATGGTGAGCCTTTTAAGCTCCCAAACATGTGGGGAGTTTACAAGATAACACACCTGGTACTATAGTACATCCTTAGATTGGAAAAACACGATCTGTTTCTCAAAAAACAGGGGAACAAAAACAATCTAAAGGTTTACCAGGTAGGATCAGCATGAGTTTCTACCGGTTCTTGTGACTTTACCAGATGGGATGAGCAAAACATCATCTCGAGTAGATCCAGTGGAATTCCATATGGATTTCATGGAGCAATATAAAGATTCCATTCAAAAAAATAAGATACCAAAATATATGTACCATCTGGCTATGACTAACAGTTCGCCATGGAAAGATCCACCATGCTATTAATAGGTAAACCATCTATAAATGGGCCATTTTCCATGGCTATGTTAAATAAACAGAGGGTATATATATATGTCATCTACAAAATGTAGAGTTCCAACTGAGACATTTTAACAGACATGTGTGTTACGAAAAAATATGAACGATAATCTTTTCCACAACATAAATGTGTACTTAACCAACAGACCTGGTTTGGCAAAAAAATACTTGCGATAGGTTGACACATATTCGATACTTGCATCAACTGCTTGTATCTAGTCTGGCTTCAAGGTGCCCATGAATCATTGAGTCCCCATTTGGTTGCTTTACGTCGAAATCTGACAGTAAACCATGCTGCTTAATGATTATATTATATAAGCCCCAGAAAGATAGAAAATTCTATTCCAATCCATTTTTACAGGATGGCCCCCCACCCAGTGATAAGTTGTTTTACAACCCCATCTAAATATAGTCATAAGTATCATACACTATTGTTATTATAGTTATGAACCAACGTAGCTTACTATGGGGCCCCATCCTGTAGCAACTGTAGAATATCTACGTTTCGATCGTTTTGGAGATTTACAAAAATGTTCTTAGCAAAAATATCATCCAGGGGTCCAGGCTGAGCCTCCCGACTGGAGGAAGATTCTCCTTCCGACACGCCTCTGTATCTGGAACCTGCGATGCGATGCGATGAGAGGAGAGGTACCCTCCAGTAAAATCAGAGATGATGGGGATATGGCTGATTTAACATGACTGAACCATCGAAAGTCGTGTGAACCAATGGATAAATCATGGGGATTGGAATGATGGAAACATGCCTGGGAACTCCCGGAACTACATGGAAGGTTGGTTATACCTTGGAAAATCATTGAACTAACTACCCTCTGGTAAACGTTTACATAGCTATGGAAAATCAACATGTTTAATGGAAAATCCACTATTAATGGCCATTTTCAATAGCTATTTTGACATAACCAGAGGGTAATTGGGGCACCTATACCTGGCAAACCACCTTTCGACTGGAGAGTAGCTACGGAAACCATGGTGATGTTTCTGGTGATTTACCTCTGAAATATGGTGATTTCCCGTTCAAATTCCCAGAGGGTGCCACAGTCGCGGGCGATCTGGGGCGAATTTTGATCTGGGGATCCACCTATTCTTTAGGACCCCCAAAAATATGTGTCACTTGGGTTTCATCATTCCAACTTGCGACAAAGTTGGGCACAAATCCAACAAGCAAGCCAAGAACGAACCACATCCCAACCAGGCATCCGTTGACATCCACTTAGACCCGACCTCTTCATCAATTCACATCCATTCATATTCATGTTTATACGTCCATTCACATCCATTCACATCCATTTATGTTCATTTGCGTCCATGTAAAGCATGTACGTCCATCCATTTACCCCATGACTTGTCATTTGAGACTGGGAATAATTGAATAGTTTCAAAACACATTTTACGATGAAAATGGTTGGTTTATGTGTGTTTAACGGTTGTTCCATCCCCTGTTCATCTCAAACAGCCTTCTAGAAACCACAGATTCTAAGGGAGGTCCATCATTGAGTTTGTCTCACCACATGTTGACCAAATGGATCCTGATATGCCCATGGATTCTGATATCTCCACGAATATCCCGTATACCCTCTGGTAAACTAACATAACTATGGAAAATCACCATTTTTAATAGGAAAATCAACTATAAATGGCCATTTTCAATAGCTATGTTAGTTTACCAGAGGGTATATCCCATCATGTCTAATAACCATGTAAAATCAGATGTATCTCTCATGATATGTCCATTGATATGAATGTGAAATCCCCAAATATCCCCAAAATCCCCATGAGTATCCCGTGACTGTCCCATTCAAATCCTAAAAGTGTTTCATTCTCCCTGCACAAACGCCATAAAGCCACAATAAAACTCACATAAAGCCACCATTTGTGGATGATTATCGATTATTTTCCCATTAAGACACCATTTATAATGTATGTTCAATTGCCATGATTACCATTATACCCATTAAATTATGTATAAATCCCCATGAAATATTACCATCCTTTGTACATTTTTTTTTGATGGTTGAATCAGCCATATCCCATCATATCCCCATGTTTGATGACACAAGAGGGTATACCATTCATAGATGATTATAGAAGTTGTTCAAAAAAAACAATTTCCACTGGATTTTCAAGCTATCCATGTGTGATGACACCAGAGGGTATGAGAGATACCCTCTGGTAAACATACACATAGCTATTGAAAATGGCCCAGTCGAAATACTTGATTTACCCATTCAAAAAAATAGTTGGTTTACCCATAAATCCCCATGACGTCCCCAAGAAATGAATCCTTATCTTTCATGCTATATTCCACTATTTTTGATGGCTGTACCAGAGGGTATCTCATAAACATTGTTTTATGTTGATTTATGTTGTTTTACCCATAAGCACTGGTGGTTTTCCATAGTTACCCTCTGGTAAACATACAAAAAACTATGGAAAAATCCACCATGCTATCAATGGGTAAATCCACCATTTCTATGGTAATTTTCAATAGCTATGTAACAAATTACCAGAGGGTACATTTATAGGGATGCTTAATGCTTAATGGATTTGATCATATCTTCTAGCATTTAATGGTGGTTTTCCATAGTTATGTTACTTTACCAGAGGCTAAACATCCCCCAGTTTCTTCCGACCAACTTCTCCGTACACCTCATCCAGCAGATCCGTCTCCGCCGTGCGGCGCGATCCACGACCTGGCCGAGGGGTTCAACGAAGGCATCAAGTCGCACATGTTTTAATGTCTGAAACCTATCTATCCATCTATCTATCTATCTATCTAAATCTATATATACACTGTATATATATATATCGTAGTATATTATATATATATATATCATGATTTATCCACATGCCCAAGTTAGTTTATAACTTCAATAAGTATAGGGTTTTTGGGGCTATATCTTTGGTTGATTGTCGTTCTAAAACCAACTTATAACTGCGGGGGTACCAGCCTGTTTATATCCCTTTGATATGTATCAGATTCATATTTCTATATATACTATTCAATCGAATAGTAATGATCATGCCATGAATATCATAATTTTCTTCCCATCACTTTCACATTTTGTATCAGGGGTGGCCCCAACACCCCAGATAACTTTGGGATCCTCAATTTCTGGATATTCTTGGGTTTTCTGTTTTTTGAAGCGGATTATTTTTGGATGGATACGGACCATTTGCATCCAGTGCAATGATCAATAATGATCAATACCCTCTGGTGAACTAACAGTTTGCAATTGAAAATGGCCCAGTCGAAATAGTGGATTTACCCAGCTATAAAATGGTGGATCTTTCCATTGTTTTTTGTTAACGTTCACCAGAGGGTATTGATCAAATGAATTCATTTATGATCCAATGATCCTTGGTCAACGTTTTTTTTGGAGGAATTTTCCGGGCTTTGATAGACACGGAGTGGATGTGAAAATTTCTCCAAACAGCAGCCCCTGAGAAAAGCCATGAATGGGTGGAAAAGCCTTTAATTGTGCTTTGTGGAATGTGAATTTTCCGCTGAATGTATTACGTAAGCCCCAAAAAGACACCGATTTCGGTATTTCCAGGATGCTAGTTCAATTTCCATGCTTCCAACTTTGAAAAGCATCCCTTTTGCGGGTTCCTGCAATGTTACCGTCCTGTCATTTAACATACAGGTAACCATGGAAAATGAACTAAGTAACTACGTGCCCATTTATTTATTCAACCTGGTGATGTTCTATGCCAAATTATCAAACAATAACATTACTGTATACAAGGTGAAGCCCCCCAGTTGTAAGTTGGCTCATAATCCAACTATCATTATATCTCCACAGACCCAACAACCAAATGTTTCGCCTCAACTTAGCTATCTAAATCCCATGAAATCCCATTAAAAACCCATTCACATGCCATTAAGTCACCATTAAATCACCATAAGAATTACCATTTCACCACGATATATCCCCACTCGTCCCTAGTCCCAAGCTGGGAATTCCCACCTCCGACTCCGGGACTCGTGCCCAACACCTGAATCTACAGATCTACAGTATGGAGGTGTCCTAAAAGTGCTGGCCGCCCCATGGTTCATCCAAATCTGACCAATTTTAGCATTACCAATTGTTTTGCGGATCCTCCATTTCAAGATAGGTCCATATATAGGTATTGATCCATAGTTCACTTTCAACATCAAGCAGTTGATCAGTTGACTTTTTCCAATTTGCCTTGCTGGGGGTACATTGATACAAATATTATTTTCCAGCACAATCAATAACATGTCACTGGTGTGTTGGAGGATCCCTTCAAATGAGCAACTGCTTCCCAATGTTACTGTTTTTGTTGGGACTTCTTAGCGAGGCTTCTTAGCTGGTGACCTATAGCTGTTGTCCCCAAGAATGTTGCTTTACCTGAAAAAATATGACCGGCGAATGGAGCTGTTCCCAGCATCTATACGGATATGATCCCAAATTTGTCTCGCAACTTCCGGGGAAAAAAACAACTTTTATATGCATGTATGTATATATATATATATGTATAATTCATGCAGCTTTGGGGGAAAACATGCTTAATCTTTCATAGTCCACAAACAAATGATATGAGTTTCTGTTGGTTTATGGTTATCTTATATGTTTTCCCCACAAAAAATGATATATTCTGCTGGTTAGCTGGTGATTCCATGTTCTTTTCCATTGGCCAAAAACTGAAGGAATCAACGATGCCCTCTTCATTCGGGTCGTTTCCAAGGCGGCCAAAAGGCGTGTCGCTGCGGACTTCCGTCCTCGGGCAATCCACCCTCAGCTTGGTCATTTTAGGTGACAGGCCCAATAGGTCAGGGAATTCAGGTAAGTTCTCAAGGGTTACCCTCTGGTAAACTGTTACATATATTATATAACCATGGAAAGATCCACCATTTTACAGCTGGGTAAATCCACTATTTCGACTGGGCCATTTTCAATAGCTATGTGTATGTTTACCAGAGGGTAGGGGGGTTCCAGAAATGGGGGTGCCCTAAAATAGATGAATTTATAATGGAAACTCCCAATCTAAAATGGATGATTTGGGGGTACCCTCATTTCAGGAAACCACGATATACGTAACAGAGGAAACACATGGAAGCAGCGTCTTTTACCAGATATGACCAGGGGGTTCCGAGTTAGACTCTTAGACTCTCCTTTCATCCGAAGGATATGGAGATTTGAACGACTCAAATGGTGGCAAAACTTCTAGAGAAATATGGCAACAAGTAAAGAAACAGAGTCAGCACATGTTCTTCCTGGAAAATAATGCTGCAAACCTTTTCACAAAATGGTTTTGTCTAAAAATAGAGTAACCTCATTCCAGTTAACAATCATTTTCCCTATTAAAGGACACACAGAAAATATATGTGGAACATGATACTGTATTCCGTCATTCGGAATGACTGGAGACTTAGCATGATTGACCAAACAAACAATCTGAAGTTGTATGTCAGTTGCATCTGAAGGCAGGAAAAACCAAACAAACCAAAGTTTACCCAATACATGAGAGGCTAATCTTAGATACGACCAATGATGTTTGGCCTTTTAGTCAATGTCCATCAGAATTGCAAACACATGACAAAACGCAAGACCATGCAAACCTACTAAACCAACATTCATCAGTTGGTGAAACCCAGTAAACCTCCGAATGTTTCCTGAACCATCCCATTTTTAGTGGTCTAAAGCCTGTCCCAAAGTTGCTCTTCGGTATATATATATATGAAACGAACAAATGTCCTTTAACTTGGTTTCCCATATAAATCTCACCTTTGCAATCTATGGCAAACAAAATCACTCCGACAATTCTCATGAAACCAGATTAGTTACAGCTTCATTCTCTATCAAAAATGCCAATGACCTCATCAATTTTCTCCTTTCATTGGATTGTTTCTGCATGAACGTAGCTGAAGCGAGAGCTGGTTGCCCCGGTGCGTGCCCTCGTGACTGGAAAGAAAAACATGGGTGGAACAGCGGGGTCCATTGATGAAAAAATATCCCCGTTTGCCCATCTCATTATACTGGTTGATAGGTTTCCCTACTATGGGCTATCATCATTCCCAACCCAGCAACATGCCACAAAATCACCCAGTGATGTAAGTCAATATACCAGCACCATGGTTTGCATATTCCTCAATTTTTTTTTCGCCTCTGGTAAACATTCCCAAAAAAATCTATGGAAAATCACCATTGTTAATGGCTAAATCAACTATTTCTATGGGCCATATTTCAATAGTTGTATAAAATTACCAGAGGCTATATATCTACCATTGATATTAGGGGCTTTCCTAAAATAGGGATACCCAAAATCATCCCATTTTTCATAGGCAAACTGTAACAGTCACTACCAGAGGGTCCCAAGGGCCCCAAGGCGCCCGGGCATCCGGCGCCCAGTCTTGTGTTCCCATCTCTGGCGAGGCCTTCGTTCGATTTCGGTGCGTAAATTAAAAGACAACCCGAAGAGGCGAAAATGTAGGTATCGGATGTGTATCTATGTTGCATGATATGTGGAAAGTAATGATATGTATTATATATGTATTATTAGAGTAGCGGACAAAAAAAAATGTCTTAAATTTCATGCCATGCACAAATTCGGGCCGTCCCCTATCGGTTGTAAGGATTTCAGTATTCCCGAACTTATTATATACACATGGGGTATCGGTATAGAGTCGTCCCCTATCCCCTATGAAGGTTTTGTGCAACCTCGGAAAGGCCAAGGCGAAGCAAAAACTAAATTTGTATTCCAATAATTTTGTCGGTTACTCACATATATATATATATATACATACAATATACATATAATATATATATATAATAAAATAATATATATATATACACATATTGACATTTTTTGAGAAATGAATATAGTGAAATTTGTACTTATATATATATATTATATATTTCAAAAAAAAACATAATTTGGGTCATTATAGGATGACAGTTTGATGGTTTGTAAACATTTGTAAACCATGATTTATTGATTGAAGGTTAGCAGCACGTGATATTATGATCATCGAGCATTGAAACCTGTTCAGATCCACAGTTTACTTTGAGAACCCGGGCTGTGTATACATAAACCATAACATCCCACAGTTCTACATAATGTATCCCCCATGTACAGCTCGCTAGATGCTTTGCGGCTGACTTTATAGAGAATAGCCTGGTATAAACTGGAATGGCCACATGTTTGGAGTCTATAAAGTGGAAAGCCAACATGTTTTGTCTATAAAGTCAAAATCCAACGTTTGTATAAAGTCGCCTGGCCGCGTAAAAACATAAAACTCGATGTAGGTTTTTGAGGGTACTTGTGAACATGTCCCATGACTATAAAGTGAGATGCCGAACATCCAGATAGTAATACTTGCGTCGAACAGTGGCACTATAATGTGGATTTCCTACTAAACAACGATCGTTGTAGTAGCGATGATTTTCTTAATCGCGACGATGGAAGCATCGACATGATTGTCTATAAAGTTGAGGGGCCACGTTCAAGCTTTGGGGGAATATCATCGATCTCATCGATGGGGAACCCAAAAGACTTCGAATGACTTCGAAACCGAACAAAACCGACAGCCAGACAAATATCTATATCGAAGTCGTTAACAGAATCTATGGTAAAACAAAATCTATGTTGGACTGGCCACTTTATACCCCCTCCCCCAACAGAGAATGCCTCTATAAAGTGGCCAGTCCAGGTAAAACCCCTGAAAAAACAGAATCTATGTTGGACTGGCCACTTTATACCCCCTCCCCCAACAGAGAATGCCTCTATAAAGTGGCCAGTCCAGGTAAAACCACTGAAAAAACAGAATCTATGTTGGACTGGCCACTTTATACCCCCTCCCCCAACAGAGAATGCCTCTATAAAGTGGCCAGTCCATGTAAAACCCCTGAAAAAACAGAATCTATGTTGGACTGGCCACTTTATACACCCTCCCCCAACAGAGAATGCCTCTATAAAGTGGCCAGTCCAGGTAAAACCCCTGAAAAAACAGAATCTATGTTGGACTGGCCACTTTATACCACCTCCCCCAACAGAGAATGCCTCTATAAAGTGGCCAGTCCAGGTAAAACCCCTGAAAAAACAGAATCTATGTTGGACTGGCCACTTTATACCACCTCCCCCAACAGAGAATGCCTCTATAAAGTGGCCAGTCCAGGTAAAACCCCTGAAAAAACAGAATCTATGTTGGACTGGCCACTTTATACCCCCTCCCCCAACAGAGAATGCCCCTATAAAGTGGCCAGTCCAGGTAAAACCCCTGAAAAAACAGAATCTATGTTGGACTGGCCACTTTATACTCCCTCCCCCAACAGAGAATGCCTCTATAAAGTGGCCAGTCCAAGTAAAACCCCTGAAAAAACAGAATCTATGTTGGACTGGCCACTTTATACCCCCTCCCCAAACAGAAAAATGCCTCTATAAAGTGGCCAGTCCAGGTAAAACCCCTGAAAAAACAGAATCTATGTTGGACTGGCCACTTTATACCCCCTCCCGAAACAGAGAATGCCTCTATAAAGTGGCCAGTCCAGGTAAAACCCCTGAAAAAACAGAATCTATGTTGGACTGGCCACTTTATACCCCATCCCCCAACAGAGAATGCCTCTATAAAGTGGCCAGTCCAGGTAAAACCCCTGAAAAAACAGAATCTATGTTGGACTGGCCACTTTATACCCCCTCCCCCAACAGAGAATGCCTCTCTAAAGTGGCCAGTCCAGGTAAAACCCCTGAAAAAACAGAATCTATGTTGGACTGGCCACTTTATACGCCCTCCCCCAACAGAGAATGCCTCTATAAAGTGGCCAGTCCAGGTAAAACCCCTGAAAAAACAGAATCTATGTTGGGGCCACTTTATACCCCAGCCAGTCGGCTCCAGGACTTTGACCCGGAAACGGAAGGACTGACAACAAGGTAAAGGGGGAAAACTACAACGGAGAGGTACAACGGGAAGGCTACCACAAGAAAATGAGACATGTCACGTTTATATACGTTTATTGTTTTCAATGTGTCGTAAAGATTGGCGATGATTGGTATATTGCATATGTTGTAGATGTATTTTGGAACATATGTATACCTATGATTCACACATCAATATAAATATATATATATAATCTACCCAGTTATCTTAGAATATAGAATTGAAATTTTGGCTTCCCAGGGCATCCCCATAATTGAACTTGAAAACAGTTACTTAGAATACAGTTGACGTTAAAAAACCTATACTTAGAATATCGTTGGGCCATATAAACTCTTTCACTTTTCCAGACGAATTCGTCATTTTTCCATAGAAGTTCTTCACTTTTCTTTATAAATCCTTCACGTTTCCATACAAATTCTTCACTTTTCCATATTTTTGCCAGGCCCATACAAATTCTTTCACTTGTTCAGTCAAATTCATCATTTTTCCATATATATATATATATATTTCTTAATAAATCCTTCACATTTCTATACAAATTCTTCACTTTTCCATATTTTTTCCATATAACTTCTTTCATGTTTCCAGACAAATTCATGATTTTTCCATATAAATTCTTCACTTTCCTATAACAATTCTGCACGTTTCCATACAAATTCTTCAGTTTACCATATTTTGCCATACAGATTCTTTTCCATATAAATTATTTTCCCTTTTCAGTCAAATTCTTCACTTTTTCCATATGCGTTTCTTCATTTTCTCCATAAATCCTTCACATTTCCATAAATCCCGACACCGGTCGTGGGGGATACCCTTCGGTGAGCTTGAAAAACTCATTTTTTTAATTCAATATATTAAAAAAAATGATCATTTCGGGGGACCTGTTTTTTTGTTTAACCGTTCCAGTTTAGGAACTTCAGATATCCAGGATTGCTTCTACCCAAAGGGAATTACGTATATAATAATTATTCATGAAGGGGACCCTATTCCTTGCAAAACTACATACATAGAATATAGGTCCCCAGTGAAAATATTCATCATTTTTTAAAGGAATGCCACCTAATTCCATTAGTTTTCAATGCAAACTAGTTTTTTATTATTTTTTTCATAGTTCTCCGACACCGTTCGTGGGGGGTACCATTCGGTGAGCTTGAAAACTCATTTTTTTAATACAATATGAAAAGAAATTGATCATTTCGGGGGAGCTGTTTTTTTGTTGAAACATTCTAGTTTAGGAACTTCAGACATCCAGGATTGCTTCTACCCAAAGGGAATTACGTATATAATAATTATTCATGAAGGGGACCCTATTCCTTGCAAAACTACATACATAGAATATAGGTCCCCAGTGAAAATATTCATCATTTTTTTGAGGAATGCCACCTAATTCCATTAGTTTTCATTGCAAACTAGTTTTTTTTTTTCATAGTTCTCCGACACCGGTCGTGGGGGGTACCCTTCGGTGAGCTTGAAAAACTCATTTTTTTTCATACAATATGAAAAGAAATTGATCATTTCGGGGGAGCTGTTTTTTTGTTGAAACGTTCTAGTTTAGGAACTTCAGACATCCAGGATTGCTGCTCCCCAAAGGGAATTACGTATATAATAATTATTCATGAAGGGGGCCCTATTCCTTGCAAAACTACATACATAGAATATAGGTCCCCAGTTAAAATATTCATCATTTTTTTAAGGAATGCCACCTAATTCCATTAGTTTTCATTGCAAACTAGTTTTTTTCATAGTTCTCCGACACCGGTCGTGGGGGGTACCCTTCGGTGAGCTTGAAAAACTCATTTTTTAATACAATATGAAAAGAAATTGATCATTTCGGGGGAGCTGTTTTTTGTTGAAACGTTCTAGTTTACGGACTTCAGACATCCAGGATTGCTGCTCCCCAAAGGGAATTACGTATATAATAATCATACATGAAGGGGGCCCTATTCCTTGCACTTACCCAACCTAGACCATTTCCCATGAGCACGAAATGTGGGCATATTCTAAGTGGAGTTGCGTTCGAGTTCAACTGCATAATTGGAAAAACGGATATTCTAAGATAACGGGGTTGATTATAAATCATAAACACATGCCAAACCAAACACTTTTAGCTGAGTATTGTAGTCCCAATCTGTTGGCAAATGTCCAGCCGATTCACCATGCGTGACCCAACAAGATCCAAACTATGGATTGTTTACTTTCGATTTTTTTTTTTTACTGGTTCTTGCAAACAATTTTATAGAGGATGGGCATGGACCGGCCAGTTTATACAGAGGGTGGGGCTGCCAGAAATGACGTGATCAAGCCACTTTATAGAGCTGAACTTTCTTGCAAACCTTTTTATAGAGGATGGGCATGTGGCCGTGGTTTTGGTCCATAGATGTCCATAGATTTTTAGGATGATTTTGGGAGATTGTCGTCATAGATATACGTAGATTCACCCAGTATGTTTTTTTTTTCGAAAGTAAACAATCCATAGTTTGAATCTTGTTGGGTCACGCATGGTGAATCGGCTGGACATTTGCCAACAGATTGGGAATACAATACTCAGCTAAAAGTGTTTGGTTTGGCATGTGTTTATGATATATATATATATATGTATATATATATATGTGTATATATATATATTTATATTGATGTGTGAATCATAGGTATACATATGTTCCAAAATACATCTACAACATATGCAATATACCAATCATCGCCAATCTTTATGACGCATTGAAAACAATAAACGTATATAAACGTGACATGTCTCATTTTCTTGTGGTAGCCTTCCCGTTGTACCTCTCCGTTGTAGTTTTCCCCCTTTACCTTGTTGTCAGTCCTTCCGTTTCCGGGTCAAAGTCCTGGAGCCGACTGGCTGGGGTATAAAGTGGCCATTCCAACATAAAAATGTGCTTTTTCAGGGGTTTTACCTGGACTGGCCACTTTATAGAGGCATTCTCTGTTGGGGGAGGTGGTATAAAGTGGCCAGTCCAACATAGATTCTGTTTTTTCAGGGTTTTACCTGGACTGGCCACTTTATAGAGGCATTCTCTGTTGGGGGAGTATAAAGTGGCCAGTCCAACATAGATTCTGTTTTTTTCAGGGTTTTACCTGGACTGGCCACTTTATAGAGGCATTCTCTGTTGGGGGAGGGGGTATAAAGTGGCCAGTCCAACATAGATTCTGTTTTTTCAGGGGTCTTACCTGGACTGGCCACTTTATAGAGGCATTCTCTGTTGGGGGAGGGGGTATAAAGTGGCCAGTCCAACATAGATTCTGTTTTTTCAGGGTTTTACCTGGACTGGCCACTTTATAGAGGCATTCTCTGTTGGGGGAGGGGGTATAAAGTGGCCAGTCCAACATAGATTCTGTTTTTTTCAGGTGTTTTACATGGACTGGCCACTTTATAGAGGCATTCTCTGTTGGGGGAGGGGGTATAAAGTGGCCAGTCCAACATAGATTCTGTTTTTTCAGGGTTTTACCTGGACTGGCCACTTTATAGAGGCATTCTCTGTTGGGGGAGGGGGTATAAAGTGGCCAGTCCAACATAGATTCTGTTTTTTCAGGGGTTTTACCTGGACTGGCCACTTTATAGAGGCATTCTCTGTTGGGGGAGGGGGTATAAAGTGGCCAAACATAGATTCTGTTTTTTCAGGGGTTTTACCTGGACTGGCCACTTTATAGAGGCATTCTCTGTTGGGGGAGGGGTATAAAGTCAAACATAGATTCTGTTTTTTCAGGGGTTTTACCTGGACTGGCCACTTTATAGAGGCATTCTCTGTTTGGGGAGGGGGTATAAAGTGGCCAGTCCAACATAGATTCTGTTTTTTCAGGAGTTTTACCTGGACTGGCCACTTTATAGAGAAGAAGATTTCCCTTGAAAGGGGTCCTCAGGGTGAATGGGGTCCTGGGCAGCTCTATAAAGTGACTTGGATGATGTATCTCATGACTCTATAAAATGCTCTGCCGCAATTTTCTTTCTATAAAGTGCCCTGGATGCAGCACAAATTCTTCTTCTTAAAGGGCAAGTTTCACTCTATAAAGTGCTTTGCCATGTATACAGCCCCAACAGAAAAATATTGGCCCGAAATAATTGGGGAGACATGTTTCTATAAAGTGGATGGTGTGACATATTATGGCCATTCTTTGAAGGGAACCAACGGTCTATAAAATGCATTGCCGCATATATTGAGTCGTTTCCTTGTGGGGAACCAGCCGGGTATAAACTGGAAAGCCAACGTTCTAATAAAGTCATCTTCCAGGTCCAAGGGCATGTTTCTCGCGCAAAACACGGCTTTATCCCCTATTGTCGGTATATAAAGTGGCGACCGGAAACCCACTTTAAAAGCGCAAAGGATGTCCACTTTATAGTGAGCTATACATGGGGGATCATAATGTAACATAAAGGTTGTTGGTACGATAATTCAAAACTCATTGAGATATCCAAATTGCTTACATCACCTATGATCATGTACATATACAATTAATTGGTTCATAGTTGAGTGCCAATTTGAATATTATAAAGAAGCATCGCATAAGAACGAACACAGCTATATCATATCAATAGTTGTATAATATCAATGACATATCGCTCAGCCAAATGCATATATGCCTATATTATCATATTGTATATGTATATGTGATGTATCTGAGTAATTCACCAGAAACCCGCCAGATATATGATTCAGCCTTGATATTCAGCATATATCTATATGGTCTATTAGAGTCTATATGTATATGTGTATATTATATAAATATATATGTACATAATAAAATATGCATGTCATCATGCTACTTTCAGCATGAATTTCGATTAGCTCACCCGAAAATCATTAGACTTTGTCCAGAAATACAACTGATCTGTTGTAATTCACGTGAAATATAGGGTACTTTACTTCTCCATTCACCAGAAAAAAACATATCCCAATGATATCCCTATGAATCATCTGGCTGTCAAAACCCTGGTACCCGGATGGTACCCGATAATGGTTGGTATAGCTGGATGGTTATTCCCCTAGTCATATGGAAAATTCCTAGGTCACTTGACCCATCCCCATCATGTCTGAATTATGAAACATATCATGAAAAATATGTGATAACCCATAACATAATCCATTGACCAACCATTAACCATTCACCAACCATTAACCGGATATATTAAGAATATACAGTGTTCCATTGTTATGTTCCATCTGTGATGGATATTTGTCATTTTCCCTCTATGATATTCCAGTGTTATCTGCCAAAATTACTTTATTTCTTACCTCGTCTCCCTCGTGTCCTATTTCGTTCCCCAGTTTTAACGCCTCGCATCGCTAATTCGCATGATGGAAATAAGGCTTGTCCTCGTTATTTCTCAATAAGGAATGAAGGTTTCAGGTTGTGGTGGGGCCCAAACCAAGCGACAGAAAAACTTTTCCCCCTCTTAAAAGTTTATTTTGGGGTTACCTCGTGTGAGAACGGGACGCCTCGCTAGTTCCCATGTTCAATACAGAAGACTTCCCCTCGTCATTTCTGAGTAGGGGTTTAAAGTTTAAGGTTGTGGGGAAGCCCAAGCCAAGCGAACAAAAAAACTCTTTCGCCACTGAAAAGTTTAGTTTGGGGATCGGGCTTGCCCGCGTTCCTCCTCGTCCGGCTGCTTGCGCTTCCTCTTCGGTGGAGACATCTCATCCAAAATTGAAGAAGCCTCCCGCGCCTGCGGGGCATCTTGGAGAGCCACTGCCTCGGCTTCGACGAGGCCACGGGCTGGACCGTCTCTTGCGGGTCTTTTGCGTCTGTACCTTGCCCTTTTTTGGCCAGAGTCGGAGCGCTGTGCTCTGCGACGCTGCCGGGCCCGTGGCCACCAGGTGTTGACTCATGGGTCTCCGCGTGGACAAGAATGAACCCGCGCTCCCCATTAGTGCAAGAACGAATCTCGAGCCGAAGACTTGCCTATCTCCCACCCAAAACTCTGTGGTCTCAAGGGACAAATGATTCTTCGTGGTAAAGGCTGACATGACAGAACCCCATTTGTCAGCCATGTCTGCCTCAGCCGTCCATGGCCGCAGGGTAGGACTGGTCACCAGCACTTTGAGCGTCATGGTGACTAAAACAAGAGCAAGTTCGACAGCTTGACCCCAAAAAAACTTATCGTACAAAGATTTTTTTCTTAATAGTTTTCTTTGCAGCTCTTTCATGCTCATAGTGATGAAAGCAAAGCAAGCTCGGGTAGAATGCATTTAAAAAACTTTCCTACACCGCAAAAGTTTCTTTCCTTCCTTTTGTGGAGTTGGACCTCTTTTGTGGCTCCCCCAAAGTTTTTCTAACCCAGTCCAAACATGCAACAAACCAATACAAGGCTACCTTGTCGAGTTGGCTAATTAAAAAAAACAAATTAAGCTTTACCTCGTTAAATCTGACTTACCCACCGCGTTGCCTCGTTTGTCCTCGCTATAATTTGTGCATGCCATTCTTATTCTATTGTTATTCCAGTTTATGATATGTATATTCCATTAACCAACCATTAAACTGCCTATGCTATGATTGGTGATATTCCAGCTATATTATGATATATGCCATTGTTATTTAACCAAATATATTCCAACCACTATTCCATTCTTATTTGCTATTTGGTGGTTTCCTCAAATAGGGGGTACCCCTAAATCATCCATTTTAGATTGATATTTTCAATCACAAACCATTCCAAATTTTTGGGTGCCCCTATTGTAGGAAACCACCATTTAACCATCGCTCACACTACGATACATAACCCTTATGGCATCGCCAATGTGCGAAGTTCCACAATAATATATATATATATATATAATATATAATATATATATAATATATTCCATTGTTATTTGCCCTTCAAACATGATTTCCCTATTGTTATGTGCTATTTAACCATCATTATTATGATATATATACATATTATATAATTATATATATTGTGATATATGTATATTATTATATATATTATTATATATATTATTATATATATATATATTATTATATATATATATATATATATTATTATATATATATATATTATTATAAATATATATATATATATATATATAATATTATAATATATTCATATGTTTTTTCATTATTATGATATTATGCCATTGATTATCATCATTAAACATTATTACCATGATATTATGCCAGAATATGGGAAAACAATGGTAATTTACTATTGTTGTTCCAACCATAATATTTACCATGAATTACATCATATGAATATGGGGGCCCAAACGATAGCTAAGTTGGTATATCTCTCCAAAAACTATTGTTTATTCAATGGGAATTTCAGGATCCTAAAATGAAGGTACTGTACCATTTTTCAGGCCATATTTTCTGGGGATATTCCCTTACAGGCCTTACCTTATATATGGTAGGTACCTCCAATTTAGGTTCCTGAAATGGCCATTGATTTATGATTCTGATCCAAACCACCATTTACCCTCTGGTAAACGTCTACATAACTATGGAAAATCACCATTTTATAGCCGGCTAAATCAACTATAAATGTGCCATGTTTCAATAGTTGTATAAAATTACCAGAGGGTTTTTCTACCATTGATATGGGGCTTTCCTAAAATAGGGATACCCAAAATCATCCATTTTTAATAGCAAACTGTTAGTTTCCCGGAGGGATTTTCCCAGCGATTTTCTACCGCGATGTCCCCACCTTGCGCCGTCCGCAGGAGGGCCAACAACGTCGAGCAGGGCGCTCCGTGGTGCGGGAAGTCCCGTGCGGCGTCCAGGGCGCCTATAGCGGTCGTGCAGGCGTAACGGCAGATGTTTTCATGGGATTTCAATGGGATTTTATACAATGTAGGGTTAATCTAGGTATAATTTGGGATAATTTGGGTTATATCATGTTATATAATCCATCTAATTATAGTTATAACATGTTATAACAGCCATAAACCCTAGTTATTGTCGTTAGAAACCAACTGAACGCGAAAAAAAAGCGGGGCCCCCGGGTCCCATGTCGGATTTTTCGGATTTCAATGGGATGACCATGGGATTTTTTCAAGTCACATGGGGTGCTGGTTGGTTTTGAGGTTTATGACTTGGATCATTTGGGGCTGTGGTTTTTTCTATGGGATAATGAGGTTTATAATTTTCTGGTTTTCTATGGGCTAATGTGGTTTTTTACAAATGTCATCATAAGCCACCCCATTGTTGATGGTAACATATGGTAACCATACCGCCCATAAACATACGGTGAATTTAAGGGGATGGTTTATGTTTTTTTAACCACATTACGCCCATTTTCGGACACCTCCATTTATCATTTAGAACTAGTCAGCCATAGTCATCCCCATCAGTATGATCACTGATCATCAATAATTTATTACCGATCATATGAGTATGGGCCATGTTTTTTGATACCCGTAAAATTGGATGGTATGTTTCGAAAGATGAACAGAATCTATGGTCCCTTTGTCCTTACTTTTTGACCAACCCGCATAGGTTCGGTGGTGTCGCAGTTTCTTAGCAAAGTTGGTGGAAATAATTTTGTTATGGTCAGACCAGAGTTGGGTTTATAGTGAAATAACATAAAGTGCATGAAGTTTATGCTACGATATACCAACTTATAACTATGGACCACCACTTTGCAAGGAATGATCACAAATTGTCTTCCTATATATATATATATAGATAATGTATGTAGAAAAAAAATCGTGAACTTATGACATCTATTAAAGTCTTATGAATTATGATAAGATTATCAATTTGTAGTGCTTCCCGGAATTGGCTTAAGGGAAATCAACAGGAACTGATAGCTAAAATCCATGGATTTCTGGATATAGATGTTCTCTTAACACACAATCCATTAATTGTTATACAAAATGTGTTTTGGATATGTATGATAGACATGGAATTTTGAACTACTCCTTCATATTTCGTTGGGATTCTAACAATAACAGGTGTTAATAGGTATTTTCGGTATACTTAATATATTGAACATCTAGGAAAATCATGGAAATCACATGGTTAGAGTTCTGATTGGACTATCATGGATTATCTATGTCTATTAATATTTTATTAGCAACAATCATATATCAATATTAAGGATGAACCACGCCTGCGTGTCACATTGGTTTGGCAAGTACTCCGTTCTTATCAAACTAATAATATGATGATCGAGTTTATCACATTATCAAACCCATCTTGGCTGTTGCTTGGTGGTGTTCAAAACTTGGTACTGACGATGCACTATTCTGGGAATAAGGTGGGATTAGATACACCCGGTTATAACATCGGGAGGCTCTGAACGAATGATTTTTCTTGATATATTCATGTGCTTTAGATTTATTTGGAATTATTTCGATATGTTTCTGTTGTGTCTTGCTGTTGCAGTTTTCTTATGGTTTGGCACCAGGTAGGTGTGCGGTACGGATCAAACAATCGCATCAACATCATCTCAAAAGCAATACATGTATATAATGTAAATACAACATAATGTAGAACATCCCAAAGTTCATCAACTTGCTTTGATCAGTCCTGGAGAAACATACAGTTTTGAGATTGATCCGCATTGGATACTGTGTTGATGCAATTTCGAACGATTTACCGTCCCAACTCTGTCGAACTGGATTGGTAATTTTGATAATCACATCAAAACAACATCAACACCATAACATATCGGAATCATAACCTCAAATTTCAAGCGCATCAACATCATTTCCAGAAAGCATGACAAAACCATATCAAATGTAAAACGTAAAACATTGTATGTAAAACAAGTTGAATTTGGTTCCCTAGAGGATTCAGAAGAGGCTGGTCGATCGACCTAAGTTACCGAAACCATTCTCTTCTCTGTGGTTTGTGGATGTTTGTTGATCCCTTGCCTAAAGCTCAATATATAGCGGAATATTCTGCAAAAAAAAACTATGCACAACAAAGCTGAGTATCTAGATAGATTGTCAATGATTATCACATATGGTCACAATCCATCCAGTCGTTTTTGTTGTGCCACTCATTGCTGTTCAAGCTTGTTGGCTGCATGACTCAGCTCCAAATGACTTGTTAAAGTTCTAAGTCACTTTATGATGGCTAAAAAAAACTCATATTACAGCAAATATACTTCCTATACTTCAATGATCTTCAATAGATTCTTTTTATTTTGTGATCTAACCAATCTATCAATTTCTATCCATGAGCCATTTCCAGCCCAGCGGCTCACCAGCCCTGGCCGTTTCGGGTTTCGGGAAACTCGCCTTGCTGAAAGCCCTGGCGCCGCTGTCGTCGTCTTTTGATCAGCTGAGAGCCCAAAGTCGCGTGAGTCAGTCGAAAAAACGGCCAGAGATTCGTCCGCTGTCGTCAGTTTTAAGTGCTCCTGGTTGGTGGTTGAGCCACCTACCCCTCTGAAAATGGTTAATATTAATGGTTATTATATGGTTAATGATGGTTAATAATAACCTGGTTGGTGGTTTAAAAAACATCTTGAAAAATGATGGACTTCGTCAATGGGAAGGATGACGTCCCATATATGAAATGGACAATAAAACATGTTTGAAACCATCAACCAGGCTTAAAACCGCAAGAGAAACACCAGGTTTGAACCATGTCCACCAGGTTTGAACCTTGGCCTCAGCTGGGTCGCAAAAAAACACCTGAGACATCTTGAGGATCAACAAAGGATTGGCCAAAATGGATTTACAACATTTACAAACAGTATAACAACCAAACTGTAATCCATGACAGCACCCTTGAATATCCTTGAGATCCCTTGAATATGGCCAAAGAATTGGTTGTCTATCTACAATCGCCGCCAAATGATAGCTGTTTTAAGTAAGTTTCGTGCACACTCCGTGACGGATTCAGGGACTCAAATGAGTTTTGTTTGGGATCTGGAGATCTGGATGTGTCAGGTGACAGTTTGAGAATGTCTAGAAGTCAATCCTCAAGAACTTCAATATGTTGAATAGATTAAATCTGAATAGTCAATGATGCCTCCACGATTACTGGTTGGTGGTTTTAACATGTTTTAACCATCTTGAAAAATATGAGTTCGTCAATGGGAAGGATGACATCCCATATATTATGGAAAATAAACATGTTCCAAACCACCAACCAGATTAGCTTTTATTCACATGTTCTGTGGATTTCTGGAAAACATCCAATTTATCTGCAAATAGCCTGCGATTTCAATGTCACCCCCAACAAACATCAACAAACTATTCTTGGGTAATCTTGCTAGTTGTCAATGCTATAAATGAATATAAATGACACATTTCTGAACACGGAACCTCAGACAAAGCAACTCCTCGGATGGACCAACTTTGATTTGTGAATTAACCACCACTGTTTCATATGTATACATTGGATTTTAGTGCCATATCAGTATCCCACCATATCCCATCCACAGTTCTTGGTTGACCACTGAAAATCCGTCGGAACCTTTTTCGACAAACTGGACGGCTGACTGGTTTCCATCGACAACGCACAACTTTGCCAGGTTCACAACGTTCACAACCCTTTTGGGTGCGAGTTGTCGCAGTGTCAGTTGTTTCATCATTAATGGCCCATTGAAAAATCGCAAATAGATCAAAACATGATACAACCATTTCGGGCTTACCCACCACTTGGCAATCAAATCAACCATGGTTTCTACAAATGTCATCAAAATTCAGGGAAACTTCGCATGGAACACAGTTAGCAGTGTTCAAAAAGCTCTGTCGTTTCGTTGTTAGTTCATGTTAGGATTTTCCGGGCTGCAATCCCCAATTACCCTCTGGTTATTTAACATAGCTATGGAACATGGTCCACAAAAAAAAATGTTTTATCATGATTTGCCCCCCAAACAAATGGTGATTCTCCAGTTCGCTACGTTAAATAACCAGAGGCTAATATTGGTGAGTTTTTGATCCCCTAATCAGCAATCATCAAACACAGCAGAATCATCCCAACATGAGCTCCAAAGTATGGATATGAAAGTGGGGTTCAGCATCTGTCAACAGGATGATCATGGATAACCCGAAAATGGATGATCTATGATGATCTATATATGATAATGTTGTCTGACCAATAGTAGATACTAATGTTCTAATGTATATCATAAATAATATTTACTATTGTGCAGCCAACATTAATCATTGATAATCTATGATCCGTGGTAACACAAAAACCAAAACTTTCTGTGGCTTCCATGTCGAACGGAACATCCACGAAGATGCAATCAGTGTCCAACGTCTGTGGATACATGTGAAAACACGTGAAACATGAAATAAACAAAATACCATGCACCACATGTTTCATTTCAACTGCTCTCATTGACTCTATTGAGATATGTAAACAGCGTTCTGTTTGAAATACAACTGCCATGCTCAGCCATTGCTGAGACAGGACGTCGTGGTGCCAGGCTGGCCTTTGGTCGAAGAAGTCTTCACTGATTCGATGGTCCGTCCCAACACCCAGTGAATTCTCAGGCCCTGGAGGCTCAGGTGCCCCCTTCTGCCAGTGGTCCTTGAATTTGGTAAGGCACCTGGCGAGCCCGGCCCAATTCCCAACGAAAACCTGGGGGCCCTGTGGTCCCACACCACACCGGACCGTGAATCCCTTGGAACAACAAATAGTCCTTGACGAATTTGGGTAAAACAAGGTCATGTTTACCATCCCCCAGTCATCACCATGTTTATAGGTGGTATAAACCATTTCCAAATGGGTGGTATATGACTTTCATAGACTCGTTCGGGGGGGGGGCAAGCCGACCCCGCAAAACGCAAAATTTTGAACCTTAACGGTCTTTAAAAGTACACTTTTAAACACTATTAGTGCCTAACGGTGTTCGAAGAAAATGGCCTCAAACGGTTTCAAAATAGACTCAAAATGAACTCGGTAGTGCTCAAACGGTTTCATTTTGGAGAAGAACATTGCATTTTGGGAAACAACATGGAAAATAGTGTGCCTCAAATTGCCTCAATCTGGCTCTAATCAGGTACATTTGGAAGAATGCTATGCATGGGAAAACACCTACAAAGTGAAAAATATTTTACCAAGAGAAACCATGGAACAAATAATCCCATTATTATTAGTCTATATTTTTATTGCTATTATTGAATTGCATTTAATCAGGTACATTTAGAAAAATACTGTGCATGGGGAGACACATACAAAGTGGAAAATGTTTTCCCAAGATTGGCAAAGAATCAATGCTAACCACATATTCTTGTGATGGTAAATTTTAAATGATTGCGTGCAGAAAAAACGGCAATAACTTGCCATCTTCCCCAAACCAATTGGATTCAAATTGTTTTCCTTTTGAGTGGCTGCATGCAGCAATTCACATAGCAAGCCCGCCTGCTCTTAGTTAAGCAGGGATTGGTACCATCTGCTTAACAGATTGGTGCGCACTGCCTGAACCAAACTGGCTGAGTAATCCCCACAACAAATAAATTTTATGTTATCAGTTTTAACTAAAATGATCTAAAATGCATTGTATTCAAAATTCAAAAACGCGTTGCTCGTGGAAGTTTCAACTTCATGACTTAGATCCTAAATGGATAGATACTCCAGGGAATTGGTTCAATATCAAATGGTTACCATTAAGGAATTGAGGGCGCAGATTGACAATCGGTGCAAAGAATAGAGCTGAATTGTGAAGCTGGGGTTGAATCTAAAGAAACGTTGAAATCACGCTGGGACTGCTTGACAGATCAGCATCTAAGCTAGCTGGCGGCCTCTGGCTTGGCCAATCGGGCCTCTAGCTTCTCAATTGCCTCGAGAAGAGCTTTTTCCGAAGGCCTCAAAAACAAATTCGGAGCGTTATGGAGGAGAATTCACGATCTTGTATGTTTTTCCCTTATCGTTTTGCTACCTGAAAACCAATGATTCAGGCATACATTGTATAGTCAAATCTGGTGAATTGGGGAATTATGTATGAATCGCTACTTAGCCAGAAAATCACTACGGCTTAATGGGGCTCAATGGGGCTCAATGGGGCCCAATGGGGCTCAATGGGGCTCGTTATACTGTGTGAAATTGGTGAAAATACATTATTTGTTGTTTGTATGGTGGCTTGTAGCCAAAATCACCATTGTTATTGTCAAATAAACAGACGATTATTATTAGACAAATTCATATAGAATATGGTTTATATTGTTTTGTTACCTGAAATTCAGGCATACGTTGTGTAGTCAAATCTGGGGAATTGGGGAATTGGGGAATTATGTACAAATGGTTATTTAGCCAGAAAATTACTACAGCTTGATGGGGCTCAATGGGGCTCAATGGAGCTCAATGGGGCTCAATGGGGCTCAATGGGGCTCATTATACTGTAAAAAAAATCGGGAAACACATAATTTGTTGTTTGTGTGATGACTTGTAGCCAAAATCACCCTTGTTGTTGGTAAATAAACATTTATTATTACACAAATCCATATAGAATAATGCTCATATTGTTTTGTTACCTGAAAAGCAATGATTCAGGCATACATTGTATAGTCAAATCTGGGGAATTGGGGAATTATGTATGAATTGCTACTTAGCCAGAAAATCACTACGGCTTCATGGGGCTCAATGGGGCTCAATGGGGCTCAATGGGGCTCGTTATACTGTGTAAAATTGGTTACAAAAACATAATTTGTTGTTTGTGTGGTGACTTGTAGCCAAAATCACCATTGTTATTGTCAAATAAACAAACAATTATTATTAAACAAATCCCAAAAAAAATATATGGCTCATTGTTACCTGAAAAACACTGATTCAGGTTAATAATAATTGTCTATTTACCAATAACAATGGTGATTTTGGCTACAAGTCACCACGCAAACAAAAAAAACTGTTTTTTCCCCAATTTTAGACAGTATAATGAGCCCCATTGAGCCCCATTGAGCCCCATTGAGCCCCATTGAGCCCCATTGAGCCCCATTGAGCCCCATTGAGCCCCATTAAGCCGTAGTGATTTTTCTGGCTAAATAACAATTTGTACATAATTCCCCAATTCCCCAGATTTGACTATACAATGCATGCCTGAATCATTGCTTTTCAGGTAACAAAACAATATGAACCATATTCTATATGGACTTGTTTGATAATAAACGTTTATTTACCAATATCAATGGTGATTTTGGCTACAAGTCACCACACAAACAAAAAAAACTGTTTTTTCCCCAATTTTAGACAGTATAATGAGCCCCATTGAGCCCCATTGAGCCCCATTGAGCCCCATTGAGCCCCATTGAGCCCCATTGAGCCCCATTGAGCCCCATTGAGCCCCATTGACCCCATTGAGCCCCATCAAGCCGTAGTGATTCCTGTCTAAATAACAATTTGTACATAATTCCCCAATTCCCCAGATTTGACTATACAATGTATGCCTGAATCATTGCTTTTCAGGTAACAAAACAATATGAACCTTATTCTATATGGATTTGTTTAATAATAAACGTTTATTTACCAACAACAAGGGTGATTTTGGCTACAAGTCACCACACAAACAACAAATTCTGTTTTTTCTACAAGTTTTCCACAGTATAACGAGCCCCATTGAGCCCCATTGAGCCCCATTGGGCCCCACTGAGCCCCATTAAGCCGTAGTGATTTTCTGGCTAAGTAGCAATTCATAGATAATTCCCCAATTCCCTAGATTTGACTATACAATGTATACCTGAAACATGGGTTTCCAGGTAGCAAAACAATAAGGGAAAAACATACAAGATCGTGAATTCTCCTCCATAAAGCTCCGAATTTGTTTTTGAGGCCTTCGGAAAAAGCTCTTCTCGAGGCAATTGAGAAGCTAGAGGCCCGATTGGCCAAGCCAGAGGCCGCCAGCTAACTTAGATTGATCTGTCAAGCAGTCCCAGCGTGATTTCAACGTTTCTTTAGATTCAACCCCAGCTTCACAATTCAGCTCTATTCTTTGCACCGATTGCCAATCTGCGCCCTCAATTCCTTAATGGTAACCATTTGATATTGAACCAATTCCTGGGGGTATCTATCCATTTAGGATCTAAGTCATGAAGTTGAAACTTCCACGAGCAACGCGTTTTTGAATTTTGAATACAATGCATTTTAGATCATTTTAGTTAAAACTGATAACATAAAATTTATTTGTTGTGGGGATTACTCAGCCAGTTTGGTTCGGGCAGTGCGCACCAATCTGTTAAGCAGATGGTACCAATCCCTGCTTAACTGAGCAGGCGGGCTTGCTATGTGAATTGCTCCATGCAGCCATGCAAAAGGAAAACGATTTGAATCCAATTGGTTTGGGGAAGATGGCAAGTTATTGCCGTCTTTTCTGCACGCAATCATTTAAATTTACCATCACAAGAATATGTGGTTAGCATTGATTCTTTGCCAATCACCGAACTGAAAATAATTCTATGTGGAATTGTCCACAACTGTTTGACACAATGCAGTCCCAACTTTTTGCCTGCAAGATACTGATTATTAGTTGGTTGTTTATGGTGTTACCGAGGTTCAAGCAAACAACTCTATTTTTATTGTGGTGAATTCCATTTGATACTCTTTAAGCCCGTTTGAGCCCCAATGAGCCCCTTTGAGCCCCTTTGAGGCCCCTCAATTGGGTTTAATTGGGTTCAATTGGGTTTAATTGATATTAATGAATTTTCCATAGTATATTAACACTTGTGCCCCTCAAACGGTTTCAAACAGGTATCGGTAGTGTTCGGGATTTTGGGGGTCGGTTTCCCCCGCCCCCCCGAGCTCATCTATGAGACTTTGTTTTACCCACATTACCTAGTATAAAGGTCTTATAGCCGTGGCACATGACATATATCTTCTGGGCTCCATGATAAGTTTTGTTGACGAGAGTAGCTGAGTCATTTAGATAATTTGGTCCATACTAGAGTCCATACTCAACATAGTTGTGATGTTGTGGCTTGTTATGTATAATAACATGATATAAATTATATACATGTTCAGTATGATATTGTTGAAATACATATCATACTGAACAACTGAACATGTATATCAATCAACACCCCTCTTCTGGCCTACTCCAGAGGGGTAAACCCGTCAATGGATACAGGGATGGTAAGGAGTACACTCCCCAAAATGGTGCCCTCAAAAAATGGGAACCATGATGATTAACCATCGGATTTAGGGGCCCCAAGCAAAGCCACATGTGCTTGGGTCAAAATATGAAATTCTTTATGGTTTTGGTCATCCATCCCATAATGGGAACGTCAACACAATGGTTATATATATATATTGCCATGAAACTGGATTCATGACCATCCCTCAATGTGGAAAAAGAACAATCCAACGTTTGACCATGGCAAATGAACCATATGTTAGCTAAATTGAGATACGTCAAAATTAACATCATCATCTAACATCATGATAACAAACACAGTTAGCTGAGCTATGTGGCTGAGTTTCATCCCAGTGCATGCCCCCGGTTGCACCTCGCCAAATGTTCGAGAACAGGTGGGCGGCAAATGGCCATAGATCGGGGTTCGTTCCGCCTGGCTTCAGGATCAAAGATGGCAGTGTAACACAGTGGAACACACCAAAATTCACAGGAGACCTCATCATATCAATGGCCATTTCAGGAACCGATTGGAGGTACCTACCATATATAAGGCCTATGTTTCAGGCCTATGTAAGGGAATATCCTCACAAAATATGGCCTGAAAAATGGTACAGTACCTCCATTTTAGGATCCTGGAATTCCCATTGATCATAACCCATAGGATCCATGTATGCTATATATGGTAACATGGATCCCATCAATATACCCCCTTTATGTTAGCATATATACCATACATGGATCCTATGGGTAATACAACATCAAATAAATAATAAATAAATCAACACCTCGATGTTGCATTGGGCTATGTATCGAGAAAGGTAGAGAGTCTCTGGATCTACTTACCAATGTTCAATGGATTGGTTCTCTAGAGAACATCTACCGGAAACCGTAGATTTCCCCATTTAGTATGGGGTTTTCCTGTAAATTTTCCCTTAAACCAATCCATGGAACATTTAACATAGCTATTGAACATTTAACATAGCTATTGAAAATTTAAGATAGCTATTGAAAATGGCCCATTTATAGATGATTTACCTATTAAACATGGTGATCGTACATTCCAAGCAACGTCAGCGCCAGTTCCGTGTCGATAAACGATCCTGCCTTGGCGTTCAGACCTGCAGCTCCCTTGTAGATCACTGAGTCAGTCTGGCGCAAGATGCCGTCGCTCCTGGTCAATATTCATGGTATATCATGTTACCCCTCTGGTAAACTAACATAGCTATTGAAAATGGCCATTTGTAGTGGATTTTCCCATTGAACATGGAGATTTTCCATAGTTATGTTAGTTTACCAGAGGGTATATAAGTATATATATATAAGTATATAGATGTGTATGTATATACATATGATATGTACATGTATACATATGTATAATGTATCTTTATATACATATATATGTATATCTATATAGATATGGATAAATGATATGAAAAGATTCGAGGCACTGTTGTTGGGGCTGTTGACTGTGAGCGTCTACTGTCTATGTCTGTTGCGACTTGGCTCAAGGCTTAGTGCGTTGAGGGTGTGTTGTCATTTAGCAATATACATCATATAATATATTAAATTATATTGTAATATATATATATACTGTATATTATTTATAATAGTATAAATATATCATTAATAATATATATATATGATTATGTAATTTAATCTATTATATGATATATATTGCTAAATGACAATACACCCTCAACGCACTAAGCCTTGAGCCAAGTCGCAACAGACATAGACAGTAGGCGCTCACAGTCAACAGCTCCAACAACAGTGCCTCGAATCTTTTCATATCATTTATCCATATATATATATAAAGGTACATTATACATATGTATACATATACATATTATATATATATATCTGTTATATACCCATTTATTAAATGTACAATATATATACATATATATATATAGCTGTAAAAAATAAATAAAAAGTATTATATATATATATATATCATAAGTGTTTCATTATTATTACATATATATCATTAATCATAATATTAGGACCATTAGGGAAACCGGATTGCATTTATGCGGCAACTGCTCAACAATATATAGAGGGTCCGTTTAAACATTTCAACACTGGTGGGGGCTCCACAGAGCGAATTTTGAAGCCAAACTTGGGGTCAAGTTCCAGTGCTTCCCTGGGAATCTAGAGAACCCCCACTAAATTCACTAAGTGGATTATCAAATGGCAGTGTTGTTGAAATTGTTGTTTGATGTTGTTTGTTTTGGTTGATCCATCACCAGGGTGTTCTTTCTTTGGCCCGTTTCAACAAAGCCAGATTGTCACAAGCCATTGGACCATCTAGTCGACAGCTTTTCTGGCATGTTTGTCATGTTGTAGCAGTTGTAGCTACAAATATCATGAGACAATTATAATACCCTCTGGTAAACATAGAAAAAACTATTGAAAATGGCCATAGAAATAGTGGATTTACCCATTAAAAATAGTGATTTTCCATAGCAAACTGATCATCATCATCATGACCTGGGGAGCGGAGGGGTTGGATGCTGCCCTTTTTGGCCACCGGCTTTGGATGTCGTCTCTGCCCGAACTAATGCGAGTGGTTGATGTTATGGTGTGAGTGGTTTGTGTGCACATGTGCTGTTTCCTTCATGTTTCAGAGCGGTTCATTTCATGCTCATGTCATTTTATGTCAGTGATAAAAGGAGTGCCACCACGCCGCCTACCATGCACTTCGCGGAATGAAGTCCATTCTATACTCAGACTGATGGATGGAACTTTTGGGGAAATGTGATGATCATGACTAGTAACGAGCAGTCTGGTGGGTATTCTTGGGTGCGAATCTCGCGGTCGACTATCATTTTCGCTATTCAAAAACCATCTTCGGCTACCAGCTGATTTTTCTGAATCAATCATTGTGAATCATGTGGTTCAATTTTGGGAATCTACTGTACCATATAATATTATATATAGTCAAAGACGCCCGGTAGGCAGAGACTTTCCTGCTTACTGCATATGGAAATTGGCTAAATTTGGGTGATATCCGGGGTTTTGACTCAGAGGCTTATGGGTCGGAGTGCTGAACTTGAGCCAATTGACCCACCCAGTAAGCAGAAAATCATGTCGTGATAACCGGTGGATAATTTTCCACCTACTTAATTCTGCTTACTGCATTCGCGTTCCTGATGGCCCATCTGCTCAAGATCACAAAAGACATCCAAGCATTGTTGTGAGTATAAATTTAAATATAAATATAAATATATATATATATAATATTTATATGTGTGTGTGTGTAAAGAATTTCAAAGGTAAGACGCGCTCCAACTCTGAAGCGGTTTGATTTTCCGCAGGTTTACATTATGTTCCTGTTCTCAAGCAGCTCTGTTTGAAAAAAATGCAATTTTAAAGGCTTTTTGTGATTTCCACTTTCCCTTCCACAATCCCCATGGCGGAGTCTGACAATGTGCTGGTGAATCTCCAACGGTGGGCACAGCATACGGTGAACCATGTCAAGGGTGGACATGGGTCTGGGGCATTGCTGTGGGAGACCCGTCCTATTGGAAGCAGCAGCATGTTCAGTGGGACCTGCTATCCAGAGCGCGCGCTAGCTTACATAGGAGCTGCGAGGAAGATGCAAGACCCAACCCTGAAAGAGTTGACCGCCCCTCGGCTTTGCTAGAAAAATAATAGACATATATATAAATATATATATGTACATATTTTCCAAAATCCATAGCCTACAGGAAGCAAAATGGTGATTCTGCTTACTCGTGGGGGCTGGAAATAGCTAAGAATTCTCCATATTTTGCAATTTTTCCCCACTTGAAAGCAAAAGGTGCTCAATTTCAAGGGTTATAGGAAGCAGACCGTTGATTTTGCTTAATGGTGGGGGCATGGAAATAGCTAAGGAACCCCTGTGGACGTGTGAGATTGACAGCAAGGCTCGCGGCTCCCAGAGGGATTCTCTTCCTCCAACTGCTTGTAAGTTTGAAAACATCGAGCATTTTATCAGCCCGGAAGCACTGGCAGAGATGAAGAAAGTGAAGATCAAACACAGCACCAAGCGATTTCAGAAATGGTGGGGGATTGCCAGTAAGGCCACAATGTGCACACATGCCTATTGTTCACAGCATCTACGCAAGCGCTTTGGCTACTTTTGTTTTTTACATTTGAGACTGTTTTGCAACGAAATCAGTAAGCAGATTCTCAAATCTGCTTACTGCAGGTGCACGCACAAGCTTATATATATATATATGTATCCATCTACATGGATAATGAAATATATGGTATATATATATATACATCTGAACCGGTGGAAAATTGGGATAGTGTTGCGCGGTTCCCCTCCAAAAATCTATGTGGGACATTTTCACTGGTTCAAAAATAACAAAATTGTGATACATAGATACTTTTCTTATATTTTTTGGGGAAACGGTCCATTTTGGCATCCCCAGGTGCCCTATCCGAGACAGTTTCCTGGACGTGACAGGGAGCATTTGCAAGAGTTTTTCATCGTTAGGCAACCTTGAAGGAGAAGATTCGGAAAATTCGATTCTGTTGGTCATTTGGATGGTATTCAACTTTCGGCGTCGCACAGCTATCTTGACCCATGAGAATGTGCGAGGATTTGTCTCACAACTCATCTCGGACGAGGCATGCAAAGCAGGTTACAACCATGTGCAGGCAAAGTGTCACCCGAGAGACGTCGGCATTCCGGTCGGAAGGCCCAGAAAGTATTTTGGCTTTAAAAAAGCAATGATCACCTTGTTTTCTCAAAGTATATTTATGTGTATTTTTACCTATGGAAACCGTTGATTATATATATATGTACTGCAGAAAGCAGAATTTGATTCTGCTAAGTGTCCACCAAGGCGTGTGAGATCTATACAGCAGGTGCAATAAATCAATGTTAGAAACTCTTTAGGGATGAAATCAAAGTCTGAACCGTTGGAAAACTGCAGTTGAGGGGCCCTGAAAATTCAACCAATTCAAACACCATTTCCAACGGTTCAGAAGGATTTAATAATCGATTTAGCCCCCGAAAATAAATTCTTTTCTGATTGTACATATATATATGTGTATATATATATGTGTGTATTTGTGTGTGTGTTGATATTTAGAAGGCAGCCCACCCAGGTTTATACAATATATGTTTTCAAACAAGCACAGGCAGTAAGCAGAAATGACAATCTGCTTACTGCAGTCATGAGATTTCAACAAAATGTGTTGTTTTTTTTTGGTAGTTCTACCGGTGTGGCAAAAACAAACTGATTTGGCCTTAAACTTTTGTTTTTGGCTTATTTTGGAAACTCAACCTTTCAGGACAAAGCAGGGCTAGGAATTCCAAAACCTTGCTTTCGGGGCTCTAAAAGTGTTCAAGCATTCTGTGATACATGTTCAATATTTGTATACGGATCCTGTCCTTTCAAGAAACAGAGAGAGCGAGGGAGAAAATTCTATATATATATATATGTTTATATTTATACAAATGGATTCCCTACTGTTTATGCATTACATTTTGCATATGAACTTATTGATAGCTTGCCAAACACACACATATATATATATATGTATTCATCATTCATTTTTATATACATATGTAATTATATGTGCTCGCCTAAGCCCCCACACTGGCGCAAAGGTTTGACATCTACTATCACCCCGACAAATTGGACCTGATCGGCGACATTGCCAAGACCTACAATGAGCTCGCAGCAGTGGTTCTTGATCAACTTGGCAAGCTGGGCATCAACGACCTCTTTTTCGAGACTGGCGAGAAAGCACTCCGCATGGAGATGTACAGGATGAGTTGCACCAGCGCAGAAGGACAGAGGGGGGTCTGCAGTAAGCAGAAACAGGATCTGCTAACTGGAAATGGGTTGACACTCAGCGAGTTTACATGGGTAAATCAGCAGACACACACATTGATGCATGTATATATATATGTATGTCTGTATGTATGTATGCATGCATGCATGCATGCATGCATGAAAGTATATGTGTCTTATTATATGTAAATATGTGATATAGTCCAGGTTCTATAAGTCCTTCCACGTGCGCAACCCCTTCGGGCTCAAGCAAGTTTTCTTTTAACTAAAACTAAATATAAGGGGATGAAAAAGAAACGACCCAGCCTGGAAGAACTTTGGAATCATGGCACGTCTGAAGATATACAAGCATATTTGAACAGTTTGAAAGGCGAGGAATCCAACAAGGAGAAGAACCTTGAGAAGGCAAGGGAACCTCCTGCTGATAAAAGGCTGAAGCAGGAAACAGAGTCCAAAAGTAACGCCATGAAGGATGAAGTAGGGACAGAAAAAGGCAAAAAAAAGGATCCCCGTGATGACCACCAAGCAGCAACCAGCAGAAACGTGGGAAAGGATGAAAACACAACAGAAGAATCAAATGTGCTCGTTCCAGGCAGATACCAGTTCGCAAAGGAGCTTGGACCTAGTTGGCAAAACAGGAAACGCCCTAAAAGGCCAGTTCCTCCAGGCCGGGTCTAAAAGTAGCCCCCCAAAAAGGAAACAGCGCATGCATGAAAAAACATAGATACACACACATACATAATCACACATTCATCATCATCCATTATATATACACATATATATAGATATACATTACATATATATGTTTGCGTGTGAATGCAACATTTGGGTTCCAAGCCCTTCTAAAGCAGCTACTGATCGTGTGTTGAGCAAGCTCTAGAGAGTTTCTTTTAGGTGTTTTCCAGTTGAGCTGCCATGGCCTTTCTCGCTGGGCTCCTTGCTGGAGTGGCCGCGTTCGCTTTGTGGCTAGTGCTTACGTTGAAGAGTACTTGGGCTACTACATTTCTGGCCAAAAGATTGATTGCGGGCATGAGCACAGGGCGCAAGCGAGAAATTTTAGTCTTTATCACCAGCTACGTGCAAGATGTGGCTATTGATTCTGACGATGATCACTGGTCTTTGGTTTCAGAGGAGTCTCCCTCTTCCTCTCCTCGAAATTATACAACTTGTCGACATTTGAAGGCTACGTGGCATGGCTCAAACCAATACCAACGACGCCTGACGTGCAAAATTTGTGGAAAGATTTTGTATTTCCAGGATTTACGGGCAGCACCGAAGTCAGCCAAAAAGTTGAAGAAATCAACCAAAACGGCTTGATTTTGCTATGGTGTTTTCTGCAGAACTCTCTCAAAAGAGACTTTGATCAAAATTGAATTCCCCTTTTACAGACCGTTCATCGCTGCAGGGCAAAAGACAGTTATAGTAAGCAGAATGCCAATTCTGCTTACTGCATTCCCTGATGTGGGATGTGTGTTTGCAGGGTATAAGTTATATAAGCATCTACGTATGTCTTGTCTACGTATATATACCCAAAAAATGCAGATGTGGATGTTTTACATGAGGGACCTTCTCTTTCTCTCTCTAATATAAACATATATGGATATATACATATGTTTATATCATATGAAAAATACAGCTAGATATATAGATAGATTTTAAATGCTCATGAGCATGTGCAACTATATATTCCGTTCTGCCCCAGACCTTTAACAAAATGGGTTTGTTTAACTTGAAGTTGTTGGCCACAATATTGAATCACAAGCTATTTTCATGGGCTCAGCAGGCAACATATATATTTATATTGTAAAATTTGATGGACTACACATATTTCTGGCAAAACATGCATTTCCCGTTGGATTCCATCCAATCAGTCCTTCTAAAACCAGCAATTGCAGTAAGCAGAATCTCAAATATGCAAACAATAACCCTGGGTTTTTCAACAGTGTTTGCAACCATATATATATATATATATATGTCAGCAATTCTGCACCGGCCAGGAGACCCAGAAACTATGGATGTTTCTGATTGGACCACGCTTCTCACTGGCAAGGAAGCAACCAACCTTGAGAAGTACAGGGAGAAGCTGCTGGTCAGGAAAGATCGCGTACGGGTTTTTCATGTTTTTCCCTTTGAAACCTATCTATGGGGAGGAGCCGAAGTATTGATTTTGTGCGTGTGTGTGTGTGTGTTCTGACCCCTTCCTCCATTTTGAAGTTTTTTTTTGCAAATTGTTTTACAATCCATATATATATATATATTGATACAGTTCATGTTTGATCGTTTAAGGATTATTGCCTGAACTTTAACGAATTGCAGCGTGGAATGAAGTAAGCATAATACTGGTAAGTGTAGATAGGCACACGAAGGCAGGTCAAGACCAAAAATGTGTATAGGTAAGACCTTTTTGAACTTGCCGGGGTCAAGAAACAAGGTTTCACGCAAAATATGGAGACCTTGATCTACCAGCAGTTTTTGCATTGGCGCAAAACCCAGACAAGATGCCAACGATGACTTCAGCTCAGGGCCTGTTACCTTGCTTTACCACCACTGGGACCAACAGGTTATGGCATGATGGGTTGAAACGCTGGATGAGTGCTCGAGAAAAAATGTGTGCCAGCGGTCTCCCTGTGACAGAGGAGCAAGCGAAAGCGGCAAACATCCCGAGACATGCAGATTGGGAAGCTGATTGGGGGTGGCACAAGAGGGTGGGAAACGGCCAGCAACTTCAGAATGTGGGGCTCATCTTGATTGCCATCCTGTCCAACTTGAAGCTCAAGGACACAGCCCCTTCCAACATCTTGGAGCTCCAGCCCCCTTCGGAACCAGAAGGACTAACACCGCTCAAGGATGGATCCTACTTGCTTTCCATCGCTGGAATTGGATTCAAACTGGCCACCAAGGATCTTGCCTTGCAAGCACACCAAGCCTTGCATGTGCCTTTGCTGCGTTATATAATACTCTTCAAATTGTCACACAACAAACCACTGCAGTAAGCAGATTCCAAATCTGCTTACTGTATAACCAACCAGTGTAGTCGTTTTTCCCTCGACAAATGAACGTACTTGAAAATAAACATGACGAAATGTCAATTTCCAACACAAATTGTGACCGCAGAATGCCATGGCAGAATACATATATATATAATTCTCATCAAAGTTTGAACCCTTGGAAAAATTGACGTTTGGGTCATATTCAAACCCCAAAGATGGTTCATAAAAAGCAACAACATAACCCCTTCATTTGATTTTCAAGGGTTCAAAAGAAGCTATTTGATAACATAATATACGTATATATATATATATATATGCATGTGTATATATATATCATGTTTTCTTCATGTGTGTATTCTTCATGGGATGGATTACTGCATACACTCTATCCCAAGCAGTATTGCCCCCCGATAGAAAGCAGAATCCTGATTCTGCTAACTGCAAAGGAGAAGAATCTTGAGCTGCGGAGCATGAACGTTCCAGACTTGGCACTTGAAATGGCCAAACTCGTGACCGGTGGGGTGCCAGCTTCATTTCACAAAGCAAAGAAGGATGGCAAAAAAGAGCAAGTTCTTCAGCAATGGTTTCAGCAGGTTCTCATCCCCAGCTATGAAACTGAGGGGGGGGGAGGCCTCAAGCAATTGTCAGCTGAAAAACCACCCAAGAAAGGAGAGAAAAGCACAGAACCGACACCGTCAGCCAAGAAGCTAGACACCCTAGAAAGTTTGCAGGGCCACAAGCCAGAGGTTCTTCCCGGGGTGGTTGAGGAGACACCAGAACTGATGGCAAGGATCCTGATTCTAGGTCAAAACTGGGCAGATCTTGTGATGGCAGGAGAAAAATGCATCGAGTTGCGAAAGACAAGGATATCTTCTTGTAAGCAACCAGAAATGATGTACTTGGGAGTCAAAGATACAATTTTTGCTCGGTGCCTAGTTTGCCCTGGTGTGAAAATCGAGAACGAAGAGCAGTTCAACATGTTGAGGAATGGTCACCGATGGGAAGGTGAGAAGCTTCCCTACGGCTTCCCGTTCATGGGGCATGCCTTGTTGCAGGTTCAGGCATTGAAGCCTGTTGAATTTCAAAGGGTGTGGGGCACTATTGGTAGGGCCTTGTATCGGCCTCCTGGTTTCGTGGGGCTTCCCGAGGATGGAGAAGAGGAAGGAAAAGGCTCTTCAGGCTCAAAGGTTGCAGAAGAAGATGCACAAGACAAAGGAGAGGCAACAAGCTCAAAAGGCAACGTGGCCAAGAAAAAGGGATCTCAAAAGGAAAAGACAGGCAAAAACACGACAAAGACCAAGCAGAACCAAATCAAATGCCTTCCACCATCTGCGCTTGAAGGCCAAACGGTGGAGACAGTTGAGCCTACCGAGCACCTTCAACCTAGCTCGCAGAGGCTTGAAGCAAAGCAGAAGCAATTGCAAAGGAAAAGGGATGCAGACAAGGCTGATGTTCACATCTCGGGAGGGGCCTTGGCACACCTCAACAACCTTGCCTTTCCACGCGGTCCCTCAAAGACAGCTGCCTACTTGTTGGGGGAGGTTGGCAAAAAAAAGTCTGTTTCAGTGAAGTCTCTCTGGATTCCAAGTTGGGAGGCGCAGGGTGAGATGGAGAAGTGGACTGTGAAAGAAGCCGGTTTGAAAAAATGGGCAAAAACTTTCCGACCTGCTCTGGCAGTGGTGGGGCTTTGCCTGGTGGTGCCAGATCAGGACACTCCTGAAGTGTCAGCGCTCATGGCCTTTGATCAAATTTTGAAAGAAGCTTCCCCAAAGGAGCTGATCTTTGGTTTGGTTGGAAAAGACAAGTATTGCAAAATGTACCACATCGTCGAAGATGTTGCACAAGAGTTACACCTTGAAGTTCACTGGGTGGGAGATGCCTCCCTCTACACTGCCCACGTGGTAGCTCAAGAGCTGGAAGTGTTTGAGAAGGTCAGAGAGCAAGCCAAGGCATCAATTGAGAAAAAGGGCGTTTGTCAGAGCGTCCAAGCCAAAAAGAAGCAGCAGAACGAAAAGAGAAAGCCACCGCAAGAGGACAGTGAAGAAACCAGAGTCACGGCAGAAGTGAGCTTGAGGAAAATAGCAGAGCAACTCCAGAATTTGGCAATTTTTTTGCTGGAAAACTTGCAGAATTTCAACCAGGAACGTGACGCCAGCATGCAGAGCAAATATGCAGAATGCTTGGCAGCCTATCCCTTGGCACAGCTTGAGCTCAGCAAAGTTACACCCAAATCAAGCATGTGCCCAGAAAGTGTGCAAGAGGCAGGGCAGAGAATGGCAACAGTTCTGCAGCTGAAGGGCACCCTGGAGCTTCGTCTGGCAAAAAGGCAAATGAATCAATCCCACACCTACGATGGTTGCAAATATCTCAAAAGGTCTGTTACCAGTCAATGCAGCAGCACATCCACACGAAGGTCCAAGCACAGCAGGACTGCTTCCTCTTTGTCTACACCAGCAAGCGAGAAGGGAGATTCTGCACCCACCGAGGAGGAGAATTGGGTGGGAATTTGACACCGACATGTGTTGGTATGCTTCTGAAAGCTAGCTTACTAATATGCTTTCAAACATGCTGGTACATTAGATTTTTGTACATGCATAAAACAAATAATATATATATATATATATTATATATTTTTTTTTGAAGCTATTTAGCTAATCAAAGTTGTTTCATTATCGTCATTCATGGTCTCGCTGCGGAACCACCCCTTTGACACAGGAACATGCGAAGAGCCTGTTGCAACCCAGAAGCTTGAACAGTTCGTTTGAGGAGGCAACTTCTCCGGGTGTTTCTTGGGAAGTACCCTGAATTCGCTTTGGGCCTCCTATATTTTATTATAATTCCTTGCAAATTGCGCAGCTCATTGATAGATGCACGTCCATGGGTCGAGAACAATATCTTTTGCTTATCTAAAAGGCCGAAGTAGTATATATCTGCACACTGTACAAACACTTGGGGACTCCGCTCAGGAACTGTTTGCATGCCTGCCCCGGTGAGGTTGCTGATGGCAAAGATGTACCGCCTCCTCTTTGTGATTTCGAGGATGGACTTTTTAAAGATCCCTGTCACAAGTACCAAAGAAGTCTACCATCATAGGGGAATCCGGTAGCTACTGCAGTAAGCAGATTCCAAATCTGCTTACTGTATAACCAACCAGTGTAGTCGTTTTTCCCTCGACAAATGAACGTACTTGAAAATAAACATGACGAAATGGCAATTTTCCAACACAAATTGTGACCGCAGAATGCCATGGCAGAATACATATATATATATATATAATTCTCATCAAAGTTTGAACCCTTGGAAAAATTGACGTTTGGGTCATATTCAACCCCCAAAGATGGTTCATAAAAAGCAACAACATAACCCCTTCATTTGATTTTCAAGGGTTCAAAAGAATCTATTCGATAACATTGTATATATATATATATACACATAAATCTATCTATTTACCTATCTATCTATCTATCTACCTATCTATCTATCTATCTATTTATCTATCTATCTATCTATCTATCTTTGTGTATATATATATATATATTGCATGTTTTCTTCACGTGTGTATTCTTCATTGCATTGTTTATATACATGAATTTCATCATTTTCATTGATTTTTCAATGCTGTTGCATGTTTAAAAAAAAAAACATTGTTTTCAGTGTTTCTAGATGATTTTTTTTATCACGTTTCATTGTTTTGTTCAATGTTGTTTAATTGATTTTCATTGTTTTGTTCAATGTTTTTCAATGATCTTCATCATTTTTCATTGTTTTAAACCAACATTCAAACACAATTACAATGATGAAACATATGTCAAAAACATTGAAAAAGCAATAACATATGATTAGAATCATGTAAAAAAATACGAAAAGCAATGAAAAATATGAAACACATGTAAAAAAACATCGGAAAAACAATGAGAAAGTAGCCACTGCAGTAAGCAGATTTGGAATCTGCCTACTGTCTGCTGCATGAAAAATGATGAAAGCATTGAAAAAACATCAAAAACATGATGAACACATTGAAAAAACAATGAAACATGATGAACACATTGAAAAAAACAATGAAAAATGATGAACATATTGGGAAAAAAACAATGAAAAAATGCTGAACACGTAAAAAAACAATGAAGAATGATGAACACATTGAAAAAAACACTGTAAAATGATGAGCACATTGAAAAAAACAATGAAAAATGATGAAAACATGAAAAAACAAAGAGAAACACAATAGACAAATGATGAACACATTGAAAAAAAAACAATGAAAAATGATGAGCACATTGAAAAAAACAATGAGAAATAGAAAATACATGCAAAAAATATCGGAAAAAACCATGAGACAGCAGCCACTGCAGTAAGCCAGACGCTGTCGGGTCGAAGTCCTCGGGCTTTTTTTTATATTGTTTTTTCAATATTATCAGTATTTGTTCATTGTTTTCTCAATATTTTCATCATGTTTTTCTTTTTTTCAATGTGTTCATCATTTTTTCATGCACCAGACAGTAAGCAGATTCCAAATCTGCTTACTGCAGTGGCTGCTGTCTCATGGTTTTTTCCGATATTTTTTGCATGTATTTTCTATTTCTCATTGTTTTTTTCAATGTGCTCATCATTTTTCATTGATTTTTCAATGATTATTCCATGTTTTTAAATTGCCTTTCATCATTCTTCAATGTTTTTCAATTGTTTTTCATCATTGTCATTTCTTCAATGTTTTTCATCATTTTCCACTGATTTTCTAATGTTTCTACATTTCCATAGATTTTTGATAATTGTTTACATGTGCTTCATCATTTTTCATTGATTTTTTTTAAATGTTTTATCTATATTTAAATAATCGTATATTAACGGCTTTAAGTAGCTAGAAAACATGAATGACGGGTTGCGTGCATTTGCTAGGACAACAAGTCCGATGACGAGATGAAGGGGGCGGCTATGGTGGATGAAGCTGTGTATGAGGCTCCAGGGCTTGAGGCTTGAGGGTGAAGCAGAAATCAGAACTGTATGGATCATTACATGTACATATCTGTATATATTTGAAGACTATGTGTAGGACAGATCTTCTTTAAAGGATCCCATTACAATTATATACCAAACAATGTTTAGCCATGGGGAACCCGCTAGCTACTGCAGCAAGCAGATTTGGAATCTGCTTACTGCAGTCTGCACTTGTTTTGGTGCCTCCAGCAACCCTACGCTCTGTAGCGCGTTCGTTCTGCCCAATTATACGTATACAAAAATAAATATCAGTATAAACATGAATAAATACACATATATATATATATATATGTATAAATATATATATATATATATTTATTTAAATATATTTGTAAAATATTTATTTATTTATATATATATATATTTATTTAAATATTATCTAAATATTATATGTTTCATATATATATATAGTCGATAGAATATATATATATATATATATGCAATTTCAACAAAAATGTTGAAACAAATTGCAGTTTTTGCCAAAACCACCCAAAATGCAGCCCTTCAGGAAGACCCTGCGAAGCAAGATGAGATGAGACTTGTGCCTGCTGAGCCCCATGTGCAGGCGCTTGGGTTGGGATTGAGGCGAGCACAAAATCTGAACCGTTGGAAATTTTGGCATTTTTCTTAGACCCCAACCAATCCATATATATATAGTTATATAATAAGTTCGAGCCATTTTCAACTGTTCAGAAAGAATTGGCCCATACAAAAAGTATTGAAGATGGGGTTTCCGGTGTTTCAATATTGGACAACAGTATAGTAAGCAGATTTGCAGATCTGCTTACTACACACATTCTGTTTTGAGGACCCCTTCCATGATTAATGTATATATGGACGGGTGTGTGAGAGTTGGGAAGCCTGGGGAACACAAATTTCTGCCAGTCGACAAGATTCCAAAACAACATATATATATATATATGCTCGTGCATTTGTATAATTCTATGTAATTATATATATATATATATGTGTATATACATCTTTTTTACTTACTGCATGTGTGTTCAAAAATGAATATATATATATATATATCTCTATCTATCTATCTCTTTGTAGACATGCATAGAAGTATATCCATATTTTTTTTTGCATTTACCCTGCAGGAGGCTGTGGAAGAGGAGGGCGACCCCTCTGGAGAGGAAGATGAGGAACCGGAAAAGAAAGGTCGCAGTGACCCCAGGAACCGTTTTAGCATTTACCAAAAGATGCAGGCAATCAGAGAGATGGACCGATTGATTGAAAGCGGCCAAACAACTGGAATAGAAAAAGCCGTGATGAAAACATTTCCAGCGATTTTTTGTGGCTTGAAGGGAAACAAGAGTGGCATGTTGGGCCGTTGGAAGACACAGTGCGACAAACAGCGCTGGAGGGAAATCCCCTTTGAGAAGCTTTCAGTCGCTGACAGGCAAATGAAAGAATTGCCTGATTGGGTCAGGATTCCCTTGGGTTTGGTCCCTCGCAACTTGGAGCGCTTCAGGGAAGGTGGACAAGTGCCAGTTTGCATAGTCAACCAGCTGGTTGATCTTGTGGAGAAGCTGACAACTGGCTGTAATTCTGCTGCTTTGACAACAGGTACTTTGAATAGCAAGCAAATCCAGAAAGAGGCAGAGAGGCTCCTGAAAATCTACAACAAAGCACAAGAGGAGGCAGCTGAAGCAGCAGGAAAACCAGTTCCTCTAGCAAAAACCAAGATCTCTGACAGGTGGGCCAATCGGTTGTTGGTGAACTATGGGTGGAAACGCCACGCTCCAAACACATATGGCGCATACCTGGCTTACGACGACGAGCGCATGGTGAAATCTCGCAAAATGTTTGGATTCAGAAGGTGGGTGGGGAGCTATATGGGTGTTGTTTTCAACTTGTTTTTCCCCAATGAAGGCCTGAAGACAGGATAGCCCCAGTAAGCAGAATGTAAATCTGCTACCGATACAAGTGTATAGGTTTGTGCAGAAATTCAGGGTAGTTTGTGCTACCCCTGCAGGTTGGCCAACAACATCCGCTTGGACCTGTGCATCAACTTTGACCAGGTTTGGAAAAGTTCATGGGCAGAACCCAAGAGGGTTCTCCACCGTGTGTTTGACACAAATTGCCCAGCCCACCTACTGAGGGGCAAGAGGGAGTCTGCTGTGAAATTCTTGATGGGGCTACAGGAAAAGGCCAGCCAATGGCAAGTCAAGAAGAGAAGAATTCAAGGAAAGGGTTGCTTCCCTGTTTCACGCTCTTGCTGTTAATATATATATATATACACACACATACATACATATTAAATAAGGGAGCCACTGAGGTCACTGACACGCACACACAAATACATATGTATGCATGTACATACATATACATACTGTACATATATATAAATATGTACATCTACCGTGGTGGCAGGAAAAGAAAAAGATGCCAGGGCAGACAATGTGAGTTCTGCCCGGCACTCCTTCACACTTGTGACGTCCTTGTGGGGAAATGGAGAAGTGGGACCGTTGACGATCGCACTCCTTCACACTTGTGACGTCCTTGTGGGGAAATGGAGAAGTGGGACCGTTGACGATCGTCCTACCCTTGGGTTTTCTCAAAGATGAGGAACGTGCTGATTTGGAGAGAAGGTTCAAGCCTGATGTGTTTTTTGTGTCATCGGGTCGTGCCTCCCACTTTATGAACGCGGAGGTGGTGGTGCAATTTTTTGACCACGTTCTTGTTGAGGCATTTGATCAACGCAGGCGCGTGCTTGGCGAGCGCTACGGCCAATCCTTCGAGTCAGAATGGGGCCTCATTCTGTGCGACAGTTTCACTGGACATCACTCAACCTCTGGGGGGGCAGATGTCCAGCGTTGCTTGGCAAAATATTTGATATACATAGCCACACATATATATATACAAATTTGTTGAGGAAAACAGTTGATTATGTGTGTACTCTGCAGTAAGCAGAATTTGATTCTGCTAAGTGCCCAGCAAAGCTTGTTAGATCTATATAGCGGGTGTGAGAATCAAATTTATAAGCCCTTTGGGGATGACATCAAAGTCTGAACCGTTGGAAAAACTCCAATTTGAGGGGCCCTGAAAATTCAACCAATTCCAAAAGCATTTTCAATGGTTCAGAAGGATTTAACCGATTTAGCCCCCGAATTTTGTGTGTTTTTTTAAAAAATATATATATATATACGTATGTGTATGTGTGTGTATGTGTCGATATGTAAAAGGCAGTCCACCCAGGTATATACAATATGTGTCTTCAAACAAGCAAAGGCAGTAAGCAGAAATGAAAGTCTGCTTGCTGCAGGCATGGGATTTCAACAGCATGCCCTGGTTTTTTTTGTAGTTCTACCGGTGTGGCAAGAACACACCAATTTGGTTTTGAACTGTTGTTTTTGGCTCATTTTGGAATCTCAACCTTTGGAAACTCAACCTTTCCAAAGCAAGGCTAGGAATTCCAAATCTATAGTTGAAAGAAACTATATACTTTTTTGAATGGTTGGTAGAAAGAAGGTTTCACAAAAAATGTGAGGGTCAAAGTTGTGTTTTGCAGGTGTTGTGTCCCCGTGAGCGGCACAAATGAGGTGAACACTTTTCAAGAAACAGCCGTGTGCTGCTGCCGGACAGGCAGCCAGGAGGTTGGTCTGCACGAGGTCAACCGTGCGACGCTGTGCATGCAACATTGAGAAAGTACATGGCGGAATACACAGAGACAACCCTGGGTTATCGAAACTCTCTGATTGCAAGGGCCAGTAAAGACCCACTCCTGATGTCCAACTCAAACACCCGCTTGGCCATTTCACATGTAGACTCCGTGCTTTCAGCAATCTATGGCTGGAGAAAGTTGGGGTTGCAAAAGCACATGTTGAGGCAGGGGTGAACCAGTAAATGCCGAAAATAGGTTCCATTGGTAGGCAAAGTCACACTTCAGCATATCAAAAAAGGAAGACCCACTAGTTAGCAGAAAAACAACTGCTTACTACTGTAGATTCATTTTTGTTACCTTAGTTTTTGGGTGTCGGTTGCTGATGGCAGGTGGGCATGGCTAAGCCGTGGGATGGCTACGTATGATGACATGCAGGAGTTCAACCCGGGGATCGAGGGCATGGACAAGGAATCATTGAAGAAGGAGATGAGCGCTTGTGAGCTCAACGCCGAAAATTCTGAGACGTGGACATCATCCATTGAAGAGGTCTTTATGCAACCAGACGTTCAACGGACAACCTTTCTCTGGCAAATTGATCTCAAAAGCGAAGCTGAGGTAGCGTGGGAGGATGAAGAAGAAGACCAGGAGTTGAATTGGAGGTGTTTGCCAGCACATTGGCAAGCCATTCTCAACTCACGACTTGCAGAGTTCAACTCGAAGATTCAGGATGCAGAGGCATTCTATTTGCATCGCAAAGGAGAGTTTGGCGAGGGGGACGTGAAGACCAAAAATGCACTCAAAAAATGGGAGTCTTTGAAAGAAGGTGAAGGAGCAAGCAGCGTCATCTTGATTGCAAAGGGCACTGGCAAGGAGGCTTCACCCGAGGTCTACCACAGAGCTGTCTCCCGCTCGAAAGGTGTAGTCAAAGTACAGTGTGGACCAAAAATCACGGCATACAAGCTGAATGTGAAAGAAATGAACCTAGAATGTATGGACAGCACTAGCACTGAGGAAGATGGGAAAGTGCAGCGTGATGCAGTGAGAAAGTTGCGGATTATTTCGGTCACAGGCCGTTCCAGGGAGTTGCAAGAAGTTCGCATTCACTTGACGGCTTTATCCTTGGCAACCAGTGATGTCCTGCAGAGCAGTGGACTACAACCCAGCAAAGGGGCAGCTTGCAACCTTGACATCGACAACATGGGCCAGACCGGTGACGACCATGAGACAAAGAGTGAGGAGCAGCAACCAGGACATACCAGAATGTGTTTTGTTCATGCCAAGCCTACAGTAAGCAGAAACAGATTCTGCCAACTGGCCCCGTTAAATATACACGCTACTTATTACACGCAAAATATTGAACAGAAATATATATATATGTAAAGAGGGAGAGAGAAGATAGATGGAGGGATACAGTCAATAATAATAATAAAAATAATATATAACAATAATAATATATAACAAGAATAATATATAATAATAATAATATAAGATAATAATATATAATAATAATAATAACAATAATAATATATATATATACATCTCCACACATACACATTTATAAGCTCTTTGGGGATGAAATCAAAGTCTGAACCGTTGGAAAAACTCCAATTTGAGGGGCCCCTGAAAAATTAACCAATTCCAAAACCATTTTCAACGGTTCAGAAGGATTTAACCGATTTAGCCCCCGAACAAAAAAAAAGATTATATATACACATGTATATATATATATATGTATATGCATGTGCATATATATACATATATATGTAGATATTTGGAAGGCAGTCCACCCAAGTTTATGCAGCAATTGTTTTCAAACAAGCAAAGGCAGTAAGCAGAAATGACAATCTGCTTACTGCAGTCATGGGATTTCAACAAAATGTGTTGTTTTTTTTGGGTAGTTCTACCGGTGTGGCAAAAACAAACCGATTTGGCCTTAAACTGTTGTTTTTGGCTTATTTTGGAAACTCAGCCTTTCCAAAGCAGGGTAAGGAATTCCAAATCTATAGTTGAAAGAGATGTTTTTTGAATTGTTGGTAAAAAGAAGGTTTCACAAACAAAAAACATGGTTGTCAAAGGCCCTAAGAAGGTTCCAAACTTGTTTCAAGGCAGTAAGCAGATTCCAAAATCTGCTTACTGCAGCCCCCAGCTCAAAGTGCATGAGTTCCTGGTGTTTGTAAGCAATTTTGATTGCAGTCTGCAGGAGAGGGCGCAGACGGCGACAACGTGGAAGAGCAACTCGTTGCATTGAATCAGGACGAAGGGGGATTTGAAGCTGCAGAGGATGGGCTGGAAGCCAACATCCCCATCGACCCTGAGGAAGAGGAGCACAACGCAAAAGAGTCGATCAATGTTGACAAGGGCGATGACTTTCCCTGCTTTGGCCAATCTCAGGATGATGCTTCGGACGAGGAGATTGTGTATGAGTTCAAGGATTGTGATGCCGCCTTTGAATGCGTGGCCACAGAAGCGACGTCTTCCTCTGAGCCGGCACCAGTTGGAGTGTCACCAGCTGGCACCATCAAGACTATGGCAGCTTTCATGTTTTTGGAGCAAGTTGGGCTTTCTGAGATTCCCAACGTTCCAGGTGTTGGGATGGGGGTTCACACTACCACCCAATGTTGGCAAATTCGCTACCCTCGTGCAACTGGCAAGCAATCAGCCGGCAGGTGTTGGGGTGACCTCAAAAAAAAGGGGTTTGTGCCTCCTTGCCGTGCACTGTTGGAATGCTTGCTTTGGTGTTGGGAGGTCCATTTGGCCGAGAATCCCACGTGTGCTGTTTCGGCTGGAAAGATCCAGCTTTTGAAAGGGGCCATAAAGGCTGATTTGGGACGTGACGTCAAATAGTTTGTGCAATGTTTATAGATTCTCTTAGAGTTCAACACACCCTTGTTTTTTCTTTGGAAAGGCTTGCGCAATCCTGCACGGATATCCCAGTTTGCACGACCGTACATTAGATCTTGAAGATCAATCAAGACTCAAGACAAGAAGGGGGAAGAAATTGGAGAAAAAGGCGCGGTGAGAAGCAGTGGGGGTTGGTTTCCAGCAAATCAGGGGGAAAAATGATAAACCAGAGCATTTTTTTCCGTTTTTGCCATCCTCCAAGCCAGATTTACAGTAAGCAGAAATTCAAAAAGGGGGGTTCATGATTTCCCACTTTCCAGTAGGCAGATTTGGCACTATGAAGGAAAGGTTTTTTTTTTGACTCATAACCAAATTGGTACCCCATCTGCTATCTGTTTTGCTTGGGACAAACTCTGCCTACCGGATGACCTTGACTATATATATATTGTAACATTGCAAAAGCCTGGGTTCACCCGGGCAGTCCCGTCGATGTCAGTGTCCCAAATCAAGGTATCTACATGACCTCGGGCCGCAAGGTGGGAGCCATAACCATGGAGGGTGAAAGCTATCAACTTATATCTGGACCACCCTGGATCCACACGGATCATTACTTGAAATAGCCATCTCAAATGTATTTGATATAGTGATGGCAAAAAAAATAGCGATCCAGACTAATTTAGTATATATTTGTAGCACTATGACTGGATCTTTACTTATATCTATAGTGATCGAACATGTGTGATGTGTCTGGATATGTCTGGATCCACGTTCTGACCCAATCTTGAAATAAAGAAATCGGAATCCAATGAGGTACCAAGGGACCACAAAGTGAAACAAGATGTTCATGCTCACTCATAAATGTTCAACTTGTACCCCTGATTTTGATCTACACCGGCCTGGGAGTGAAATATCTGTCAACCTCTTGGTATCCTATTTATCGAGCAAGTCACCAGGGAACTACCAGGAAATAGATGTTAGAATTCCATTCGTGAATTCCATTCCAGCCAGCCTTTTTTCAGCCTTTAGCCACCACCGGGCGCCCGACTTAAGGTGTTGGTGTTCTCACCAATAAGTCGCTTTCCTTGTCGCCTCTCCTTTCAGTGAAATGGACCGAGTCTGGGAGTTTGAATTCCCAAGACTTAGACATGTTCGCAATGAATTGGATTCGTCATTTGAGTCCATTTCACTTTTCATATTGGACTTAGAATGACTTAGACATGTTTCAATTTTGGAAAATATGATATCACTTAAGTCCTCTTGATGAACGACACATCTGTACTTTACCTTCACTATACTCAAACTGGTTGGGTCAACCAATGTCGCAACATATCTATGCTGTCCCACGCCGCCCTGAAATGCATGTTTGGAAGAGGGAAACCAACAGTTTAAGCTTTCCCAACAGTTCTAGAATTTTGTCTGATGCTATATATAGACTCAGACGAAGAACATACAGATGCTGGAATCGAAGAACTGCAACCCAAGATGGCTCCAAAAATCAGAACCTCGGAACCTCGCGTCCAAGAAGTTTTTCAGTTTCTGTCGTCTCAATGATCAAAACACACCGTTTTCCTGGTGATACCCCCATTCTTGTCTACATTTTGCTACTTCAATTCCCCTACAAGGTGGTGCCCGTGGTGCCCCATAATTGGCTAACTTGGTTTATAACTCTAATAACTATGGTTTATGGTAGATATATCTATACTTACTAAGGTTATAAACCAACTTATAACTGGGAGGGCACCACCTTGCAGTTGGTGTTTATCCACCTCCTTGGCTACGATTCATATTTCTGCCGGGATTCAGCGTAATGAACATGCGGTTGAGATTGCTGAAGCCTGATTGATTACTGCAGTTGGGGGTCATACTCCCAAAAAGATATATTGGAGTGTCTGAAAACTTAAAATATGGGTAGGCTTAGATCATCCGCGTCATTTTTGGATTTTCCATGATTATCCATTATCTTATCATTATCAAATATAATTTTCCATGATTATCCATCATCTTTTCCATTATTCCAATATGATTTCCATGATTATCAACCAAACCCCCATATTGTAATCTTTGTAGCCAGGAGTCTGTGAAAGTGGGTCACCGTCCAACTGATCGAAAAATCAGGAACTCCCAATGTTTGATGATTAACCCTGGCACTAATTGGGGGTTTCCCAATAGCTGGATGGTTTTTTTGAGGGAAAATACCACTAACATGGATGATTTGGGGATACCCCTATCAAATAGGAAACCTCCAATTGTTGTTGACTCTTTTACCAGCTAGTTCTTTGTATAGACCTCAAAAACATTCAAAAACAACACTGTAAAACTTGCTGAGAACCATCCAAATCCAACTCTACTTGGCAAAGGTCACTCGACCACAAACCCCCGGATACCAGCCTTGATTTGTCCGGCTGGAGGCAGAGTTTCGGGTCGGATGCGTTCCGGCATGATCCACACTTCCTGTAGGCGATTACGGCTACCCTTGGATCTCTGTGTTTCTGTTAAGCTTGAAAGCAGACACCATGTTTTTGTTTGCCCACCATGAAAACAGGTGTTCCATACGTTTTTTTCCTGATATCAATTGCAGAATTGGAATGGTGGTATCTAATAGCCCATGCGACACCAAACACCCGGGGCATAGCTTGGAACAATGCATGGTGCTGAGCTTAGATATGCCTGAAACAAACCAATGTAATTATATACGATAGCAAACCCCAAAACAAATAGGGATGACAATCAAATATTGATGAATATACCCTCCGGTGTCATCAAACATGGCATTTGGAAATCCAGACACCACATAGAGCTTCATAGCTGGGAGATTCATCTATAAATGGTGGATTTTCAATTGCCACGTTTGATGACACCAGAGGGTAGTTCATCAAGTTTTAGTGGGTTTACTTTTCAGCATCTTTTTGTGGGTTGCTATTCAATTATTTTTCATAGTCAGGGTTTGTCGATCCTGGGTAAAACTTAAATGATGCAATCTGCAACCTGGTAGGTATTTTCACATCAGCATAAATCCCAGCAAGGATCTAGCACGTGGAAAAAAAAGGTACGAACACCTACTAAAATACTAGAAAAAATGGTTAAGACAAATACTTTTCTTAAACCATTTCAAAACTATTGGCATTTGGAAACATAATAATCCTTGATCCTTAAAAATGTTTGGAAACATACTTTTTAGAAACCATTTCAAAAGGGTAAGAACGATGCCCAGCAGGGGATTTGAGGTTCAATCAAATTACAAAGTTGCCTGCAGAGTATGATTCCGATAAATCCCCTTTTTTGTGGCCAACCTCTAACCCCAAAAAATGGTGTGGGACAAAAATTGTGTCCATCCAAACTTGGCTTATCCTCATTTTCATGTCAAGGTTCTTTTTCGGATCGTTTTCCGACATTTTAGGGACCAGAAACCGGGGAAACTATAACCATCTTCAAAAGAAGTTCACCGAAACGCGTTTCCAGGAGGTTATAGATTATATCATTATATATGGGTATGGATCAATACCTATTAATACCATTTTTAGTGGGATGAACATCCATTTACCAGCTATTTTGATGCTCACCAGGGGTACAAGGTTTTGACACACTGCCATATCTAATGTGGTTAAAACAATAATAAACTACCCATGACTTGGAATGTTTTATACCACCTATCAACATGGTAATTTGGGGATGGTTATTATTGTTTTAACATGTTCCCCGCAACCCCCTGGTTCGCTCACACTCAAACAACACATCCAAACAATATGATGATATGCTTATCACCAGAGGATGAATGAAAACACTGGCTATACGCAGTGATTTTGACTTTAAGTTTTCAGGATTTAGGGCTTTAATTTAGGGTTTAAGGTTTTAGGTTTTAGGGTCTTAGGTTTTAGGGTTTTGGTGTTTGTTGTTTTGGAAAGTTAAAAACTTAAACCCTGCGCAGGGATTTGAGCATGTCAAAGGATATGCGGGATTGGCCGCGGGCAAATCTAGGGGTTGCAGCGAACATGTCTTAACCACATGAAAAAATTCTCTATAATTCATATTTCCAGGTTTTCCAGTTTTCTACTGGTTGGTGGTTTCAACCCCTCTGAAAAATGATGGAGTTCGTCAGTTGGGATGATGACATTCCCAACTGAATGGAAAGTCATTCAAAATTCCATGGTTCCAGTCACCACCAACCAGATAATATTAATCATTGATTATCATTATTAACCACTATTAACCACTTTCCAGGCTTTCCAGTTTTCTATGACTGGTTTTTCCAACCAGCATGAAACGCGAAATGACTCGGTCCTCAACTTTGGCTTTGTAGATCTCTCGCTCTGTGCAGCGTGGATTCTTGGGATGAATTGGAACGTCTCGACCTTGGACAGTGTGAAGTTCTACCCCTCCAAGGAGCCCCCAAGGAAAAATGGGTTTTTTTGGGGGAGAATCATGGCAAAATCCTGGGAAACTATGAAGAATCCATTATGAATGGAGGTTTGCTGGGAAAAATCATCGAGAAAATGGTTTTCCAGCTTGCAATGTTTGATTTTCAGAGGGTAGACAAAAGTTGAAGAATCACTGTGATCAGGGACCTTCTAGGATGATTTGAGCGGAGTCAATGACTCAAGCTCGATCTTGGTAGCATGCCAAATGAGCATTTAAAAATAGTTCGTCTTCCCATCTTATTATACTAGTTGGTTGATAGGTTTACCTACAATGAGTTACAATAACCAGGTAGTATAACTCCTTGTAATAACTAATCAACCAGGGTATGTCCTATAAACTCCCTAAACATTCCCTATGAATGAAATCCCGATAAAATCCGAGGGCTCAAATTTGATTCTTTGCAAAAGATCAAAGCTTCTAAAAGTGTTTACTGTTTACTGTCATGATTATGTAACATCTAAACAATACATGAAACATTACCATCTTTCAAAACTGAAAATATTAATGGGAATTGTTAACCACCACAAGGTGGTGCCCCGTTCGCTAAGTTGGTGCAAATAATTCCTATTTCACTATGGTTTATGGTAGATATATTGATATACTATTCCTGTTGGTATAAACCAACAAACATAACTGGGGGGGGGCACATTTCCCATTGACCTTGGTTACATCGTTTTGAAGTACAAAAAAAAACATGGGTCTCAGGGGAATCCCTGAAAATGATGATTAACCGTATCAATTCATGAATTAGTTTAATCTTCTAATGTAATTGATACGGTTAATCATCATTTTGATGACATTGAATTGTTAAATTGATGACATTACATCAATTGTCATCAATTTGTTTAATCTTCTTTTCGGAGCCCATATGACTCAGTCACGATTTCAGCTCGGCCCCTTGGTTTCCAGCGTGCAACGAAGGGGCCGCGCAAGTTCGCGTAGGCCTGGGGCTTGCCAAACCCAAATGGTGGAACCCTGGCTAAAAATGATGCTTAACAAGCGTTAAATAACACATACAAGATGTATAACTGTAAAATTTATTATAAACAATATTATAAACACATATATATATATATATATGATTCTATATTTATTTTGCCTACACGAAACAATTACCAACCATCAGTTCTGGATATGGGACCTTAAACAAAAACACGTTCTGTCAGTTGTTGTGGAGCAACGTATGGTTGTTGCCAAGATCTGCCAAGTAAATTCTGTACATTCTGTAGCCCCCCCTAAATAGCTAGACATAGCTACTGTAATTGATGTATAACTCCAATGACACCATGGTTATCCATGGTTTATGATACGTATAACAATGTATAACTATAGTATTCATGGGGTTTACAAAGCAACAAACATACAGTAACTGGGGGTGGCCACATTGCAGATTGGTCCGCATGCTCACACTGTGAGCTAAGCAATCTGAGCTTATCTGAGGCAAGAAAACACCAAGTTTTCCCATCCCAGTATACTCTGAGTAAATATTTTTCTGTTATGGTTTGTAACAATCCCCATTAAACCAGGTAATATCATCCCCTTTTTTCACCAGTCAGTAATGCTATGTTGAGCCCGGCTCATGTTTCGCCGTTGCGTCAATGGTTTTTCCGAGATTGGTTCAAGGGATGAATTCAATGACACCAAAAATATGCTCGTCATCTCACTCATCCCAAGTAATTATGGTTGAAAAACGATAAATAGTTATAGTATGTTATAGTTGAATCCCCTGGCAGCCAGCAGCCCATGTGGAAATCCATGACAGTTTTTTTTTTTTTTCGGAACATCGTTTTTTCCAATGCTGGGACATGTGCCACATTGTAGCTTGTAGCCCCATGATTGTGCATCAGAGCACAGAAGAATTCAACAAGGCTGCCCAAACATGTATACAATCTTGTTGTGTGAACATCAGATGGACACATCATGAGCATGCACCTGTATAATTTATATACATATATGATGTTGTTTCATGACCCATTAAAGACATGAATGTGGCAGCCATACTTCCCATACTGTTACAATCTATTGAATTCAACGATTCTACCTAGACAACTCCTGCCTATCTCTGAAAATGGGGAACCCCTCAATCCACTAATTTTCCCCATAGAAATTACCATTTCGGTTATTGCTCACCGCCCACTCAGTGCCTGCAAGCCGAGATGATTTCCCAGCTTGTGAGAATGCCTCAGCTCGGAAATGCATGGAGGCATGGGGTGGGGATGCGAACTACTGCGAGCTTAGCTCACAACGCAATATCATCATCATCATCATCATCATCGCCTGGCCAGCAGCAGACATCGAGGCAACGGTGGCCGTGTGCTTCACTGGAGAGGGAGTCGTCTGGCCAGCAGCAGAAATCGAGGCAACGGTCTTGTTGAAGAACACATCCATGGCTCCTCGGAACCTCTTTGTCCTCGGTTCGGTCACCTCCATCGGCTCCAGCGCACCCATTTGGCAGAGTTCTGCACCCATCTGTGTCGTCTCAAGCATCTCCTCATGCTGTCACGATCAGTGACAGTCCAGTGCTTTTGGCGTACTTTTTTCTGGTTGGTGGTTGAGCCCTACCCCTCTGAAAAATATGAACGTCAGTGGGGATGATGATTATTCCACAACGTTTCACAATTCACTGGATGGGTTTCAGGGAAAATCTACAGGATAGCACCCATCCAGTGAAAACTTTCAGGATATTTCGGACCATGCGGTTCTATCCCCGATGAGTGAATGACTTATCGTATGAAACGTCTCGTTATATCCCCCTTAATCATATCAACCATATATATATATAACTCATATATATAACTCATATATATAACTCATATATATATATAATTCATATATATATATGCTCCATGGTGCTGGAATATTTACAAACATTTGCCCAAAGAAAATAATCCAGTTCTGGTGCGGTAAACCAGCACAAAAAGGCACCATGGCACCATGGCACCATGCTTCGCATTGCCAAGTGAAACGATGCCGCTGCCCGCCCTCGGCAGACTGAGCATCCATGCCCTGCCGGAATGTTCATCGTTGGCAGCGAAGAACACTGCGCGGAGCCGCGGAGCTGAAGGTTGGAGGTGGGCCATTGGGGGCCGCCGTGACAACTGGATAGGTATATATGGATTATCATGGATTGTCTTGGATTATCATAGATTATTAAGGATTATAGCGAAGTATTCATGGTAGTCATTTCATGACTCTATGACCGGAGATTGTTTGATAGGTATCGAGGGTTGTTCCCAACACTCCAAAGACCTATAGAAATTGGCCATGCTTTTGCTGCAGTCAGTTGGAGCAACTACTGATTTGTGGTCAAACTAAAGCAGTTGAGGTCAGTTCAGTTTTTTTTTCCTCTGGTAACTTAACATGGCTATGGAAGCCATGGCCCATTTATAGTCCATGTACCTATTGAAATGGTGATTTCTCCATGGTAAATCTTTGATAGTCCACAAAAAGTGGGCATCTTTTGCTGGTGATGCTTCCATTTATAGCAAAAAGCATGGATGGATTAGTTTCTACCCATCCATCCAAGGTTCGGGACCACAGCTGTGTTTACCAATACCAGGTACAGTCAAGCAACATCTCACCGTCTCGTGGTGAGTCCCGGCTGGCTGAACTTCATTGTAGCCAGTGGCGACTGCTATTCCTGGATTTATGTGTACCCAAAAAAACGGGAGTTTTTTATCTGTAATGTTTTGCAAAGCAATAGTAAACCATCCCCAATTCTGCAGTAAATGGGTGGTATAAAATGGTAATAAACCATCCAATTTCTAGGGTTATGTTTTATTTTATCGTAATTTCAAAGCATCAGATTAGTACTAATAACCAATGGTTTCAAATCAAATCTAAGTAAAGAATAAAAACTATTTCGTAGAATTTCTGTCTAATCTATGGTTAGGATTAATAAACTTACTGGTGCTAAACGTAGGGAATGGGGGGATGATCTATAATATTCTATAATAACTATTAACCATCTAATTAACCATCATCCCAGCAACCCCCACTCCCTGCAAGGTGGTGGCCCCCCAGTTATGTTTGTTGGTTTATCACCATAGTAAGTATAGAGATATATCTATCATAGACCATAGTGAAATTAGAGTTATGAAACCAAGTTAGCGAACGAACTGGGGCACCTTGTGCTAAGCACCAGTCAGTAACCCAGCTGAGGGCATGCCAGCGCTGGGATGTCGCACGCGCAAAGGTGCCAGAGGATGGACTCCTAGCCACAGGAAGCCTAGCATTTTTGGGGTTCCAGAGGTGCAAAATTCACGTTTTTCTTTAAAGATGTTCAATGGATCCAAATCAGGTGAGAAACTATAGCAAACTGCGAATTTTTAACTGTCTCAATTTTATGTGTGTTGGAAGCTTCAAGGTGGAGATACCCAACTCACTACAAAAGAACATGTAGCCAGGATGGATACTCGGAACACATGTAACACTCGACCACTTGGCCCAGAGGTTTGATTGTCAGAAGGCCATCCAGTCGTGGCTTCTTGTACCAATTAAAAACGCAGCGTATCCCGAAGTCCTGAGAATCAAAATAGATTCTACATTGTTCTTTCTCCATTTTTTTTAAGTTAAGAAAAATGGGATGGTTCAAGGGACATCTGGCCAAGCGATTTCAAGTGTATAGACTGTATAGAATCTTATAGACAGATTGACAGCTTGACAGCCTGTATTTGATTTCGGAAGCGTGTCTTTGTTGCATTTGTTGGTAACTTGAATCACCTTATTTAAGTGATCAAGTAACGTCACCAATGATCTGACCGTAAAATGGTTCTGGCAAATTACTCCCTGCTGTTTGAATGATTAACATATATCATAAATACATATAATAAAGACATAACTAGAAATCATCAATTTATGAAACTGATGTGGGGATTTCTGAAAATCGGGGATCCCGAAGTCACCATAGGTTTCAATACCAAGGTGGTTATCCATGACAGACTTGGGTGATTTGGGAGGACCCCCATGACTTAGGAAACCTCAAATATGTATATATATATATACATACATACGTATAATATAATATGTATGTACATCTATATATATATATATAAATATGATTAGTATATACACCCTATAACATATGACATAAACACAAACACATGGTGTTCACATCCCCTATTTCATTCACCAGTACGTACATGACATGCAAAGTCCGCGCTCCTCGCAGGTCATGCTGCTTTCGAGAGCCGGGACCTTGCGAATGACTTCCGGAGGGTAAGAAGATGAAGCCATCAGTGGGACATGAAAGATGATACAGGATGATACAGGAACATTGTTTTGTATTCACGATGTTCACAATATTCCTCCATGATACAGAAAACTACATGATGAACATGAAGAACAACTAAACCTGTATTGTCCTCTATTTTGGTAAATGTTTAGCTGTTCTTCATGTTTTATATTGTCTAAAAGTTTACCATTCACTAACGAACCACGCATTGTCCGAAAATCATGGGATCTCCTGAAATCATAAAAAATCATTGGATATCTTACCATCTCAATATCTAATATTATGATCATTTTAATGAGATCTAATACCATTATCTAAATTATGATCAGTTTATGCTATTATCTCAATATCCTTTTGCGATATTCAAGCTGGCACCGACATTCAAATGCTTCGTACCTCCATGAGAATTCAGGAAGGAGAGCCGGGTATCCAACGCACCAGCCATGGCACCTGCACGTTTGGATCCGAAGTATCCCGCTGAAGAGATCTTGCCCATATGCTCCATGGCTGGTTGGTGGTTGACCAACCCTTTTTAAAAAATATGATCATTATATACCAATAATAGTGGTTATAATACCAATAATAGTGGTTATAATACCAATAATAGTGGTTATAATACCAATAATAGTGGTTATATGGTTATATGATGGGATATATATATATATACTAATATACATTACTGGTTGGTGGTTGAGCCACCTACCCCTCTGAAAAATGATGGAGTGAGTAACAGTTGGGATGATGACATTCCCAATATGGGTATGGATCAATACCTATTAATTAAATTAATACCATTTTTAATGGGATGAACATCCATAAATCCCAGCTATTTTGGGGTTCACTAGGTACCAGGGTTTTGACCCATCCCTATATATGCAAAAATAAAAAATGTTCCAAACCGCCAACCAGATGGTTTTATTTTTTACCGCACCATAACTGGGTGATTTTCTTCGGGCAAATGTTGGTAACAATAGAATTCCGTAGCTCCATGTGGCATAGTTGGATTATCCTGGATTTTCCGCTGGTTAATAAGAAATCCTGGGTTAATCATAAGAAAAGGATAACAAGATCGTAGTATAATTCCTTGGAACAATAGGGAATACTAGGATTACGATTTAATTGGATGTATTCTGGTTTATTCATATTTATTAATATATATATCCCGACGATGCAATAGATTTGATAATACGGGATCATGGATTCATAATAGGCTTTCAACAATCTAAGAGTAGGGATTATTATTGTCCTGGAACAATAAGGCATAGTAGGATCCATCAACCGTATCTAATAATAAGACTCAATAGTTGGATTCAAACTATTAAACACCTATAGTGAATGATATGGAACTAATCGATAATAGGGAATAATCAGGTTTATCCCCAATCATATTGGATAATGGAAATTATGTTCATCTAATTGTCTATTGTCTCAAATCACTTGCAACAATGGGATAATAAAGAGATTTAACAATCAACAAAAGGGATTATAAGAGGGATAATGAGGACGGTTTGATATAAGGGGATTTGCAATATAATATTCCTTGATAATAACTTGGAGATACTTGGAGATAGTATGATATACTGTAGTCGATTATAGCTGGCCTAAACTGGGATGCAGTGAATTACTATGAACTGTTGAGGTATTATCCCCGCCCACCTGATATTAAACAATTTCAATGGATCCCAATGGTATGGTCCCAAATATGTGACTTCATCCCCTACTTTTTACAATGGTTAATGGGGGAGGTGAGTTTTTTTGAACAGGGGGAACAGAATGGAACAGATCAATATCCCCAAACTCCAAACAAACCAGAAACAAGCGTTGCCGTAGAAACTCAACCATTTGTCATCTAGGAAAACTTCACTACCTAAGGAAAGTTCCAAGGAAAGATAGTTGCTATGTGGGGGTTTCCAATCCATGGGGATACCCCCAAATCAGCTATTGGGGTAACCCTGACTATTTCTGGCTGTCAGGGTCGAAGGTTTGGATGTAGCCAACTCCCCAATAAACCAGGCAGAATACCCTGCATCTCGCGAATTAGCCAGGGTTTTGGTGAATGCTCAAACTAAAAGGCCTATGTGGCAACTATGTGGCACCAACTGAAGCCTCGAAAATCACCTAGAAATGGAGGTTTCGAGCTCGAAAATTCACCAAAGATGGGGGATTCTCCGTCGCCAGCTTTGATTACCGGATGTTTTAAAGACCCCTCTGACTTCGATGGAGGTAGTGGGGAGATTCAGTCCCAGGAAAAAACACAAACAATCAGAAACAATCAGATATATATATATATATATACGTTATATACATACATACATACATACATACATACATTACATACATACATACATACATACATACATACATACATACATACATACATACATACATACATATGAATTATGTATGTATGTATCTATGTATCTATGTATCTATGTATGTATGTATGTATGTATGTATGTATGTATGCATGTATGTATGCATGCATGCATGCATGTATGTATGTATGTATTCATATATGTATGTATATATATATATGTATATATACATATATTCATATATGTATGTATATATATAATTATATATATGTTATATCACATATATTTATATATGTATGTATATATATATATATTCATTTATATTCTGTATTTGTTGTTCCAGTCAAGGATCCACCATGACAAAACAGGACTTTCCTGACTTCTCAATACAGTATTCATGATACAATAAAGGGATTGCATCAATCCATGAGCTTAGTTTCTGTTAATTTCATCTTGTTCAATGGTTGTACAACAGTCATGCATCAGAAGTCACTATCATCTAATCCCAGCCCTGCCTGTGGTGCGCCCAAGCAACTACCTACTGAAGCTGTGTTGAACTGTGATTTCGTATCAGAAGTTCTTTCTTCATGGGATTTCTTTCACAAATCAAGGAATTCAAGTACGTACTTCCGGGAATAGATTCCCACTTGCGACTAGGGATGATTAGGGATGATTAGGGCACTGAAATATGCACTTTTTCACCTTTCTGGACTGTTTCTTCTGAACCGGTGAAACCGAGCACGGTTGAACGATCTCTTCGTGGTTGCGGTCCGGGAAATCCACTGCCCAACAGCACGGAGTCATGACAAGTCACTACAGTAACTGCTTGGTGGTATAGCTATCCCTCTGAAAAATATGAAAGTCAGTTAGGATGATCATTCCCAATATATGGAAAAAATCAAAAATGTTCCAAACCACCAACTAGGTAATGCTGGATATTCTCTTGATGTGTTCCATTACGTGCTGACTTTCCATACAAATTCCATAGATTTCCATAGATCGCACAGGCGGGTTTACAACAGTAGTGGCATGCCGGTTTTGAATTCAATGGGTAAGCGGAGTTACACCCCCAATTGATTGACACTTGTACACGTTTGTGCTATTTCAGTATAAAAGTATATAAAAGTGACAATGGTGCACATTTTTAGCGATCCATGGTGCCATTCACCATCTTTCTCATTTGAGTAGTTGCCAAACCACTGCCGAAAAACAACCTTGTCTGACAGCAACTGAATAATACTACAGTAAATCAACAATCAGTGGTGTTTGGCAATTCCTGTTGCATTAATCAACATTGAGCAACCATCATTTCTGGGTTCTATGATGTCCCCTTTCTTGTGTTCGTTGATTCCACATGTCTGTTCATCAAATGTCATATCCCATTGGAAAAAATCATGCTTCCTGTGGTAAACCCATTTCTGAATCATATTTGATTTTGCTGTTGAGAGGTGCTTGACTACTACGGGTCCACCACCTTTCAAGCTTTGACCCGGCGGATAAATGAGGATCCCCACGTTATCACAATCTCCAATGTTTGACCGACCGTAGAGAATCATCAACCAGATTCAACCAGTTTTTCTTGAAATTTCTCAACCACCTCTTGTCATTTTGCTGCCTTTTTGTGCCCTGCTGACTGGACGACTGCGAGCCGAGCCCCGAGCTGTCCGTTGGGTCCACTAGTGGGTATGCTAACATCTAAACAACTACACCAAAGAAAAGTCACGTCAAAGCCAAATGGCAAAAAATGGCAAGCTACTTCCTATCTGGGGAAAAACATGTGATGACAAACAAATACATATATATATACATATATATATACATATAGATATAAATGTATATACATATATATATATAGATATATGTATATATATATATATAAATATGTATATATATATATACATACATACATATATTTATATACATATATATATATATATACATATATATATGTATAAATAGGTATAGAAAGGTCCTGTCACCCCCATTCAGAGAGTGCTGGGTCATGCTGGATCATTGGGACCTCCATTTCCGAACGTTGCTGACTTTGCTGGGCATTTCTTGGGAGCCCGCCTGGCTGAGTGGATCATGATCAATTGATCAATTCCAAACCATTTGTAGATTCATTGCCCAATCATCCCATTTGTTGATTGGGCCATTTACCCACTACAAATGATGATTTACCTGATTCATGATAAGAATTCATGTTTTAGTTTCTTTTCAATTACTCTCTGAAGATATCAAGTTTCCATAAATTATATAATTTTCACGGTGAGGAAAAATGTGAGGTCATTCTGCGAATGCAACTGCAATTGATCCTACACATCTTGGACCACAGCTCCGGGGATCAGGCGAAATGCCGTTTTCGGATCAGCAACATATATAGATCGTTAGCTGAATTGACGTTGGCATCAGCGAAGGCCGCGACCGGGCCGGTCAACTCCGGTCATAGGTCGATCTCTTTGAATCGCGATATCAGTCTCATGAGAGCCGGGTGACCCTTTAGAAGGATTTTGTTGTTAGATTTGATGTTCAGTGTTCAATCATGTTCAATCAACATTCACTTTTGGAATTATCCGCTTCGACTGTTTCTGATGGCGAAATCCTTGCAGGTAACAAGAAAAACAAAAGACATGCAAAATATGGCAAATCATGCTTTCAAGGTTTACCCATCAACCAGCCATTCAACCAGTCATGTTTACCCATAAGACCATAAGGTTTAAATCTGTGTTTGAATTCTTATCAAACAGCCATTCATCAAGGTTTCCCCATGTCTTCATGCCACCTCAACGCATGGTCACGTACCTCGGCGGCAAGGTGGGGCCAAGTCACCATGAAATGAACAAGACTAAACTGGTTGAATCTATGATGTTTTGGGGATAGCCCTACTAAGAAGGAAACCTCTATAAACCTCTATTTTATGATTCTTATCTCACTTTTTAGTACTTGGAGGATCATCCCATGAATGGGGACTTGCCAGGGCTACCAACCACTAAGTGGGATGATCCTCGAAGTATTTCGCTTTGGTGCCTGAAAATGTTGGGGAAAACTCCCATTCCATCGACTAGCTCATCATCAGTGTTCATTTAAAAACCATGCCATTTGGTGAGTAATTATCGCATTCCCCCATTTTCAGAGACATTAAATTTACCCTCGTCCACAATACATTACCTATTATATATTATATATTGTCTATTTTTATATTATATATTATATATTAAATCATATGTTATACATCAATATATATAAACATATATCAAACATTATGTTGCATGTTATAAAATATGTTATATATATATATATGTATCACATATGAAATATTCTAGATTATCTACCATGTATTATGTGTTCCATATTTTATATGTTATGTTCTATATTCTATATCATGTATTAGATCATATTTAATATTTATATATTATATATAATAATATTGCCCACAGACGCCGTGTGTTGCCCAGACATTAACATTGAGAATGTCGTGCTGTCGAATATATGATAAGAGAGATTGCAGAAAATACTGCGTATACGCAATGTCTTCCAGTTTGGGATTCAAAATTTTGAGAACCTAGGTTTTAGGGTTTAGGGTTTTAGGGTTTGGGATTTTAGGGTTTGGGGTTTTAGGGTTTAGGATGGTTTAGGGTTTAAGGGTTTAGGGTTCGTCGTCTGGGAAATCTCAAGACACTGGCCCTGCGCAGGTGTTTGAGCATGCCGAAGGATAATGTTTAAACATGTTCGCTGCAACCCCTACGTTGCTCCGCGTCGGAATCAGAAGTGGCCGAAGTATATAATAGTACATAGCACATAAATCCTATATTACATCACATATAGGTCAGAGGAGGTGCCAAAATTTTTGGGCTTCGTGTTTTTTGCGACGGTAAGCGGTGTTTTTTGCTACGGTGGCCAGATTTGGTGTTTTTTGCGTCGGTCACGAGCCGGTGTTTTCTGCGTCGGTTCCTCGGTGTTTTTTGCGACGGCCCCGGGTGTTTATTGCACTGGTAAGCAGCCTTTCCGGAAGAACCTCCTCGGTGGTAGCTGCGGGCTGTTGCACGAATGCTTCCGGCGAAGTGGCTGCAGCACAACCTGTCGTGCTTTCGATGGGTAGCTGCATTGTTGCTGAAGGAAAAAGTCAAGAACTGTTAAGAGCCCACAAGAAGTTGACAAGAGTGATGTGAAGAACAGAAAAGGAAAACAGAAGAAGGCCAACCGTTTGAGTTGGAATGAGTGGAGAAAAGTGAGAAAAAAGAAAGTTAGTCCGACGAAGAGTCCTTGTGACCATTTTGAGACGCGGACTAAGGATGACATGGGCCTGAGCTGGTTTTGGTTTGGGGTTGTTTTGGTTTGTGGTTTGGTTCCCCCCTTGTTTTTCCTCCTTTTTTGGAGTTCTCACTCCGCGCCTTGGCCTGCAACTAAAACCGGCCCCTTGGGCCTCCCGGGTCCCGATTGTACTGGGGCAGCAACCATGGCCGAAGAGTCGTCGTTGCTGCTTTGGTGCAAGCGCTGTGCCGCGCTGACGAATGGTGCTGCTGCTACACTTGGTTCTTGGGTGTGGGACTTGACTGCAAAACTTGGCTCACTTTTGGAAGTCCCAAAGAGGTTTTTTGACGTTGAAAAGGAAACTTCTGTCATTAAAGCTTCTCGTTTTTGTGGAAACAGAAGGATCAAAAAACCTAGAAAAGGGTGGAAACGACGTTTGAAACTCAGATGTAAGCCATGTCTGAATACTTCACTTTCTCCTTGTTATACTGGCCAGCCAGTTGGGGGGACCGCTGAAGGTGCTTTCAGTCTTGCTGCTGGTGTTTCTTTCCTCAGAAAAAAGCTGGTTAAGGCCTGGAAAACAGAGGTCAGTGAGTTTGACGATGTTTTGCCGAAAAAGTTGTTTCCGGCCAACATGCCGGCTGACAATTGTAGAGGTGGAGCTGGTGGTGCTGCGGCCACCCAAAGGAAAAGACAAGAAAGAAACAGTGATCAAATCTTGTTGGAAGGACTCACTTTGCTGTTACAGCAGCATCTTGAAAGCAGCAGGAGTAACACTCCTGGGACTGGCAAGGGAAAGGGTTCCTCCCCCAAAAAACCGAACAAACAACAAGGGGATTCTCCTGGTTTGTTGGGAGCTCTTCAGCGTCTGGTTTCTAGAGCTCAACAGCAACCTCAAAACTTGCTTGGTCGTTTGAGTACTCTTGTGGAAGTGGCGTCTAAGGGGCAACACCTTGAACCCACCAAGCGAAAAAAAGGTAAGAAGGGTAATAAGACCCCCACCACCAAAGGTTCTTTCAAGGGAAAAAATGAAAAAGGGTTGAATAAAGGAAACGGTAAAGGATGGTCCACCAAAGGTAAAGGGCTCGGAAAGGGTATTGGGAAAGCTGGTCAAAAAGGCAGTGAGCTTAGCTTTCTGGAGTGGCCTTCTTTGAGTGACTCAGCTCCAAAGCAGCAAGATTCTCGATTGCGGCTTAGACAGCAGGACTGGCTTGGAAAAGTGTTGGTCCAAGATGCGATTGATTTCGGACCCAGCATTGACAAACATGGTCTTGAAAAAGAGTTCGTGGTTTTGGTTCATTGTTTGAAGGACATCGGTGAAGTTTTGGCGTTAATTCAGGGAGATTCCAATATCAAAGCTTTGGTTCTTGTTCCTAGCAAACCTGGATGTTCGTTGCCGCCGGAAGCTACCAATGGTAAAAAGTTTTCTGAAACCAAATTGCCTTTGCTTGATGCCACCGGTAGGGTTGTTACCAAGACGGTTCAGAAATGGACCAATCTTGCTGCGGCGCCAACTGCCCAAATGCGTGTTGTGGTTCCCGCTGAGAAAAGACCGCCCAAACTCAATTCGGACAGAAATGACACTGCGGTTTTTCGTTTGACTCTTGACAAACGCTACACGGACCCTCAAGTCTGGAACAAAGTTTGTAAAAACCCAGGACCTGCAGCTAGAAATTGGCTGCACCAGGCTGCTCCGGCAGTGAAACCATCCCTGATGGACACTTGGGGTTGGCAGTTGCATGATGGAGCTGCGGGAAAGAGCACTGTGATCAAAGGTTTGGTTCGGGTCCGTAAAGGCCCTGCCATTGGACATTTGCTTACTGGGAGCGGAAAGATTCATGTTGATTTGAGGTTTTTCCTGGACCCCCTCAAATGGGAGGATACCCCTTGGGACTCTAAACCTTTTTTGACTTGGGTTGAAAGAAAATATGGGGAAAGTGATGTTGACTACGCTGCTAGAGCTGCTAGACTGGCGGTTACTCATGGTGTTGCGCATGGCTGGCGACAGCTGGGCCTGAGGAGCAAAAATGCTCCTGAGGATCAGCCAACGAACACACCCAAGGTGTGGACTCTGAAAAGCGTTCCTCGTTTTTGGGATGGAAACCAAGTCACTAGCTTTCTCACTGCTGCCAATTTTGATGATGTCGAATTATTGGCCAAGAAGTGGGCCAAATTCGGAACTGATTGGGTGTTTCGTGCCAAGCGAAATGGTGATGGTTCCTACCTTCAACTTCTTTATGAGGGTAGTGATTTTGAAACGGGTAAATTTGTTGTTGCCTCACGAAATGCTCCGGGTCGGGTAGGTGCAAAGCCGACCAATCTCAATCAGGAGCGCAGGGTTTCCTTTTTGTCCAAAGATCCCCCTGTTGATTCCCCAATTGAGGTTGATGATGAAGGCGATACTCAACAGGTTGCTCCTACCATTCCTGATGAAAGCACTCAGGACGGGGAAAATACTGAAATGGTTACTGATGAAAATGGTGATGCCAGGGAAAAAAGACCCACTAGCACCGGGGTTCGTGAAAGCCCAGCTAAGAAAAAGCTCAAGCCTCAGCCTTTGCCTAGCGGAGTCTCCAGGGTCCCTAACGCTGGCGCCGGCGACTGTCTGTTTCTTAGTGTCGGAAAAGCAATAGAACTGAGTGGAGGCAAAGCCCACCACCACAGGTCAGTGAGAGCGGCGGCTGTCAGTCATATGCAGCGTCATGCGGCTAAATATGCCCTTTTTTGGGATTCGAAAATGCCTGACAACACTGAAGCCCTTGTTCGTGGCACTGAAGGTTTCGGCACCTACTTGGATACTTTGGCCCGCCAAGGTCAATGGGGGGTTTTTTTGGAAGTGGCCGCTCTGGCGGCCACGTTGAACAGGCCTATTTTTATTCTCCACGAAATGGGACAAATATATTGTTTCAATCAGGAGGGCAGTGAACCGGATTTGTTTATTTGGTACAGTAACTTGCAAGGGCATTATGAAGCTCTTGAAGTGACTACTGAAGCGGCCTTGGCTATGAAGACCAAAGCTCTTCCTGCGAAGACTTCGGGCGGTAGACAAGCGAACAGAGGGGGAGGGAAAAACCCAAAGACTGGATCGAGCAAAGACCGATTTGCCACTGAATCTCAGTCGTTTTGTGCCAGTTCCATAGGGGGAAAAACTAGGTGCAGTTCTAAGTCTTCTCTTGGAGGCAAAACCAGAAAGTCCCTGTTTCAAAGTTCCGACAAAAGGTCTTCGGCGAAAGGTTTACATGTCACTGCTCAGGACTCCTCCAAGGTCTTGGCTTGCAGTGGTAGGAATACGAAGTCAGTTGTCAGCATTGGTAGGCAAACTGCTGTTTCGCGCAGGTCCAAAGCTCCGAGTGAAAAAAAAAAGCTGCCTCGTGCTTGGCCACCCCGGTTCGTTCCAAAGTTGCTTCGGTTGGAGGGAAGACTGCTAAGGTTAAAACTCCTCTGCAGACCATTAGCCCTGTGGGGCGGTTTGTGACCAAGAACTTTCTCAAGCGACCGGCGGCTGCTGACAGTGTTTCTTCCAAGCGTGGAGACAAAAAGCAGTTGGAACAAGGTTTGCGGGCTCCGCTTCATTCGGAGGGCAAAGCCCAATTTTCGGTTGTTTCCAACGTTGGACAGCCCGCCCGTGTTTGGGAAATCGCTCAGATGCCGGAGGGGAAAGGCCTGGAAGGTCACAATGGCAATCCGACTTTGGTTGGTAAAAGAGCCCCCAAAACTGAATGGACTTGTTGCTTGTGTGGGATGGTTCTTAAAGCTGAGACTGGCAAAAGTCCCCTCTGGCAGAGACGCTATGACCATGTTAAGCGTAGACACCCTCTCGAAAAGCTCAAGGTCAATCCTCTTCGTGAGTACGTCCAGCCTGTTGAGGCCTCGGAAATGATCCCTGAAAATCAAAGGAACTGGGTTTGTCCTTGGTGCCCTAAAGCCCTTCCCTTTTTGGACAAATGTACTCATGATGCTTCGGTCAAGATGCACTACAAGAAATGGCACCCTCGTAGGAAAGTCACTGCGGCAAGAATGAACTCCATTAGGTGGAAAATCGGTAAGACGGATCCCTCTAAAGTTGTTAACTACGTTCGAGCCAAAAAGACACTTGGAGACAAGTTGCGCCAAAGGGCGGCCGACAGGCGACAAGCGTCTGTTAATGGACACAACTTGGTTCAGGTGCATGTTGACTGGGCCACCTGGGAACGTTCCCCTCGATACAAGTATAGGACTGGGGATGTGATAATGGGTTGTACCAACTGTAGGTCCACTTGTCATGGTGACTACAGGTTCAAGCAACGGAAGTGTGTTGGCGTTCGAACTCATGCGGTTCATGCTCAGCAGCTTAGCTGGGCTAGGATGTCCAATGAAAACAAAAAAGCTTATGCTGAGGCCTGGAACATCAGTGTGAAGGAAGCTGAAGGAAGCTGAACAATGGTACAGAGTCACCACCAAGGGAAAACAAAGTAAGCTTGCCAAGGGTTGGGTCAGGGATCTCACTGAAGAAGGGGTCGAGCCTAACCCTGGCCCGACCCCACCCCAGAAACTTGAGATTTTTAGCTTAAATACTCAAGGGGCTAATGGATGCTGGAATTTGCTGTCTGAAATGCGTAAACCCAAACAGCCTCGTGTCGTCTGCTGCCAAGAGACGCGTATGAGGCCACATGAACTTGCGGCGTTCAAGCGAGCTGCTTTCCGTGCCGGGTTTCACCTCTTTCAAGTCGCTGGCCGGTCGGAGGGAGGAGTGCCTAGAGGTGGTGTTATGATCTTGGTTGATAAGAGGTTGGTTTGTCAGCTTGTTTTTGCTGAGACTTCTGAGAATTCTCAGCTGATTGGTGTTTGGGTCGAGCATGTTTTGCTTTGGGCTTTCTATAGCCCGCCTCCTGCCGGACATGTGGGCGCTGATCCTCAATATGAGATTTGCGACCTCTTTATTCAAGGTTTTCACACTGCAACACCAGGCCGTCAAACGGCCTGGGTTGCTGTTGGCGATGCCAACGAAGTTCCTGGAGATAGCCTCCTGGCTGATTGTTTGCAGTCGTATGGGGGTGATTTGTTGGCTCAGGGTACCAATACTCGTTGGAATTCTACCAGGGAGGTTGACTGGTTTGTTTCCAATAAACCGATGCTTTTAGACCAACCCACTTGTTCTGATTTATTTTTGTCGGACCACAAGTTGATTTCCACTGTTATGAATGTGCCTTTGAGGGAACTCACTGTTGGTCGGTTGCAAAAACGCCCGGATTGGGGGAAACCTAAGGCTGTTCCCACTGAAGACTGGCGGTTACTTTTGGAAAATTCTTGGGATGTGGTTGCTGTTGATTTGCCCCCTGACATTTTGTCCTTACCGGTGCAAGAAGCGTGGGATGCTTTCAATGTTGCTCTGAATAATATGTTCAGGTTGGCTTTTCAGCAGTTGGCAGCTACTGCCTCCGATGTGTCTCTCCGTGAACTGGCCCAAAGAGCTGCCTCCAATAAAGCGGTTATGGGTACGGTTGGGAAATGGACTTCCCATTCTCTCATTCAGAAGGGTCCCCCTGAAAATCCTGGTTTTTTCAAACTGCGAAAACAGAGACGTAGACTTGGCAGACTTCACGAGCTTCGCCGTCTCTCTCTCTTGCAAATTCGTGAGCCGGCACTCGATAGGCTTCAGGTCATCTGGAAACTCATTGATAAGATCAATCGTGGTGCTGATTTTGATTCTCTCTCCCCGGATGACCTGGGCAGACTCGTGGCGCGTTGTTCTTCACTCATCAACTCTGAGAAGGGTGGCTTGAAGGAGTATGAAATGCAAAGTCGTAGGGAATTCTTGAAGGATTGGAAAGATAGGCTCCTTAGCGACCCTAAGGCTCTTGGCCAATGGCTCAGAAACAGGAACATGTCTTCTGAACCTCTCGCGGTCACCCACAATGGTTGTGTTGCTAAAACGCCGTTTGAAATCGGTGAGTGTGTGGCCAATTTCTGGAAGCAGTTCTGGGAAATGGCTCGTGATGGAAGCCCTGGACCTGAGACCAGAGACGAAGTCTTGAGGCGTCATGCCGTTACGGCCCAGGTGACCTGGAGAGACCCCACTTTGGGGGAGGTTCTGTATACTGCTCGGCTCCAAAGCGGAAGCGGGGGCCCCGATGGTTGGACCGGTGATCAGGTTCGTCACTTACCTACTAGATGTTTGGAGCTGTTTCGTTCTCTTGCTTTAACGTGGGGCCCCCGAAACCAGATTCCTCGTCAATTTCTCGAAAGTCGGTGTGTCCAGATCCCGAAAGGTTCTAAGGTCATGGGAGGTTGTATTAGTGCTCGGGACCTTCGGCCCATCACTATCCAAAGCTGTTTTTGGCGTCTTTGGGCGTCGGTCCTTTTGAGATCTGCGCCAATGAAACAATGGATTGCTCAGGCCATGCCGGCTGAAGTGATCTCTGGGTGCGGGCCAAAGGCTGAAGCACAAATCGCGGCTGCTTCCGTCCTCCATGGAGTCAGTGTCGATGGTTATGGTTGTACTCTTGATTTTACCAAGTGTTATGATTCTTTGGATCCGCGGGGTACTGTTAGTCTGTTGCAAGCTGCTGGCCTGCCTGACTCCTGGGTCAACACCCTCAGTATGGTTTGGACTCAACAGTCCAGGTGGATCCTGTGGGGTGGATGTGTCATGCCTGACAAGCTTCAAGCCACTGAAGCTACTCCCCAAGGGGATCCGTGGGGGCCTCTTGCCCTCCAACTCTGGATGGCCGCTGGCAATGGCTTCGTGCATGAGAATCTCACTCCTGATTTACGGAATGGCATTACCCGTATTTTCATGGATGATAGATCCTTCAGTGCGAAAACTCCGGAAGGTCTGTTGGAAAAACGGAGGTTGTGGGGCGATTGGAGTCATCAGGTTGGCCTGTTGGAGCATCCGGACAAAACTCAGTTTGTTGGTTCTTCTCAGCGTCATTCCAATGACCTTCGCGATGCCGGAGTGGATGCCGCCCTGGTCACTGACCAATGGGAAATCCTTGGGGTGACTGCTGCTCTCACCCGTCGTAGGGAATCTGCCAAAGAGCAAAGTAGGTTGGATGCTGCTGTCCGTACTATCCATCTTCTTTCCACCCTCCGGCTTGGTTACCTTAGGTTTCACGACACTGCTCGTGCCTATGGCATTAGTCAGTGTGTCTATGGATGGATCAGCAGAGTTCCTACTCAGCGTAGTGCGGATCGGGTCTGGGCGGCCCTGCGTAGAGGCCAGAGATCCTTGTACAGAGCTTCGAAGTATCTGCGTAGTATCTTGGTTGGGGGTTTGACTCATGTTGATTGTTTGGTTGGAGTTAATCTGGTTAGGGTTGTTCATTACTTGAAACACCACTTCCAGTTGGAATGGGATGCTAAACGTGGCAGTCCTTTGGATGCCTTTAAACAGTGGATGGATGATAAGGGCTGGCAAGTTCAACAGCCCTGGGTTTGGGCTATCCAAGGTTCTTTTTGTAAAATTGACCTTAGGCTGCCGGATGTGGACTGGGTTTCGGAGTTGCAACATAGACTTCGGGATGGATGGAGGTGGTTCATGTTTGTTAAATTTCTTGACCAGGACAGACATGACAATCTGGACTTTGATTATACCATTCAGGATTTCTTACAATTCGATTTTAAAGGTATGAGAAAGTTGTTGGATGTCAACTCTTCCTTTCGTACGGTGCTTCTTGGTGCGGCGTGCAGCCCTGCTTGCTTTCAGAACGGAGGTCCTTTTGATACCTCTTGTATCTGGAACTGTGGTGGTCTTGGGAACTGGGACCATATATGCTGGGAATGTGAACTTAGACCCAGCAACCTGGTGGCGAATGACCCCATCCTTAAACGTTTCGGATGGTGGAAAATGGGGTGTTCTTCTGAACATGCCGTTTGGATGGGAAAAGTGGTTCAGACCATTTGGTCCCTTAGGTACCCCAAAGGGGATGGATGATCTGGTTTGAGACTGCTGGTGGGTCGTGTCTCCCTGTTGGGCTAAGGTTGCTTCTTGAAACCTACTTAGGTACCCGTCTCATTTTCTTAGGGTGGTGTCGCAGCGCTCCGGCGCTGCCTCCCTGTGCTGTTCTTGCGCTGCTGCCGGCGCGTTCTTCGACCAGTACAGGCAAAACCACCACCCACAGGGCAATGATGTGACAGGGGCATTTTGCCAGCCCTTTTGTAGGAAGGAAACGTGCCAAGGATTTGACACAGGCAGGTGCCAGGCACTTTTGCCAGGCGAAAATGCCACGCAAACGGGCCTAGTGTTAACGCTTGCAGGCTCATATCAATATATCAATATATCAATACATCAATATATATATATGTGTGTGTGTTACACGTATTTAGTATAGATGACACATGTGTGTATATATATATATATATACGCATATATATATAATTATATATATATATACACGCATATATATATATAATTATATATATACGCATATATATATAATTATATATATATATGTACACACACACACACATCTTATTCAATGTATATATGTACGTATCTATACACATACTGTACACACCCACACACACATATATATATATAGGTATAATTCTGTCAAACACATTGCACATATTGTACATATACAGTACACAATTAAAACAGGCGCGTCTTTTCTTGGGGGGGTGGGCTACCATATATATATATATGCATACACAGTGTACATATACGTATAGATAGATAGATAGATCGATCGATCGATCGATCGATCGTGTGTATATATATATATATAATTAATTATATATATATATACATGTTTAGCCCTGTGAGCTGGCTCCAGCTCCCGTCTCCAGGAAACCAACGTGGGCGGTGACTCCTCGGTCGCGTGGAAGATGTGGCTGTCGCTGGCACCTGGCTGTTCCCAAGGGCCCCAAGGGCTGGGAGACGGTGTGATTTTGGGTGATTTTTGAAAACAGGATATCTCGAAAAGTGGTGAATCACCATTGATTTTTGAGGATGGTTACTATGTTGTATAATGTATATGTATATATATATATATGATATTATATATATATGATATTGTATATTATATAAATACATTTGTATATGTATATGTATCTAAGAATATGATCTAATGTATTGTGTCTATGTTTGTGCAACCATTTGTTACTGATTTGTTATTGTGGTCAAGTGTCATGAGCCACGATGATCATCCCATCAGGTCTCACATGCCACCTCGATGTGATCGTGAAGTAGGCGTCAAGGTGCGCGTCACGGAACTTGGTGACCTGTCGTATCGTCAGACATCTCAGGACTGTTTGTCTCCAAAAATGGGCTAGCCATTTATAGTTGATTTCCCAGCTAGAACCTCCATTTACTTCTGGGATTTCCTCCCGTCATGTTTGATGACACCGGAGGGTACCGCCTGGCAGGCATGCTCACAACTCCTTGGGCTGATGGCAAAGAACCACCCGGCCAGCGGGGGCTTTCTGACCTTGGTGAGAGCTGTGGTGCAGAGATAGATCAGATATTATTGTCACATGATACATTATGACAATACGCCATACATCTATTAAATCTACTATGCACACACTATTTCAGATCAGTGTGGATCCAGACTATTTTCACTTAGAGTTTCTGCAATTGTTGGGTGGTCAGATCCGACAGGTTGTAACTGCGACAGAGCAGCAACCGCGAGTCACAGCGCTCAGGATGTGCCATTGGCCAAAGCGCGGTGAGTCTTTCAAACTCTTTTGCGTTTCCGGCTATCAACATGGGGGCTTCTTAGAATGGGGGATCCGCAAGTCACCATGGGTTTCAATACTAAAATGGTCTAATGATAATGACATATAATCACTGGATGATCTGGGGGTACGCATGGGTACCCACATTTTAGGAACCTCCAAATGAGCTACCCTTCGGATCGTCCCGATCTATGGAGGGCAGAGTATATTGGAAGTCTTCTGGAAGTCCCACGCAGGTCCCATCCCATCAAATGATTCAATGAATCAATAAACCGCAAGGTCTTGGCCATCCTTACTGAAGCCTACAAGCCCGCTCCTGAGTGATGAAGGTGTTGCTTCCAGAATCTTCCAGATGTTTCCAGTAGCCCCGGGAGATGGATGAAATTGGAGCTTAGATGTCATAGAAATTGACTCTACAGTAAGATCTGGAAGCAAATGCAAGCACCAGAGTGGCAGGGTGATATTATAGTTATTATAACTCGCTCCAGTCTCTTTGCCGACAGTGTTTTTTTGGGGTGTTCGAATGCCAGGTGTCTTGACCTAATGTGCGGTGCTTCAAGCCAGCTCAGGTCGAGAAATTCCAACACATCTCTAGATAAGGAGGGGAACGCCATCCGAGCAAAATCCACTGGCTTGGATCTGTTCAGATGGACACATATTTTCCCGACCAAAATTGCGATTTGGAAGGTATACCCTATTTTCAGACAAACGCACACACACACATACGCATATCATGAATAGAAGGTGCATAGAATCTGCATTTGATATGCAATGGAATCACCTAAACGGGGCAACTTTTGGAACTTTGGCTGGCTTGCACTCGGGCTTCTTCAACGGGCGGGCTTGACTGTATCAAAGCTAATATCGTTGGTGGCAAGATTGGCAGGATAGACTATTCAGATCTATTCAGACGGTTTCAGATTTGGTTCCAGCACCCTGGCTTTTGGTCCATCATGTTCCAACGGCATTGCAGAAGCCTCAAAGGAGATTGCTGCATCAATTGCACGTGCCGGAGCCGCGTCGGGGACCCTGATGGCAGCGGCATGAGGTGAGAGAGAATTCCTTGAAGAAATGGCAACTGTAGCAGCATTCAGGTCCGCCCCAGGCTATGAGTCACAAATGGAGTGCAGAGTGGTAGGGCCTGGTAGGGTTTCAACCAAGGAAGACATACCAAGGGGCAGAGCCTTTCAACATCTTTCAACTCGACGTGGATTCGGAAATGTTCATCTCGCCAGTTTCATGCCACTTTATAGACTGTTCCAAAACTTGGAGGATTAGATGCCATTTGGCTGCATCTACCCAAAAAAGTCTGAAATGGACAGATATAAGATGTGCACCAAAATGTGGCTGTTGGTCACCAAGTAATTGTGAAATATACCTATCTTGATATGTGTAATGGATGGGTGGATGGCTATGTGGTTAGGATGGGAGAGTGACTGCATGAGCTTTTTGAAGTCTTTTTCAAGTTCTCTGCTTTTCATCCTATTAGCAATATTTTATACCCCCATGACTGAATATATATATATATATGTATATATGTATTTTATTATATATATATATTGCAATATATGATACACATGTAAGTATATTACGAAATCTTATGTTGTATACCTTGTACATTATATGTACCATATATATATAATTATATATATATATTGCATGTCTTGAATGTATCATTTGTATCACATACACAAGAAAACATTCGCCGTGCTCTTCGAGAGGTCGGTCAAGAACCTTGCTACGCAGCTGGCGGACAGGCGAGAGCCCGAAAAACACCGCGACGAAGCGTGACGACGAACCGGGGTTCAAACATGGGTTTTAACCATGAACAATAGGGATTTAACCAATAATAATGGGATACCCTCTGGTAATTTAACATAGCTATGGAAAATCACCATTTTTATCCACTATAAATGGCCATTTTCAATAGCTATGTTAGTTTACCAGAGGGTAATCATTGAGGTATCATGGGACTTGATATGACTTGATATGATTGTTGGGTGTGAACCTGAACCTGAACCTGGGAGATTTTTCATTGCTTGGCCATATTTTCGTGGGAAAACGATGATTAAGAACCGCATTAGAGGTATGTACCCAATTTCAGCCACGCTAATATTTCTTCCATCCCTACAATGGGATGATGACTCCTATTGACTTGGAGATTTGAATTGGGCCTTCCAATTCCATCTGCCACAAATGGATCAAATGGGCACTTGATGAATCAACCAGGCTTCACTGCCTTGTTAAAAATGAGCACCAAGAAGTCTGGGGAGGTCTGGGAGATTTTCCCTCATCTTGGCATTGGCTCGAGAGCAAACAAGATTCCGTGCCCCTGCACGATTGGCGTGCTGACAACATGCAATGAACGAATACGAGTTGTCAGGAGAAACATGTTATCTTACAAGATAACTCAACAGGGGCGCACAAGGTCAGAGAAGTATCCAAACCTCTTGTTTGCACTGCATGAATTCATATGAACATGTACATTTTCCAGCTATCGCTTTAAGTAGTTCATGGCATCCTTTTCATTCTCGTGCACTTCTTTTCAGCACAAAGACCTACCAGCATGAAGCTTCCAACATATATTTGCTGAGAGTTTCTCAAGGCAGACAATTGCCAGCGCGATGTCTGCGTGGGGAAACTACACTCCTGGTGCTGCCAGCAGTTATGGTGACAAAGGAAAAGGCAAAGGAAAGAACATTTGGACGCTTCCTCTGCTTCCTCTTGCCAGAACATGTTTTGAATTTGTTTCTTTTTTCATTTTTTTCCCTGAAAGATGAAAAACACTTGGCAAACCCTCCACTGACTCGCTATGATGTGCTGCTGGGTAGATTTTTCTTGGTGAAGAAGACAAGACCTGCGAATTTCGGACCCCTGTGCCGGCGTACTAATTAGCTAGATATACAGCACTTTTCCAAGACCTGTTCTGAGTTGGTTCGTTCTCAGCCTGTAGGTCTGTCTTACAATGTAGGAGCCCCACAAATTTTTCTGTTTACACTTATTTTATCTTATTTTCCTATATTTTCACCATTTTTCACCACTAAAATCAGCAATTCTTGTGTCTTAACTCCCCAAATTTCAGACTCGTGTTGAACAGTTCCAAGGAGAGGAGAAAGGCTGCCTGACATCACCTATGCTGGTGAGACGTTGTCCTCCTGCCGAAAGGACATCTACAACAAACACCCAACCGTTCGAGGCAGCATGGAATCACCATGGTCAAGTTAGCCCCAACTTTCTTTGATATTTTTGGTTTTTAAGATGATCCCAGTATCTGAAAATTCAAATCCACATGTAGCCATAAAATCATATAAAATCCCCATAGCAATCCCGAAATGTGTTTTAAGGTGTTTTTTAAAATCATCAGAATTTCACCAACATCCAAAACCATCCCAACACACATCCAAATTTGCCAAATTTACCAAGTAGCTGTGCAGGCTGGGATGCTCAAACAGTCCATCTCATTCGGTTGGCCAACAACATTGAAATCCTCGAGGAAGATCGTCCTGTGGACGTCTTGGCACCGGTGAACACCTTAGACGTGTCGAGTTTGCCAGAAGAATCCATCAAGTCATTGAGAAGAGACATGAAGATTGAAACGCCCTCGCCCATTCAGATGCAGGCAGGGGCCCCATCTTGGCGATCGGCAATGGATAAACGATGATCAACGGTTTTTTTTGGGTTCTGAATCCAAGCCAAAGCATTGATGTAACAGGCTGTGTAATGTGTAATCTCTGTTTGTGATGGGCTGGAGATGGCTGGAGTAGGCTTTCCACATTGAGGCTTCATGCTGCTACGACCCGACTGTGACTTAATTGGGATTCATTCCCAGACTTGGTAAACTCGGAGCAGAGTTTTTATGTGACTCAAGTGGAAATCCATGGAAATCCTTCATGTTCATTCCTAAAAGTATTTGGACATAGGATGACATAGGTGATACTGGGGTTTATATTAGGGTTTATGTTCATGCATGTTCATGCATTGTTTGCTGGTAGCCGATGACATCCCCTTTTTTTTGTGGGGATAGGCAGTTCAAACCTATGAGACCAATTGATATTCATATTTGGTGGGGGTGAACATTCATTGACCCCTTGGTAATTTAACATAAATGTGGAAGCCATGGGCCAGCCATTGGCAGCTTGGCAGCCATAGTTCGATGATCTATATTTGTAATGGCGATGTTCCATAGCAAACTGCTGGATCACCAGAGGGTACCAACCTTTTTGATATGCACCAAAACACTTCGCTTTTGACATATCCGTTTTGTATGCCATGGTCACCTGGATTTGGTGGATTGGAAAAACCTATTGTATCCTATTGTTGGATTGTCATCAATCCATTTTCATTGGATTTATCATGATTTCACCTTATTTATATACCCCTTGTAAGGCTTGACATGTAACGTCATGTAGCTTGACCATGGCCCAACGTCATGTAGGTGTGGCCTGCTGCCATGAGTGGCCGCGACCTCATTGGAGTGGCTCCCACAGGCAGTGGCAAGACATTGGCCTATCTGGTGCCAATGTTCGAGCACTGCAAGGTGGGGCTGGGGGATGGGCAACATCTTCGGCGAGTCATGGCCACATCACCTGCATGGTCAAAGGTCCCTGTTGAGGATCGATAGGGACACCGTGGGCGAAAGCGTTTTTTTTAGCCTGTAAAAAACGCCTCAGGCGCAGGTGGGAGCGATGAGAAACGATGAAGACTGCGGACCACAGGCCCTCATTTTGGTACCGAATGCGGATTTGGCACGGCAGATCAAACGCACCTTTGAGAACACCTGGACCTTTGGCGGCAGAATAACCTGCGTAGGTGCTCGCGTAGTATAGGACCCAAGCACCCAAAAAACACTGCTCAAGTGGTTCAGGTTTGAACAATTAGCTGATACTCGGAGTTGTGTTGTCGGATTTGATCTAGCTCAGAATGATGTTGATGTTCAGTCATGTGCAGGATTTCGCGCTGCTCCTACAGGTCCTATCAACGTTGAAACGGAATAGCAGTCCAACAATACTCTTTAGGATTTTGCGAAGAAAGATAACATGGAATGTGGGGGTCAAAGCGTCAAAACTTGCGATGAACCTAGCAAAAGACACAATGCAAAGAAAGATCTTCATTTGATGGGTTTGCGTGCAGACATGGTCAAATTGGAGATGCTCAATTGAACTCATGACCTTCTACATCCTTCTACTGATTCACTAGTTGACAGTCTGACACTGGGCTACAATGATCCCTATTAAAACATATTAAAAATTATATAAATACACTTGGTGTCAATTGGTATAGCAGCAGCCAGCTGGGATTTTGGGCGGACCAGGAGAGCAAATCAGCTCCTGAAGATGGAGCTGATTATCCCAGGCGAAAAGCGCGAAAACTACCGGCCCTGCGAAATCCTGGTAGCCTCTCCAGGGAGATTGTTGGACTTCCTAAGGCACAATGAAAAGACAAAGTCCGGTTTCCTGCGAAATTTTTTCAGACGCACCACTTTCATTGTTGTAGATGAAGCAGACTCTCTGATGGTCAAGGAGAGGGACAGGGACGGTGAGCAACACACTTTTGAGATTTTGAAATCTTTGAGGAGCGACATACAGATGTTGTATCGTGGCTCAATCACCGAATCGATGGTTTACCACCTTTTGTCATTTTTCATTATCTTTTCATGACCAGGGTGTGTCCCATTTTTTTGTGGTTAAATCATGTTAAATCACACTATTTCATCGTCAACTGCCAATTTTTGATGGTAACCATGGCAATTTTTGCGGTGCGCCGAGGTATTTCACAGCCACCTGGGACGATCAGTTGCCCATGGAGATCAACAAGATCTTCCCGAGGAATGGCGAGCGGCCCATGCCGAGGGTTTCGTGGCGCAGGAGGTTCTCATTCCAGGAGAGATCAGAGGGTTATCCGGGTATCCCAACAACTATAGATGGTTAATGATGCTTAGTAAATACACATATATATATATATATGTAAAAGGTAATTATGTAAATATCTTCTTTATGATCTTTATAAACTTTGATAGTTGATCCCCCAGTTTGCATAGTTAATCCAGTCATCAGGGCACTGGTAGCCAATTAACTAGGGGAATAGCTTTTTCCATCAAAAATCAAGATGAACATGAATCATGATATTAATGGATCAATTTCATTCCCCTTTCACATTCAACACCACTATGGTTAATGCTCTCTAATATGTGTAAATTCCCTCCTCAACCATGGTTTTTCTGCGGGTTAATGTTAGGAGGGGACGGGATTTCTAGAAGCCAGTCCATGAAATTGATCCCCAGAACCTTGCTTTTGAAGAAACAAGCTAGCATCAAACTAGGAGGGACGAATAGCACCTTGTCAATCTTTGCTCCCGTTTTGGGAGCCCCTGAAATTCTCCATGGTCTTGTCCAAGCACAGGATACCCTGTTCCATTTCATGGATTGGAAAGTCCCTTTCATCACGAGTCAATGGCCATAAACATCCATAAACTTAGATATCCCTCAGTCTTGTACAAACGCATATGCACAATGGACAAGACTTAGCAAATTGCAATAAATCCGAGTCATAATGAATCCAAATTTGAATTAAGATCACTCTTGTTGGGTTCCCCTTATGGCGCTTTGCCCAGGCACATATTAATCTGCAACAGTTTTTCAAGTGAATCCCACACCAGAGTTCCCGCCGTTTTGGGGATGCCCGTATCAACCATCATTTGTGGTGAAGTCGTTGTGCACTAATTCCAGAAAGGATTGCAGGTCTTATAATTTACCGAAATATCTGGATAAATCACAGTCATTCAGTCACTACCTTGCTGGAATTTAACATGGCTATGGAAAATTGCGCATTTATAGATGGTTTACCGAGTTAAGATGCTGATTTCCCATGGCTATGTTAGTTTATTGGAGGGTAACCATAAGGCCATGAATCGGGATTGGAGCGAGCATGGGTCAAAATTGCAAGCCCAGCCGGGCCAGTTTTTGTCAGGTCATTTCAGCACTTAACCATCTCCTTTTTTGGACCCCATCTTACCCATGTCTACAGCATATTATGATTTGCTGATAATCTGCTGATATGGTTCATATTGGTGGTTTGGAACATTTCTTTTTTTTCCATATATTGGGAATAATCATCCCAACTGACTTTCATATTTTTCTGAAGGGTAGGTATACCACCAACCAGTGGTTGTTTTGTGTTGTCTTTATGTGTTCATGATTTCGTTTGAGATATCCCGAAGCATCGTTAGGCGGGCGGGATAGGTCAGATAGGTCACAAAATTCCGTGGACCTTGATCATCCGATGGGCGCATCCGGACGTCCGAGGAACCGCTACTCAGTGTGATCGTCAATGGAAAGACGCTGTCTGCTTGCAAGAATGTCCAGCAGATCTTCCTTCGACGGAACGGACCAGATCTGGACAGAGATCCAAGAAGCATGTTTCTCAACAAATTCTGGAAGCAAGAGACTTGACGTGAAATCTGACTGTCGCCATACTATAGACCGCAGACCATCTTTGGGGAGGAACATCCAATTCCCAATGCCCACCTTTGACGTGGAGGCTTTCGGACTCTACCTTAGCTTGAACGCCGCCATATACGGAATGAGATATGGGCGATATGATGGGATATGAGGTAAGAGAATCATATTGAATTTACTGTACTCCTCATCCACTTGTCTTGTTGATTCCAGCATTCTTCAGGGTGTTTGCCACGACTAGAGCTTGCTGACTTGCCATTTTTGAGGACAGCGGAAAGAATGACGCCCTTCACAACTTGCTTTACTGGGCGATTCAAGACGGTCAAAAGCGAAACGATGTCGGCAACTCCAAGATCTTAGTCTTCACGAATGCCAAGCCTCTTGGATGAGCCCAGTGTTGGGACGACGTGGGATTTTGGGCGCGCAAAAAATGGAGACAAATTACTTTACTTCGTGTGATCCCCACCATGACATTTATACATTTTCTTACTGGCAAATCTTCTGGCATTCTATCTGACATATCTTCTGGCATTCTATCTGGCATTCTATCTGGCATTCTATCTGGCATATCTATTCTGGACATATCTTCTGGCATTCTATCTGGCATTCTATCTGGCATATCTTCTGGCATATATTCTGACATATCTTCTGGCATTCTATCTGGATTCTATCTGGCATATCTGGCATATCTTCTGGCATATGTTCTGGCATATCTTCTGGCATTCTATCTGGCATATCTTCCGGCATATCTTCTGGCATTCTATCTTTGTCCCATATCTTCCTACATGAGGTCCGGCAGGGAACACTGGGCGTGGATGGTCGCGGTTGAGGTCCGGCAGGGAACACTGGGCGTGGATGGTCGTGGTTGAGGTCCGGCAGGGAACACTGGGCGTGGATGGTCGTGGTTGAGGTCCGGCAGGGAACACTGGGCGTGGATGGTCGTGGTTGAGGTCCGGCAGGGAACACCGGCAGGTCCGGCAGGAACACTGGGCGGGGATGGTCGTGGTTGAGGTCCGGCAGGGCACACTGAGCGTGGAGGGTCGCGGTTGAGCAGGAGGAGGAGGACGAGGCAGGAGGAGGCGGAGGAGGAGGAGGAGGAGCAGGAGGAGCAGGAGGAGGAGGAGGACGAGGAGGCAACTGACATAAAATCTAACAACCCTCACCTGGCAGGTGGGGAACAAATGCACGCACTCGTGATTCAAGCACAGCTCTGAGCGGAGATTTCAAACCCTTTGAGTGTCGAATATTAGGACTATTGCTGCTGGAGCAAATTTGTTTGCCTTCCTACATGCCACCACACCTTCATGGCTGTTGTGGTGTGGGTGGATTTCTATATTTGCAGTCTTGCATCAGTTTCCCTTCAAATGAGCATGATTTCAATGATTTCTGAAACATGAGCACACTCTTCTCATATTACTCTAACATATGAGTAGGTTGGTTGGGTAGGGTCTATATGTGATTTGAAAAGATGGGTTGGACTGCTGGATGACTTATGCCAATTTTGGCTCAAGTCATCCAGGCAGCCATCCTATCTTCTCATGGCCTTGTCGCCTGTGGATTGGGCTGCCTGGAAAGACAGGGCTCGCACCTTCTTCCAGGGGCACCCCCGGGTTGAGGTCCGTGAGCTCACCCGGTCGGAGCGCCTCCTGGTGAAGGGAGCCAGAGAAGCGTGGGCGGTCGTCCACTTCCAGGCGGCCGCGAGCCTTCGGAGGCTGGGGGGGCAGCCGTGCTGCCACTGCGGCGAGTGGACTTGCTGCTTCTGCGAGTCTTGCCCTCGCCCTCCTTGCGCTGCGTGTACGGAGTGCGACCGGGAACGCCTCCTGTGCCACAGCTGCCTGGACAGGGGCCTGGTCTATACGGAGGTGGCGCGCCAGGCTGAGGACGACGTGCTGGAGATCTCGGGCTACCACGATGAGGAGGGCCGCTTTGTCACCCTCGACCCGCCGGTCAGGATGGCAACAACATCCATCCCACGGCAATCGGACGGGTCCTTCAACGCCGACGAGCTCATGCGCCTCATTGCCCGCAGCCGGAGGGTTGACGCCGCAGCTGGACCTCGTGCTGCATGATGTCCCCAACGACATCCACCAGGCCGTGATGGAGCTGGGCATCCAATCGGTTGGGGACTTCAGGTACATGTGGTCCTCATCTCAGGATTGCTACAGGGAGCTCGAGCAGAAGACTGGCCGGGCACTTCAAGGGCATGAAGCTATGGCCATTGCAGTGGCCTGGACCAATGCGAGGCGGGCCAGCCTGAAGCAGATTGAGGCCCTTGGCGTGGAGGTGGCTCAGGTCCGGAACTCGAGTGTGGGCGTCCCCACTCGCAGGGCCGAGACTCCAGTGCCGAGCCAGCCAAGTGAGGCATCTGCCAAGGTGCGGCGCCTGGTCCCTTCAGGGGTCCCAGCGGAGCGAGCTCCTATCTTGGTGGCCGCAGCAGCTTCGGATGCCCACGCCAAGGAGGATGCCACCAAGCTGTCGAAGCTGGACCAGCTCTTCCACCTCGTCCTTGACAATGTCCTGAACTTGGAGGAGCTGGGCGTTACTGCAGCCCAGCTGCAAGACCCCATGGAGGTGCAGCGCCTCAAAGATACTACTATGGCGGGTGCTTCAAGGTTGTCCTCTCAGAGGCTGGGAGCTTTAGCTTCGGCGCTACGGCGTTGGCTTCGTTTTTGTGCCGCCCGTGATGTCAACCATCGACAGCCGACCCCCTTGCTCTTGGCTGATTTCCTCCGGGAGGTATCAGCTGGGGGCCCCACGGCGGCGGCCAGCATGCATGCCAGCCTGAAGTGGTATGCAGCCACCTTTGGTGCCCAGTTCCCGATGGACCATTGGGCCACCAAGCACTTCCGCTTCCATGCGGTGCACCACACAGGCCGCCAAGCACCAGAGCTTGAACCTTGGGAGTTCGTGAGCCTCCTCCTGCTGATGAAGAAGTCTCAGGGGACGCACAGGGTGCTGGTGGCCCAGATGTTGATGGCCGCATTGGGGTGCATTCGATTTGAGCACCTCCAACGGTCCAAGTTTGTCACAACCCATGGACCCAGTTTGGAGTTCCAGTGCGCCCAAGGGAAAGCCAGAAAGAAGGGCGCCAGACCTGGCTATGCATGGGGCCTTCCGCACGCCACTCTGGATGGTCAAGGAGTCACACAGACCCTCTTGGACTTCTACGCCAACGAGTACCCGCAGTCGAGTGGCTTCTTGCTCCCCGCGGTGTCCCTGAACCCCGAGGAGTTCTGGGAAGTCACGGAACACACCGGGCTCATAGTGAACAAGCCCATGTCACGAAGCCGCTTCCTCGAGCTCCTGCGGGGCGCCCTCTACCAGATCGGGGTCGAGTTCACCAATGCACAGGCAGCGGGATTTAACCGGCTTCGTCGATTCATCCCGACGATTGCGAACATCCTCGAACTGCCGGACCTTGACCTGCAAGCAGTGGGGAACTGGACGGAGATCCCAGCTGGAGGTGGCCGGGACCCCTCAGCTGGGAAACCCCGGGCCCTGATGTCCATGGGGGTCCACTATGCCGGATCCAAGCTCCTACGATCCTTACAGGTCAAGCAGCGCTGCGTGAACCGCTTCATGAACCTGTTCCACAAGAAGCGCAGGGAGCTCGCGCTGACAGAGGACGGCATGCTTTGCAGGGATGCCTGGCTGTGGCCCGAGTTTGCAGCAGCGCACAAGCTGATCCCAGAGGATCTGAGCGCCTTCGAAGCAGAGGCCAAAGAGGCCATTGAAGTGGCTCCTGGAGCCCTGCCGGTGGAGGAGGAAGTCCCGGCCGGGTCCGGACTTCCTTCGGCGGAGCATTCCTCCGACTCTTCCGAAGACCTATCGAGCTCTGCCTCCGATGTCACGGCCGAAGGAGACGACCTTTGTGGGGTTCCAGCTGATGAAGATGCGGCTGATGACATCCCATGGTTCGTCCAGGGCAGGAAGACCCACCTTGTTCAAGAGGAGATGGAGGGCCGCCTGACGCCCTGGTGCCGCGACTTTCCATTCGTCCAGGAGCACCAAAGCCGTGGCCGCGGCTGTGCTGGGACGAGCAGGGCTGCCTTTTGTGAGCGGTGCCTTAGCCGTATGCCCCGAGGACTGTACCAGTCCCTGGCGGAATATAACAGCTGGGCAATTTGACCCGGCCCATGGCAGGAAAATGTGCCGCGGCTGACACTCTTTGAGTGCCGTGTCGCTGGTTACATGCCTTGATTTACCAGGTTTGCCATGACAGGTAGGTTCATGTACCCCTTGGTCGGGTGTCACACGAACTGTCTGGCATGCCCCATTTGTAACTGTTTGTACTTGTTGGAGTTTTGGTTCAAGCCCCCCCTCACGAGGTTTTGAGTGGCTGCCATGACCCGCATTGACGTGCTTCAGGATGACCGAGGTTTGGCTACTTGCTTTCGCGGTGCCAACCTCGAGCAAAGCTGGATCGACAACTACACCAAGTTCCACCAGATCTCTACGCTGGACGACTTCGTCTACATGATCTAGGCCTCCGACTGGGAGAAGTCCCTTGCTGACCATATCGACCAGGTGTCAGCTTTGAAAGGGAACAGAATAGCCCTGGCTCGCTTCAAGAGTGCCTATGAGGCTGGCCATCAGGCCCTGAAACACGCTGCTCAAGCAGCACCCAAGTCAGAAGACTTGGACGAGGCGCTCCCTGACACGACCATCCAGCAGATGAACGTCGACTGGACCAAGAGGTACAACTTGTCCTTCGACTCTGTCCTGGAACCCTCGGAACAGCTGCGTTCCCGGGTCTACAGGGAGTTCAGGAAACAATCCATGACGGTGGTGGACATGAAGAAGGTGAAGTCCGTCTTGACCGTCTCACAGCCTCGCTCCAGTGACTCGATTGCCCTCCCCGGAGGACTCCAGCTGCAGCTCGAGAAGGAGGTCTCCGTGAGCCTCCGCAGCGTCACGGAGTACTACTTCGCCCTGCGGGTACTAGCCCACGCTTGGGCTTGGGCAGGAAACTTCCTGGTCTCCCCATCGGCTCAGGGTGACAAGGTCCTCTTCATGGATTTGTCCAGTGCCTTGCACTACTGTGACCGGGCCCTCAAGGACACCATGGAGTACGGGCACGGAAGCCTTTTGTGGTTGCAACGCAACGACCTCCTTACCCGGGGCAAGATGGCGACTTATATTCGCCGTGGCCAACCTGGCCAGTGGGCCTTGGACAATGCCCTCCGTGACACCCATTTGGAGTGGCGATCCCCGGCTATTCAGCCCTTGGTGGAGACCATCGAGACCGGTGCCAGCAAGCGTGCCGCTGAGCCGGAACCTCCTGCCGAGCGGAAGAGGCAGATCAAGGGCGACTCCTTCAAGACCGTCAGCCAGATCAAAGGAGGCCAGAAGATCTGCAAGCCTTGGAATGATGGACGTGGTTGCAAAGAGGCCAAATGTACCAGCCTCCATTGCTGCGATGTTCGGCTTGAAGAAGGTGGACCGTGCCTCAGCAAGAAGCACACCCGCCTGGAGCATTACTCTGCCTAGGGACAACACCCCCTAGGGACCGTGTCCCGGGGGGGCCCCACGATGGCATCAGCTGCAGAGGTACCTGCCCCATCGCGGCGGGTCGCCCTACCTCAGGCCCCTCAGCCTGTGCCTGGCCCACAGGCTCCGCCACCAGGCCCTCACCTGCGTCAGGTGTTGGTGTGCCATGGCGAAGACGCCCAGGCTGAGGGCGATCTGGCGTCGAGACTTCGGGCTTCCAAGTGACATGGCGAGGGCGGGGCGATTTAGCTCAGGTTCCATGGGCTCCCACGGTCCGAGGTACATGGTTGGTGCTGGACCTCTGGGCGGGCTTCTCCGGCTTGTGCATCGCCCTCCTCCAAATGGGGCTGCATTTTTATGGAGTGGCGGCGGAGTGCGATGAGATCGCTTGCTATGTGGCCAGCACCAACATGCCCAACCTGGTCCACGTGCCGCGGGTTGAACACCTGGCCGCTGCTCAGTTCGTCCCTTTGTTGAGGCGGAGGGCTTTCCGTGGTGTCATCATGGGCGGTGGCAGCCCTTGCCAGGGTAACTCCTCCCTGAACATGAGCCGCCGAGGGCTGGCCGACCCCCGTAGCCAGCAGCCGCTGGAGTTGCAGAGACTCCGCCATGAGTTTTCTATGCTCCCTGAGATGCAAGGCGTGGAGTTGATTGTCTTCTTGGAGAATGTGGGCAGTATGCCGCAACCAGTGCGCGACAGCTACAACGAATGGCTTCAAGCGGAGCCCATCATGATTGATGCAGCTGCCTGTGGATGGGTACGCCGCCATCGCCTTTATTGGTTGGCAGGCCGTGCTGGTGCAGCAACGCCATCACTGACTGCCCCCCCCGGTTGGGACTGGGTGCCCGCCGAGGGGAGCGTCCCTGAGTTGCGATACAGTGGCGACAAACCTCTGCCTAACAAGTGCTTCTTTGGCCATGGGTTCCAGCCGATGCTGAACGCCAAAGAGGTGGTATCTCAAGGAGGTCGTGGTGCCATGCATCCATTCACCCGAGAGTTTTACCACCCGGCCGATCGTACCGCCAGCTCATCTGCTGCGGCTGTGGAGCGGTTCATGGAGGACAACCGGCGCTTCCCTCCGTCGGCCTACGAAGAAGCCTCCCTGGTCTGGCGAGATGCGGAATGGCGACAGCCGACCCCACATGAACGAGCGCAACTCATGGGATTGCCTCCAGAAAGCTTTGATTGTGTGCCGGGTGAACCAGCTTTGCGGCGCCAACGCCAGAACAGCTTGATCGGCAATGGGTTCCACCTGTTCTCCGTCATGGCTGTGTTTTGCCTGCTGCCCCATCTCTTGGAAGCCAAGATCCAACATCCCATGGTGGACGTGGAAGAGATTGGCCTCAAGTCCAGACTCCTCCACACGGTCTGGGAGCCCGGCAGGTTGGACCATTTCCCGGGGTTGTCCGACTCTCCACACATTACGGGCCAACTGGCAGCGCTCTTCCCGGACTGCGTCTTTACACCGCAGCTGATGGCTGATGTCCAGAGACGACTGGCCCACTGTGATCTTCATGTTCTCCAAAGCTACGTGGCCTGGTGCCGCCTTCGAGGTATGCCTACGGATGACCTTGGACCACAGCCGTTGGGGCGCCACGAACGAGCACGGATCTATAGTGGACTTTCAGGCCAACGCCACCCCACTGATTCTGCCCGTGGCTTGGATCACTTGTTGCCGCCGGGTCTGGGGAAACTGGGGCACATGACCGCATCCTCACGGCTTCCTTCACCTTTCCAAGCCACCGAGTGGCCTGAGCATGATGTGGTCTTCACCATCGAGGCCATATGTGTGTGCCGCCAATTTCTGCCGGCATTCTCGGCCAAGCTGCGCCGTACCCTCCGATCGGTAGCCCAAGCGGTTCAACCGCTGGAAGATGCCTTGGATTCCTGGCGTGTGGAGAGTGCTCACCGGGTGGCCTCTACCAAACGTCCAGGCTTTGTGGCCGTGATGACTATCTTGTTAAGATGGCCAGACCGCCTGCAAGCTCAATGCCTTGTTCGCGGCTACCCCATTGTGGGACAGATCTCCCAGATCGGGATCTTCCGGCCCGTGGCTCCTCGGGAAGTTGACCCGCTAGCCAAATGGCTGGAGCACGCTGATGAGGTCGTCGAAGCTTTGGTTCATTCCAAGCCACCCCGACACGCTGATGATATCCTTGAACAGACGCTTGCGGAACAAGCCAAGGGCTTCTGCTCCCCGCTGCTGTCGCGCTCAGCTGTGGATGCCCTTTTTGGCCGGGGCCAATGGCGACCGCTGGAGCGGTTCCAAATCGTGCAAGCCGACAACAAGCGGCGCATGATCGACAACGCCCGCCGCACCCAGCATAACAGCCACACCTCAATGTCTGAGACGATTTTCACTGTCAGCATTGACTTTGTTGCTGCGGTTGCTGCCTCTATTGCTCGGCGCGTTGGTTCTGATCAGGCAGCTTGTGGCGCTGAGATCCCTTGGCTGCGCCTTCGCATCGGGACCGATGATCTCCCTGATGCATACAGAGGCCTTCCAGTTCTTCCTGAACATCAGCGTTTCTCTGTGGTGGCGATCTTCGTGCCCAACACCGGCTGGCGATTCACATTGCTCTGGGGACTAGCATTTGGCCTTGAAAGTGCAGTTGTGGCCTTCAACCGCTTCCCCCAGCTGGGTATTGCCATCTCTAGGCGTTGTACCCTGGCCCTCACTGCTGCTTACTTTGACGATGAGCTCGCAGTTGAGGCCATTGCTGATGCCGACGTGTCCCAAGCTGGCCTACGCCTGACCTTCAAATTGATGGGAGCTCCTCCACAACCTGCGAAGGGGTTTGTTCCCGCTGCCAATCGGCATTACCTTGGCACGTCCCTCCATACGGGTGACTTCCTGTCTCTTGGGTTTGTCCGGGTACAACCCAAGTATTCTACTTTGGCCAAAGTCGATGCCAAATTGGAGTCCATCCTCACCGAGGGCACCCTTAACCGCGATGATGCTGGCAAGCTCCGAGGCGACATCAATTGGCTTTTCACAATGTGCATGGGCCACCTTGGCAAGATTGCCGGACCGGCTTTGACCCACCATCAACATAATGACGTCACCTCCTTGACGCCGGTGGAACGCCTTCAGCTCCAGGCTCTACATGTTGCAGTTCGTGATTTTCGACCCCGAGACATCCCTGTCCTCCAGGATTCAGAGCCGTTGATCCGCATTTATTCGGATGCTTCCTTCGAATCTGACGTGCTACGTCTCGGCTGGGTCATCTTTCCCAGCCATGGCCGGCCTTTGGGTGGTACGACGGTCGTCCCCCACTCGGTCATCCAAACGTGGCAGCAACGTCAACAGCAGATCTATCCTGGAGAGACTCTTGCCGCTGTCATCGTCCCTATCCTAGAAGCAGCATCCTTGATCTCCAAGTCCGTCATTTGGTTCATTGATAATGAGGCCGCTGCTGCCGCGTTGATCCGGGCTTCCACATCCGAACCGGATGTTTTGACCCTGGTGCAACAAGCGCACCTTCAGTTTTCCCGTTTGCAGACTAGGATTTGGTTTGAATGGATAGACACCGAGTCTAATCCAGCTGACGGCCTTAGCCGTGACGGCACCAATGACGAGTGGACTTTGTCCCAGCATTGGTTGATCCGTGAGTTCCCGTTCCCACCGTTGCTGGGTCCAGGTGAACTTCTAGAATCTCTAGCTAAGCCGATAGGTGATGCTAACAGTGGGTGAATCTACTTAGCTCTAACAGTGGGTTTGGTTTGTGTCTAAAGTCTCTTTGACACATAACATCTCAGGTGTGTTTGGAACATCTGTGATTTCCAACCATCCTGTTTATACCCATTGTTATTTAATAACGATGTCCCATATTAGCATCTACAGCGGCTCTAGCTTAATTTCACTACTTTTGGATAGCGCAGGAAAAGATAGCGGCCTTAGCTTCCAGAGTGTTCAGTCTGTCCCTTCCAATCTTTTCTTACTCTAACATATGAGTAGGTTGGTTGGGTAGGGTCTATATGTGATTTGAAAAGATGGGTTGGACTGCTGGATGACTTATGCCAATTTTGGCTCAAGTCATCCAGGCAGCCATCCTATCTTCTCATCCCTCCCTCCTCTCCCTGATCCCCTCTGCGGGGTGATGGGGGGGTGGGCTATGCAGGGCTTCCAACCCCCCCCTTGTTTACCCTTCCTTTTGGGTCAGGGTCGGGTTTGGTTTGTGTCTAAAGTCTCTTTGACACATAACATCTCAGGTGTGTTTGGAACATCTGTGATTTCCAACCATCCTGTTTATACCCATTGTTATTTAATAACGATGTCCCATATTAGCATCTACAGCGGCTCTAGCTTAATTTCACTACTTTTGGATAGCGCAGGAAAAGATAGCGGCCTTAGCTTCCAGAGTGTTCAGTCTGTCCCTTCCAATCTTTTCTCTTCTAAACAGTCTATGGGTCAAACTTGTTGCCCAAAAAAGTGGATGGTTCAATCCAACCTTGTGGCTCCATTGGTACTTTGCCCAGTGGTTGCCCCCATGTCCCAGGGAGACGGTGGCGCGCCTGACGGACCTCTTGAAGGAGAATGACCATCCAGTGGTGGGTCTCACAGGTGACACCTGGCAAGGCAGGGGGCCATGGCACCTCAATGGAATCTCTACCCGATAGAAATGGGAAGGTCATCAATGGTCCCAATGGTGGAGTGTTCACGATTTTCCATGTTCGATATGTTCGATATGTTCGATATGTTCGATATGTTCGATATGTTCGATATGTTCGATATGTTCGATATGTTCGATATGTTCGATATGTTCGATGACACTGGAGGGTGGTAAACTCATGTAAATCATTGTAAATCAACGGAGTCAACGGTGAATGTGTTGACACATATGACACATATGACACATGTTGACACAGGTTGACACCATGACGCAGATCACATGTTGAAACTGCTGGATGTTCCACTGGACGCGTGGCACTGCACCACTGCTCTAAGGCGACCGGAACAGGATCGTCATGGATTTTGCAGATCCAAACAAGACGCTCGCTGGATGATTTCTGATTTCTGAGGCACTCAACTTGTGAAAGCGGTCAAAAAAACTGGACATGTTTGAGAGAAATGATAGAAATTCTGACTGAAGGAAATCACTCAAAGATACACACATATACTAAAACACATACACAACGTTTTTTTTAGCCTCCTTTGGACTTCCTTCCTTTCGCCCGCTGTGGGTCTCTCGTCTCATCAAGGACGGACAAGCTGATCCTGGTGACTACCGACATGCTAGGCCGTGGAATCGATTTCACAACCTGCAGGTGCACCAAAATGTGGGGTGTCTGAAAATGGGGGTATACTGGTACCGTTTTTATAGCCAGTTGAATGGGGAACATATGGGAAAAATGACGTAAGTTTTTGTGCAGCTTATTTTCAGACAAAAGAAAGTGAGTCAGCACTGAAACGGATTTCAATCCGTGTGTCAAAAAGTCCAACGATAAACCTGAGCCTGCACCCTGCAAGACTCGCTGTCAAGAAGTCTGGTCATTTTTGTGGTGATTGTTTAAAGTTCCACAGCGATTTGCCCTGCTTTGTGACAGTGCAGACTCATGGAGCTGTGCTGAGTGTTGCCAAGGTGCGTGATCCTCTACGAGTTTCCACACCACAGGAATCTGGTCTCATTTGGTCTTGAACGTTGTCATGGGTTCTGGCTCTTGTTACTCGTTCTAGTGGACCAAAGTGAGCCATTAAAAATACCTCGATTCAATTGGTTGGGGGTTCTACCGACTGGCTTATTGGGGATTGTTATATCCCAGAATAGGAATAGTTGCTAACCACATCTAACCACCATTAACCACCTAGTAAAATGGGATGGGATACATAGGATACGGGATAATAGGAGATTTTTCCATGGCTCAAATGAAAAAGACAAACAATGTATAACAAGGCCATGACGGTCACAGTTCATGATCTAAGAATCTATACTTGCAAGATCAGAAGGCAAGACAGGAGCTTCAAGGAGTCATGTCAATCACCAAACAACAACCAACAAGCAAATAATTCATGTCAAGAATATGGGGGTTTCTTCAAACGGGGGATCCCCAAGTCACCATTGGTTTCAACACAAAGTCATGGTCCAATTTTGGATGATTTCGGGGTACTTCCATTTTAGGAAACATCCATATGTTCAATGGATTGGATTAAGGGGAAATTTTACAGGAAAGCCCCATTAATTTAATGGGAAAATCTATGGTTTCCTGTAAATTTTCCCTTAAACCAATCCATTGATATGTCCAGCCCTGCAGGAACGGAGTCCGCGAATATGTGCACCGAATCGGTCGAACGGGGCGAGCCGGAAGGGAGGGATTTGCCGTGACGTTGTTGGATGAGCACGAGGGCGACTTCCGACATTGCAAGGATATCACGCAGGTCTTGGAGGCCTCGGAGCAGGAGACCCCCAGATGGATGGTAGAGGAAAGCTACAGTCACAAGAAACATCTCCAAACCTACTGGCGACGACAGGACCAGCTGAGGCCTGAATTTTGGGTGACTAGAGTTGTGCTGCACATGTCACAAGTACAGTATTAATTACTCGAGTATTCACAAGTGATGTAAGCCAATGCATGGTGATTAATTTCTTGGTTCATTTCCCAAACCTCATCACCGAAACATCTCCAGCTGAGCATTTGGCAGGGGGGAACCTGCCAGGCGCGAGCGAGGACCAGAAGACCGCGAAGATCCGGCTGAGACGGCTAATGGAGCAGAGGCATGGGTTGTTGAGCTGCGAAGATCAAAGTCATGGTGCCCGAAAGGTATACCCTCCGGTACTGGTAGTCAAACATGGCTTGCTGGAAAATGCCCGAACTAAATGAAGGTTTCAATGGGAAAATCATATATATATATAATATAATATAATATATATAAATGATTACGCGGATACAAATGGGAGATTTTTACCATTTCCAAGATTTTGTGGCCGCTTCACAGGCATCCCAGCACCTTGGCAGCATTGATTCGCCAAGTTTTCAAAGGCTTGGCACCGGAAAAACCCATCGAATCTAACCACTGACCGTATCAGGAGGATCTTCCGGCCATGAAGGTGTTGAAGAATCTTTGGGGCTGTGGAGTCTGCAATTTGGGTATGGATCAATACCTATTAATACCATTTTTAGTGGGATGAACATCCATTTACCAGCTATTTTGATGTTCACCAGGGGTGCAAGGTTTTGACACACTGCCATTTAAGTTGTCCTCCCTTACAATTTTTTGGGCTTTTCAGAGTCACTCCAACATCAATTTCCAAGGACAGAGCAGGGCGGCGAGGCATATGGAAACGCTCACAAGGAAGGCAAAGTTCCCTGTTCGCCATACTATTGCCTGGAACGACTGCTGGAAGAACTCGGTGCTTCGTTCTTACCAAGCCTCGAAAAAGAGAGGCAAATGCCTTCGGTTTTCTGATCCAGCTTGCCTGTTGCTGCTAAAGTGACTCAAGTGGATGTGATCTCAAGAGGTGATTGGATCTCCATCAGCAACATTTTGTTGGGAAAAAGCAGCAATGGAGCATTCATTGCATTGCCAAAATCGGCAGGGCCTCAAATGTTGAAGCTCCATGAATCTGGAATCAACCTGCAATTGGTCTTTGCAAACTGTTCAGCGCAGTTTCTTGGAAGATGTTGCAAGCTGTTGCAAGGACCGTGTGAAATCAGGCGATTTCGCCTCAGGACCGTTTTCTTAGATGGCTGCGTGCCAGAACTGCCAGAACTGAGTTTCCTTTCACGGCTGCGTGCCAGAAGGGCTAAAAATCAATGGTTTGGTTGGCGCTGTGCTTGAAAGGTGGGAGTTGAAACCTGGATACTGATGATACTGATACTGGACATATATTCCTTATATGGGTATGGATCAATACCCATTATTAATACCATTTTTAGTGGGATGAACATCCATTTACCAGCTATTTTGATGTTCACCAGGGGTACAAGGTTTTGACACACTGCCATATATTCCTTATGTGTCCACAGTGTTTTCAAAGTGTTCACCACTGGCATTTCACCATATGAGTAGTTAAGAATATGGCGCATAGCACTGCTGAGATTTCTGTGACTCTCGCCAGTCTCGTCAGGCAGCAGAAAAAATTGGAGCAGATCCTCAAGGATGGAGAAAAGGGCCAGAGCCAAGAAGCAATGCTTGGTTCGTGACACATCGTGACACTGCACCTGGCGATGTCATCTGGAGAGATCATTTCCCGATCATTTCCGAATATTTCCCTATAGCAACTTAGTTCAACAACTACAGTAGTTCAACTTACTTCAACTTAGTTCCTATAGTTCATCCTAGTTGTGCTTTCACAGCGGAGTTGTTGCTAGCGCTCGGCGTGACTCGTCCAGGATGCTGCAGTCAACATGGCTGTGAACATGGGGTATACTGTAGACCCTCCCCAAATGGTTGTTTTACTGGAGAAACAAAACCATTGGATTTTGGAATAGCCTATTCTCAGACAATCCAACATAATCCCACATGCTTCCGTTTCTGAGCTTTCATCGGGGGTCAGAGAGCTAGCTCGGTCAAGCGGATTTTTGAAGATTTGTTTAAATGGGATTGCAACGAACCATGAATGGTGGAGAATGGTGGAGTTGGGTGCAGGTCCTTCCTGGTTAACATCACAAAAAAGGCCTGAAACTTCAGGCTTGTTCAAGCGTCATGCGGCTTGAAAAGGTGCCAGTCTTTCTTGGCGAGACTCGATTTGCCCCAAGAGCTTGATTGTCCTTCGTTTTGTGTTGGGGTGGCATTTGCTGGATCTCTATGATGCCTTTAAAGGCATGAATTCTGTTCTGATTCAAAGGTGACTTGGGATTTGGCCAAAAGCAGTGCATTTTTTTCTCGCAACGAACACTTTGTCCCCACAGCTGCTTCCATTTGGGCTCAAAGCGATTGAGTCTGTGACGATCCATCCATATTTGGATCCGCAATTTTTTCGTGAACAAAGAAGGCACGTCTGCCTTTCATTTGCAAAGCTGGAATGTGTAGATGGTTATAGGCATTATAGGCTATACCCGTGAATCATATTGCGTTTCTTGAATTTCAATGTTCATAGTTCATGGCTTTGTCTAGGCATGGCAACTGCACATGTTGATGTGATGAGAACCCAACAGCTGTCGGCTATACCTTCACCATCATACCTAAAGACATATGACATCATCTAACCATTCTGGTCGGGGGTTCCCTGCAAACTGCCATCCAACCATGGTTTTTCCCATGGTTTTTCCCATGGTTTTTCCTGAGTCACGAGATGAAAAGCCTCCAGGATAGCCCTTTTGAGTGGCATGGGTGAATTTGCCCAGTGACTCGGCACCTGACCTCTGGACGTCCGATGTCTTCCCAGTGAGTCAATGGGAATAAAAAGGATCCTAAAATGGAGGTAAGTTAGTACCATATAAGACCATATTTTCTGGGGATATTCCCTGAAATTTAGGCCTGATACAGGCCTTATATATGGTAGTTACCTCCAATGTAGGTTCCTGAAATGGCCATTGATATAGTGGTTTGCAACCGCAACGCGGCCATTGAGGCTGGACAAATTCCTGACACAGGAGGGCAGCAGCAGCAGCAGCAAGAGCAGCCTTTTACCTACGCCGGTCAGCCCTGCATGGTACGATCCAGAGAGCAAGAGTTGGTACAGCACCGCGGCCGCAAGCCGCAAGCCTCGGAAGATTTGGTGTTCCAGTCTTGCCAGTTTGGTGATAAGATAGAGTCAGATGGGCAAACAAACACATTTTGGCTCAAAATGACTTTCCAGAATCATGATTTTAAGGCTGCAAAATGATGAGAGGTGTCTTATTCCTGGATGTTCCTGGATGTTCCTGGATGTTCCTGGATGTTCCTGGATGTTCCTGGCCGCTGATTGTTTCAGCGAAGGTCAAGAAGATTTTAGTGGGCTTTCGAAGAAGGAAAAGGAGAGCTTGTTCTCGTGCGTCATGTATTGTCCCTTGGCATACTGATTTAAACACTTTTTTCAAATCAGGCATCTCACCCCCCTTCATATCAATTCTTCTTTATTCGCGCCCCCAAAGTGAAATACAGTGAATAGATCCTATGCAATTCCTATAGCATTCTTGTTCCACGGTCAGTATTCCAAGTCCAATCCATTACAATCACAACAGGGATTATATACATATTCAATTATTTACATATATACGCACATACATATTGATATTCCATGCAATATATTATTTAACAACATATGTAAACATATCATATTCCAATTCCATCCCCATATATATTATTATATATTCCATTACATTTAGAGACTTGGAATATATTGGAATTCCCCCAACATTCACTGTATAAACATATGGGGAGATGGATTGCAGAGCCGCCGTGCAAGGTCAGTATGCCCCCACTGGCCGTGCTCGATGTCGCCGCTGTGGTGAAGACATTCAGCGGCCTGGCCATCGTACCATGAAGATGAGCAGTTGGATATATGAACCATCCAATGGTTGGATAATGTTGGATAATGTTGGATAATGTTGGATAATGTTGGATAATGTTGGATAATGTTGGATATACTGAGATGACTTAGATGTACTTAGTTGATATATGTTGATATCTTGAGATTAGCTATTGGATGCTTAAAATGGTACCATACTTAGATGCCCGTCTGTGTCGTTCAACTCACCAGGAAAGGTGAGCTGCGCTTGGGATATCCTTACCGTTGGAGGCGCCGCTTCAGCTCTGTGCAGCTCTGATTCGTCGGATCATAGGTCATAGATTTGTCGATTCGATGGTTGTCATATTTTTAGAAGTCCGAAAGTCCTGAATTTGACAGGGATGCTGTGCACAGAAAATCTGACGAGGCAAGCCGATGATTGCTACACGCTGTATCTCCACCCTGAGTGCTACGAATCTTCCGTCTTCGGCATCAAGGATAGCTGTATGTTGCGTGTTCTGCCAAAGCACTTGAACATCGGACTGACTCCACTTTTTTCGTGGCATGTAGTGAAGCAAAGTTGTTCACACTGAATGGAAGACATTGCATCGGAAGAGCCTTGATCTCTCAAATTGATTGGTACATGCAGTTGGGGTTTTAAGATGTCAGAATCATTGGGCATATAATATCATATAATTTAATATGTATTTATTGCCTAGAAATAATTAATGGCACAGTATGGCACAGTCTCTTTCCGCAAAAAACAACTTTCATTGCAGGAAAAAGATCTGCGCAAGAAAATCTATGGATATGAAGCGTTGAACAACACTGAGCGAGCTCGCCTCTGGAAGGTGGGTACACTGGCGTGTGAATGATGGCCCTCTGAGAACTTCATTGGTTTCTGAGCATATCAAATATCATCAAGTGTGTATGTAATATCGGATCAAATCAGATTTATGCAATATCTAAAGATGGTTCACATCTAGGAAATGTACAAAGAAAAGAGAGAAGCTGATGTGTTTGAAGCCCCAGAGCTGAGTGTTATCCATTTTTTCACCCCAGGAGATGCGCAGCGAAGGGCGCATGGCAAAGGCAAACAAAGAAGGCCTCTAGACGCTGCAAAGATCTGAAAAGAATGGCTGGGGTGGGTCACAACTTGACTTCATAACTTGTGTTTTTCTTTCCGCCGATGGATTACACTACACATTATATATATATATATATATTCCGTTTCAGTGAACATCCATGAGTTTATGGGAGGGAATTATTCACTACAGTGTCTAGTTGGACACATTTCGACGGCGTGATTGTAATATTTTGATGTTGGGAGGTCTTCCAGGAACCAGAAAGGGGCGTAGAAATATGTCCAGAAACGAAGCGAAGAGGTCTACAAGCAACAAATAACAAGCGAGCAACAACCAGCAAACCAACCAATAAACATCCAGCAAACATCAACAAACCAGAAAAATTAAATCCCCCAAGATTCTTGGATTAAGATAATCCAAGCATATCCAACCAACCACGCCAGGTGCCAACGCCACGGCGGAGTACTCCAGTGGCTCAGTAGGTGTCGACACCAAGAGTCTTCCTGAAGTGCCGGTGCCCAAGGAGCGCAGTGCCCGTTGTTTCCACAGGATTTCAAGGCCGATGGCCGATGACCGTCCTGTGATTTTCTGCTATGGGCCTTTCATGAGCCCAGTTGGTGGGTTTCTTCAGTGATAAACCTACCAGTGCCCAGTTTGAAACCCCAACGGCAAAGTGATAAGCCCAGTTAGTCGCAGGTCCGGTCCAGTTCTGGGCAGTATGGGATACCAACACTGGTTTTGTTCGACTTACGATCAAGGTTTGTGGGAACTTAGAAGAAGGCACGGTTTCACTGAGCTTGGAGTTGGTCTCCAGATTGTGATGCAGGACATGGCAGTTCCTATGCTACCATTCCAGAAAGAAGGCCGGAAAGCGAGGTTTTGGAGAAGCTGACTAGCTTGAGAGACCACTTTAGACATGGAATTGATTTTCAACACGAGCACTGCCTCATTCTACCCCCAAAATTCGATGGTTCATCGTCAGCTTTTCCATCAATATGACTCTTTTAGGGACCCCCCTGGTATCGCCCCTTGACGAACTCGTTCGAGATCTGTGGCAGGTCTGGCTTGGATGTGTCAGCAGGAGGAGAGTAGTGTGAGGGGTGGCATTTTGGCGGATGAGATGGGCATGGGAAAGACCATCCAGGCTGGTCGCACAACGAATGGCTGGAAATCGAGAGCATGATTCATGCTGATGCCACATAACTAAGCCACCTAAGTAATACTAGACATAAATGATGATGATGATGATTATTATTATTATTATGATGATGATGATGACGATGACGATGACTGCTATGTCCCATTTTAACTTGTGTGGATGAACAATAAACAGATAGATGGACGATGAATATGCGATAGATTCTCATGACATCTCAGAAATGAACAGTAGAGATACACAGAAAGCTGCGCATCGTTGCAGGCCATCAGCCTGCTATTGGCTCGACCTGTCAAGGGACCAGCCCTGGTGGTGTGTCCCATGGCAGCGGTGAACCAATGGATGAAAGAAATTGCGCCTTGGACCCCGTGGATGTCTTGAAGATGGGCTAATTCTGGAAATAAGATGTGGTTATGATAGTGGATCTGGGATAACACTAGTTTTGCATCGTAAAATTGAGTACTCCGATTCTTGAGTAGTTGTTATTGTTTTACACACTATATACACACTATATCTGGGGCTGTGCGGCGGCCATCAAACGTCAGCCGGGCCATTGATAGTCGCGCACGGATTTCGCTCAGGAGAAGTTCACCAAGAAAGGCCCGTCAGTAAGTGATTCTTGCAAAGCTGTCATACTTTCCCAGAATAAGGTTGCCCTTTCTTTCCACAAGCATTGACATTTTTCAGTGATGCATTTCTGATCCGCTCCAATTTGGGGAGCTGAAACACAGGCACTCTCAAGACTTTGGTCTACCATGGCAGTGAGAAGGGACGAGTGGCAACGCAGTTCAAGAAGTGTCGCTTGGACGGCAGCGATCCATTGGTTCCAGATGGTTTCGGCAGGTGAGAGTCGCACTTTTGCACCCCAATGCCCAGACCTTTGTTCACTGTGGGCAACCCAATGCCATAAACATCCATAAACCTAGCATTTTGGTGATGGTTCATAGCACCCCCTTAGAAAAATGGTGATGATTTGGTAAAATTTCTGGAGAAGCCTTGGAGGTGACGTGGTGATCACAACGTACCAAACCTTGGAGCCGCTTGGCCACGATGTGCCACGATGTGCCACGATGGGAAGCCATGGCAGGGAGTCATGGCACGATGGGATGAGTCATCGAACATCCCCATGATCTCCATGATTCGGACTGAGTAGATGGCAATTATAGGATATTCTGATTATATGTTCATGAATTTTTCATCATCCCCATGGATGATTTTTGATATACCGAGATATACCCATTAAAAACATATTCCAATGATTATATTTTGATGGGGATTAAAATGGGTTGATCATTGCCATTTTTATTCATTTGTCTGATTTCACTCGAGGTCGGACTACCGACGCGAGGCGCACAAGCACCGAGTCAAGTGTACTTTGGTGCTTGCTGAAAGGGACTTGAAAGGGATAGGTAAAACATGGAGAAACGTGGAAAATCGTGGAAATACACATGGAAACACATGAAAAAAACATGGACTTTTCACTGATGTCACAACATGTCACAACTGTTCCAACGGCAAGCTAAAGTCGGGCAAACTACTGCTGTATCTGGAACCACTGAAGATCGGAATTGAAATGAATTTTGATATCTTCGATCCTTCAAACCAGTGGAATCATCATGAATCATCGATGGAAACGGTTTCTCGGCCGATGTGCAAAACCAAGGTAAGTACTGCGGAAAACTGTTCATGCCAGAGCACCTCGGTGTGCAGTTTTTCCATCACTTAAAATCTGAGTTTTCTGGAAGAGTTTGGGATTGCCGACTTTGGACGAAGTTGGCCATATGTTGGCCATTTTCCCACTTTTTCCCACATCTTTTCATCATGTTCCATCATTTTCCATCAATTTCCCTTGTACTCCACGTGGATTACCGCGATCGAATCCTGACGCCGGCCCAGGAAACTCACCTTCCACCAGCGCTACTTCTGCGGCCCGAATGCGGAGAAGACCAAAAAACAGCAGACGCTTGGAGGGAGAACAGGATTGGTTGCGAGCTTTCAGTTGATGACTGGAAGTTTTTTGCATCTACAAATCTCCCAAGGTCTTCAATGATTATGTTCTCACAATATATTCTTTAAAGTCAGAGAGAGAGAGTCAGAGTCAGTTCCCACGGATTATTGGAGCCATTACTGTATATTTTAAAGCTAAAGCCATCAAAGCTGAGAAGTGATCAGATTTTGATCGCCAGCTAAGGAAGACCGCAGCCAAAAAGGCCATGCAATCCATGGGCATTGGCAATTCAAAAGCTTCATCTTCCACTGATGCGCCACCCACCATCACCAACATCTACCGCAGCTTGGCTACGGCTGCGGCTACGGCTACAGTTTGTTGTCTTCGGAGGGTTGGAGCATGTTGGAACCATCATTTTGGGTGGCTAAGTGTCACCAAGGTGACTTCATGAAGCAAGCTGGTGTGACTGTCAAGTCCAAGGGCTACTGGAATGCTCCTTGCTGAAACATGGTGGAGTGTGCCAGTGATATGGGCGACTTACGATCTTCCTTCCACCAAGCTGAAATTGGGAAGTACTTGTACTTGTAAACATTATGTGAAAAAGGGTTGTCTGAACCAACTGATAGTGACAACGGACTAATCTGGCTGAAATATAGCAACCTCACTGCGACGTCACAGTAGACCATGGCTGGTGGGGGGAATCATCCCAATGAGGCAGACTATATCCCATTAATTATAAGTGGCAGGAATCATCACAATATATCACAATCATAATAGGGGGGATAATCCACATCCCATATACCACAATCATATATGGGATTATCCCCCCTATTTGTTTTTTTGGGAATCCTCCCACTTAAATGATTTTCCTCAGGTCATGAAGGAAACCCAGGAGAGGTTGAAGGCTCGATGTGCCGATGTCGGGGTGGACCCAGTAGAATGGCCACAGGCCCGCCATCTTTATCCATCTTAAAGTGTATCAGAAATAAAGTAAACAAATAGTAAACATACATACATACATACATACATACATACATACATACATACATACATACATACATACATACATACATACATACATACATACATACATACATACATACATACATACATACATACATACATACATACATACAATTTTTGTATATGATTATACATATGCGGTACGGTACCATGTTTATTGTCTTCTCTTCATTCTTGTGCTATGTTCCGTGGTTCAGGGCAGCTCCTCAAGTTCCTCATCCAAGGCAGCCCTCGCCGGATCGCTGGAAGAACTGATCTCCTGCTAGTTTAAGTTCTTGGATAATGATATTATAGTTTTGAAGATTATCCATGATTTGTCATGGCAGACTTCATGAAACGCACAGCAATTCTCATGTTTTGCAGCTACACAATTTGGACACGGGCATCCTCAAGTCAACGCATTGTCGACTTTGGGCGGGCGAGTTTGGACTGCATAGCGAAGTGAGACCAAAACCACCGCGACGCCAAAGTCTGCCTGTCATGTTCTTCTACCACCAGTATGACAATCACCATCATGACAATCACCATCACCACCATCACCACCATCACCACCATCACCACCATCACCACCAGCATCACCATCACCATCGCCACCAGCATCACCATCACCAGCATCACCACCAGCATCACCACCAGCATCACCACCAGCATCACCACCAGCATCACCACCAGCATCACCACCAGCATCTAATCATCTCATCCTCATCATCATCATCATCATCATCATCATCACCATCATCACCATCATCACCAACCCACCACCACCACCCACTCAACCACCCACCCACCACCCACCCACCCACCCACCCAACCCAACCCCACACCACCCACCCCCCACCACCCAACCACCCACACCACCACCAACCACCAACCAACCCAACCACCCTCCACCACCACGCCAACCACCCCACCACCCACACACCAACAACCCACCACCCACCCCACAACACCCAACCACCCAACCACCCACCACCCACCACCCCCACCACTAACCACCCCACCTCCACCCACCCACCCACCCCCCCACCACCCCCCACCACCCCCAACCCCCACCCACCCACCACCCACCCCACACCCCCACTCCCCCACCCCCACCCACCACCCACCACCAACCACCACCACCATCATTGTCTGTCTTCGTCATCATCATCATCATCATCATCATCATCACCATCACCATCACCATCACCATCACCATCACCATCACCATCACCATCACCATCAGCACCACCGCCACCACCACCACAACCACCGCCACCGCCACCACCACCACCACCATTATCATCATCATCATCATCATCACCACCATCATCACCATCATCACCATCATCCATCACCACCATCATCCATCATCACCACAATCATCACCATCATCATCATCATCATCATCATCATCATCATAATCCTCTTCATCATCATCATCATCATCATCACCATCATCATCATCATCATCATCATCATCATCATCATCATCATCATCACCATCACCATCATCATCATCATCATCATCATCATCATCACCACAATCATCATCATCATCATCATCATCATCAGCATCATCATCATCATCATCAAAACCACCACCACCAGCATCATCATCATCATCATCAGCAGCATCATCATCATCAGCATCATCATCATCATCATCAGCATCATCATCATCATCATCATCGTAATATATCATCATCACACCAGATTTTCTTTTATAAATAGCATCATTACAACCATCGTCTGATCGTCATCACCATCCAGCGCAGGGTGGAGATGATGTGCTCAGCCGGGAGCGTCTGGCACTGTTGGACCGCAAGGAGGGCGGAAATGGGCCCGGGGTGCTGATCTTTGACCGTTGAAAAGGATGAACACATGGGAAACCCATGGAAAACAGAGGTTTGTGGATCTATGAAATCAATGAAATCGATGAAATCTGTGAAATCTATTTGAATGATTTTGAATGGTGATTTTGACATATCAGATTCAATTTGCTGGAGGGTAACGCCTTGTTTTGCAGCTATGTTACAACATTGTTGACAGGCTTACAACCACAGTTGCACCCTTGTGGCTGTGGTCGCTGCATGTTTCTACTTCCTGTTTTACCCAATTATGTTCGTGGATTTGAGGCCCCAGTTACTCGCACTCAGTGATGACCCCAGTTCTTGGACATGTGATGCTTGTGGTACTTGGTTCATTTTGGCTCATGATTCTTCACGACATTTCGAAGACCTAGTTCATACCAATGTACATAGTCTCACTGGTTAAAGACAAAAATGCTTTCCGAAGCAACCATTTCCCAAGATTTGCATTCTCGTCAATGTCGATGTCGTTGACATATAGTGAAGCAGGGTTCTTCCCCTTTAAACACTTGAGCCGAAGGAGTTGGTTGAGCTCTGTGACAAGAAAGGCTGGTGACATGCACGTGACAGCAACAGCAAACTTCTTGTAGGAGTTTGCATTCCATTTTCACCTCAATTCAGGCACCAACAAAGCACAGTTATTTTCGAAAATTTTCAAACAAATCAGGTATGCATTGCGCACTTCCCCAATTTTTCCCCGTTCGTCCAGCAGCTTTTGTAGGTTTGGATTCCACGGGCCGCAAGCCCGAGCTGGTGGATCGGCTCATGGATTTCGCCGTGCGCGGCACGACTAGCAAAGCAGAGGAGCCGGTGAAGAAGGCGGGGGCCGTGCTCGGCGCACTGGGCTGTAAAGGAATGTTCGGTCGTAACCATTAGATCACCATTACATCACCATTGTATCACAGTTATAAATGGGCTAACGCCCTGGTGCAGCCGACCCCCCTTTTAGGGTAATCTGCGACAGAAGGCTAGGTGTGACCTGGCTTTGACCTTCCTTTATAAATTGTAGGGTCCGTGGTGTGCACTGCATGTCCTTAGGTCACTCAGGAACCCTTCTTTTCTGAATAAATGACAAGACATTGGAACATCTCCTGATCTGTTCAGTCACAGATGAGGTTGAGTTCCGTGAAAATGGGGGACCCCTATATCCAGAGGTTTATCATCATCTTTCCCGTGGTTTACAAGAACTTGGAATGGATTCTGGGTACTTTGTAAATTAAAGCAACCCCACTTGAACCTCACCATAGATTATTGTTGGTAGCAGGACTCATTCCCAGATGGCCTAAGGAAAAATCTGGCTAGGGAAATATCATTAGAAATATTGCGGCCCTACTTGGGCGCCTGCAGCTGAACAGTGTTTGGCCGGGGCTGCCTTCGAAAGCTGCAAAGGACATGCCATGAGGTGCTTGCAGAGGCGGGCCACGGCCTTGGTTCGTAGCCTTCGGAAGCTGCAGCGGAGGGTTTTGAGCTTTTGAGGCTTTTAAATGTGCCACGTAGCGGTTTCGAAACCGAATAGAAACAGTTTGCGGGGCCTAGGGGCTCAAAAGCTGCAGCGATAGTTTTAAGCTTTTGAGGCTTTTAAAGGGTGCCTAAAACGTGCCACGTAGCAGTTTCGAAACCCAATAGCAACAGTTTGTGGGGCCTACAGGCTCAAAAGCTGCAGCGCAGAGTTTCAAGCTTTTGAGGCTTTTAAAGGGCGCTTAAAACGTGCCACGTAGCAGTTTCGAAACCCAATAGAAACAGTTTGCGGGGCCTACAGTCTCAAAAGCTGCAATGCAGGGTTTTAAGCTTTTGATGCTTTTAAACGGTGCTTAAAACGTGCCACGTAGCAGTTTCGAAACCCCATAGAAACAGGTTGCGGGGCCTAGGAGGTACCATGGTGCCGTATAGACAAGACTTCGAAAGCTGCAGCGGATGGTTTGAAGCTTGGTTTGAAAGGGTTTGGAAAACCTTGCAGTGTTTTGGCAGCGTACTTCGGCCGGGGCTGCCTTTGAAAGCTGTAGAGAACGTGCCATGAGGTGCTTGCAGAGGCGGGCAACGGCCCTGGTTCGTAGCTTTCGAAAGCTGCAGCGGAGGGTTTTTTGAGCTTTTGAGGCTTTCAAAGGGTGCTTGAAATGTGCCACGCAGCAGTTTCGAAACCCAAGTGAAACAGTTTGCAGGGCCTAAGGGCAGTGTACTTGGGCCATGGTGCTTGCAGAGGGGTCCATAGTGCTTGCGGGCTTGACTTGGCACATCTTGGCACCATCCTTCGGCCCTGGTTGGCGGCCTTCAAAAGGTGCAGCGGAGCGTTGTAAGGGCTGCTAAAACGTGCGACGTAGCAGTTTCGAAAGCCGATAGAAACAGCTTTGCGGGACCCATTGCGGTCCTACTTGGGCGTCTGCCGCTGAAGCTGCACCAATTTCGCAACCATTGGCAAAAAACGGAAGCTGCAGCCCTTGGCAGCCAAAGCTGGCACTGGTGGAGCCACAGCCCATGCCGCACACCTACGGTGATCCCAGGCGCCGCCCCGCGTAGGCCAAGGCTAGGCAGGGGTCGGCGGATATCACTATTATATGGCAATTGGATGCAATTGGTAAGTAAATGGTAATCATATTGTATAGGTGAAAGATGATGAAGGATGAAGGATAAAGGATGAATGTCCACCATTTTCGGCATGACAGAGGTATCCCTCGCCATGAAGCTTCTGACATCTGCCAAGGCCAAGGCCAAGGCGGGACAGTGGCGTCAGTGATTGCTATGGAAAATCGCCGAATTTTAATGGGGACAAGATCTAGACATGGGGAAACAAATTTCACAGCTTCGTGAAATCACCTTAAGCGTCAAAATGGCGATGTCTTTTCTATCCTTTTAGGACCCCTGTATGCAACACAGAGGATGACCCGACCAATAAGAGCAAAAGTAGCACCTTGAGGTCGGTCAACTCACAAACTTGCTTTGCCCTTACCTTTTGGCAGTTTGATTGCTTGATTTTCCGTCTCAAAAAAATTGGGTTACATCCCAGAGAGTCTGGGTCGACTCAACGTTTTCCTGTGGAGCAGTTTTCCATTTCCAGTCCACGTGTCCAGAGGCTAAAGCTGCAAGCGCGAACAAGACCGTGGGCAAAAGTTCCAAGATGAAAACTGCAGAGCCTGGCAAAGCGGGCAAGCGAATGTACCTCGGTTTTTCTTTTTGTGTGTTGGTCAGATTACTGGATATTACTGGAGATTTCTGCAGATCATGGCACGCGATAATACAAGATATCCATCATGTCCTCCGTCCTCCCAGCATCTCAAAGGCCCTTGCTTCTCCGAAAAGGCTCAACAGCGGCCTCCAAGTGCGACTTCCGGGCCTGGACAGCTTTTGACATACCCTGTATGATGATCAGAATCCATTATGGGAATCCCTAATAACTAACATGAAGCAAGTACAATGGAATGACAGGGTTTGGAGTTTTGAATACTGCTCACCTGTTTTCGTTTTGAAGCATTTAGTAGTTGCCTTGTGATGCGTGCAGCTCATTTGGCGCAGCTGTGTCGCAAGCGACGCTTGCGAGGTATCAAGGCGTTTCTCCCTTGAAATCCTCTGGCAAGTGGCAAGCCAGCTATCAGGTGGCTTGGCAGATATTCCAGGTGGAGACAAAGAACGATGACAGCGGCTCATATGGAGGTTTCCTAAAGTACGGGTACCCCCAAATCATCCATTTTCGTAGGATTATCCATTGTAAATTATCCATTTGGGGTACCCCTATTTTAGGAAACCTCCATATAGTTGGTTCTATTTTTTTTACCTACTTAGTAGCTGGAATGTACATCCAGGGGATCTGAAGTCATTTTTCCTCCCCTCGACGCCCCTGAGGGCAAATATTTGGGCTCCTTCGACACAGCACCTCTGTCGCAAGTGGATGGCAATTTGATGCAATTTGGCAATGAGGTTGGTGTTCAGGTCATCTTATGTTGTATGATCTGTACAATGATTTAAGGCTGCCAGGGTTTTCCTGATTCAATCTGAACTGAGCCATGCTCGAAAGATCCTCATTCCGAGGAGCTGAAAGCTGCAAAAGCTGTCAGAGATGCCGCCGAAGCAGCCGAGAGCAAGGGCAAAGGAAAGAAGGCTCCTCCTGGACTCGTCCTGTTTGAAACATTTCCCGATTACTCAAGGACGATTTGCAGCTTGTCAAGTAAAAAATAACACAAGAACAAACTGTAGTAAAGTATCATGTTATTTTCAATTGTTCATCATTTGTCCATCAGTTTTCCATCATTTTTCCATCATTTGTCCATCATTTGTCCGTATGTTCCGTCCCCATTTTCTGAATGGTTCATAGAATTGGATGATGGGAAAATTTACAGGAAAGCCCTATATTTGATGATAAAAACCATGGTTTCCTGTAAATTTTCCCTTAAACCAATCCATTGAATGGTTGGTGGCCCAGAGATTTCTGCCACGCCACAGGCTGCCGCCAGCGCGGCCTCCGGCATGGCGCGCACGGTAGCGAGCCGCGGAGCTGAAGCGAGCGGCTCGTCCTCGCGAGGCGGTGCGGTCCGAAAAATGGCAGGGGAGACACATGAACACATCAATTGATATTTATGGATCTTTAATGGATCTTTAATGGATCTTTAATGGGTATTTAATGGATATTTATGGATATTTAATGGGTATTTATGGGTATTTATGGGTAATTATGGATATTTATGGATTTTTATGGATATTTATGGATATTCATGGATTTTTATGGATATTTAATGGATATTTAATTGACCTCTATGGATATTTATGGGTATTTATCGATATTTATGGATATTTATGGATATTTATGGATATTTAATGGATATTTAATGGATCTTTAATGGATATTTATGGGTATTTTTGGATATTTATTGATATTTATGGATATTTATGGATATTAAATGGATCTTTAATGGATCTTTAATGGATCTTTTATGGATATTTAATAGATATTTATGGATTTTTTTGGGTATTTAATGGATATTTTTTAGATCTTTATGGATATTTAATGGATCTTTAATGGATATCTAATGGGTATTTAATGGATATTTATGGATATTTAATGGATATTTACGGTCCTTTATGGATATTTATGGGTATTTATGGATATTTTTGGGTATTTAATGGATATTTTTTAGATCTTTATGGATATTTAATGGATCTTTAATGGATATCTAATGGGTATTTAATGGATATTTATGGATATTTAATGGATATTTACGGTCCTTTATGGATATTTATGGGTATTTATGGATATTTTTGGGTATTTAATGGATATTTTTTAGATCTTTATGGATATTTAATGGATCTTTAATGGATCTTTAATGGAGCTTTAGTGGATATTTTATGGATATTTTATGGATCTTTAATGGATCTTTAATGGATCTTTAATGGATATATGGATATTTTATGGATCTTTAATGGATCTTTAATGGATCTTTAATGGATCTTTAATGGATATTTATGGATATTTTATGGATATTTTTTAGATCTTTATGGATATTTAATGGATCTTTAATGGATATCTAATGGATATTTAATGGATGGATATTTTATGGATCTTTTATGGTTCTTTAATGGTTCTTTAATGGATCTTTAATGGATCTTTAATGGATATTTATTGATATTTTATGGATCTTTAATGGATCTTTAATGGATCTTTAATGGTTCTTTAATGGATCTTTAATGGATCTTTAATGGATATTTAATGGATCTTTAATGGATCTTTAATGGATCTTTAATGGATCTTTAGTGGATCTTTAAAGAATATTTAATGGATTTTTAATGGATATTTAATGGATATTTATGGATATTTTATGGATTTTTAATGGATATTTATGGTTATTTTTGGATATTTTATGGATTTTTTATGGTAACTTACAGGATATAAATGGATTTATTGTTTGCCCAGAAGAACATGAATTGATAACTCTTGAATACAATTGATATGAATTGGATCACGTCTTGATGAATGGCAAAAACTCTGGAATCTCTCGTAGAAAATCACTTCCCCACATGTCTTGACATGCTTTGGTGCTTCATCAACGAGGGCTCTGCGAAATTAAAGTCCTGTAAGGGTCCACGAAACCCCGTTTTCCAAAATTACCTCATTTTCGCATTCTCATAGCTGCGTGCAGGCAAGCGCAAGCGAGAAGAGATGGAAGAGGGAGGGGATCCATATGTGTTTTGCCTGCATAAAATCATTTTCGGTGTGTGATCTCATACCAACTTCTGTTCAGGAGTTCCATCGAAGGAGGAAACAAGTAATGCTGCGTCGGAGATGCATAGACCCCTCTCCCCCACGGGTTATTGATCCAAATCTAAGGCTGATTACGCGACTTGGCCTGTATAAGAAGGGGGAGAGTGGTGGCGGACCATCATGTAAATGGATTCTATAGACAATGGACGCAGGACGTAGGAGATGTGATGCAGCCACTGTTGGTACAAAATATTGTTACCCTATCTTTTGAAACACTCTTGGCAGGGCCACAGGGCAAGAAGTACCAGAGGCTTTCACTGCAAATCATGGTGAAAAAATGTGATTGAGTTCTGCTCAAGACCCATTTAGCATTCAGGTAAGCAGAAAAATCAACTGCTGCAGCACTGTCCAAAGAAATACTGGAGTGGGCACCCAAAAGCGACCAAGCGTATGCGATGCACCAGCCCATTCTGCCACTTCGAATGCCGGACAGGCTATCTCCTAGACTACAACATGCTTCCGACATGCTTCCAACACGTCAGCAAGAAATCGACAGAAAACAACTGATAAATCCTTTCAAAACTATGCAACGCAGCGGCGCCATGCTTTGCCATTCTTGTGCTTCATGAATTACGATGCAGATGTTCTGATAATTGGTGCGGGATTGGCTGGTCTAACCGCTGCTCGGCTTTTGCGGGTCTATGGCATTAAGGCTCTGGTGCTTGAGGCACGAGGCAGGTTGGGTGGACGTGCAAATTCCATCCAGCTGGAGGGCAACGGTTTGTCTCCAGAGGTGGTTGAGGAGGGATGCAACTATCTCCATGGCTGCAACATGCAGCACCCCTTGTTCCTCCTCGCAGCTCGTTTGGGGATCCCAAGCGCGATAGCTGCTGGCGATTTTGGCTGCCAATATGGCGGCTGGGAATCTGTGGAAGTGGCAGAATGGCACGACTGCACCACTGGAGAGGAGATTCCTATGGAGGAAATTCTGGATGCGACGCTTCTGTTGCAGCAAGTCACCTACGGCATGGCTGTCCTGGCACGGGAGGCTGACCGAGCCAATCCCACAGCTGAGGTGCTTTTTGAGCATGCCCTGCAAGACGTCTTGCAGAGACGAATGGCAGCCAAACGGCGCAAGTCGGCCACTTTGACGTCAAGGGAAAGGGAACTACTCTACAAAATTCGAGGTCGCCATTTTGGGTATGTGGCTCCATGCTCGCGCATGCCACCGACCATGATGGTGATGCACAACTCACCAAGGCGCGCCACCCAAGTATTTCAGGATGGGCACTGGCCACACAGTGAGGAGGGTCTCAAGGAGGGCATGTTACGCTTGTGGCAAAGGAAATTCGAAGTCATTCAAAGCCTTCCAGTGGGTGCCCACGCTGCTGTGGTTCAAGAGCCTGAAGATGACATGGAAGATCGTTTGTTGCTGGGTGGAGGTTTCCGGACCTTCATCGATTGCCTGGCAGAACATGTAGAGATACATCTAAATGATCCAGTCAAGCAGGTGGTGCAAGATGACAGTTTCGTCAAGATGACCTTGCTGTCGGGCAACTCCTTCTGTGCCCGCTTTGGCATAGTGACAGTGCCTTCGGGAGTTTTAGCAGAGCTTCATCCTGAGAGTCAGATCAAATTTCAGCCACCTTTACCTTTGGAGAAACTCATGGCCATTAAAAGGCTTTCAATTCCTCAGTGCGGTGCTTGCACCCATGAGAAGGTCCTTTTACGATGGACAGCCATGGATCCCTTCGTTTGCAAGAAGTTGAATCCACAGGGGGCAGCTCTCCAGTTCGAAACAACTGATGCTCGATTTCACTTCCTGAACCTTCACAAATATGGTCGTAGTGGTCAGCTTCTTTGTCACATTTGGGGCGATGCCCAGTGGGAAGCACATCAACACTTGAAGGACGAAGAAGTGGTTCTTGAGGTGGTGAAAGGGCTACGTGCCATGTTTGCCACAGACCAGGACTTGATCTCTTTTCCGCCACTTTGGAAGGTCACACGTTGGTCCTTGGATCCCTTTGCACTGGGAGCCTACACTGAGTTCCAAGATGTCCTGGCCTCTGAAGAGGACCGAGACATCTACATGCGCAGCGAGGGCCGTTTGCTTTTTGCTGGAGAAGGTGCTATCCCTGGAGATGATGGGGCGCAATGTACCCATGGAGCAGTTCTGTCAGGTGCCAGTGCGGCTATGACGGTGCTGGGCAGAGATATGGGCGTGACAGATCAAGAACCTGAGCATTTGGCGGATCTGCGGGGCGATGGGCCCTTGGGTTTCAATGTCGCAGCTCTGGTGGAGGTCTTGGCTACGGGTCATGCACGGTCAACCAAAAGGCAGCGCGTTGAAATGAGTGTCAGCTGGGAAGGAGGAATTATGATCATAACTTTCATGAATGTCATTGATGTCATTGAAGGTCAATGATTGATGGATGGATTGCACTATGTATGCTTGTGTATGAATGACAAACTGGCATGGTGAGCTTATCCCAAAGTCGCAGCCAAGACATCCAGGCTGGCAAGGCGAAGTCGACAATGGCTGTGGACCGCATTCATTAACCATCCGTTTTGGTTGAAAAAATCCTCCAAGATGCCCCAGGGCCCCCAGCAGATCCCCAGCAGAAGGGCTGCGGCAGAAAGGGTATCCATGGTATTCCATGGTTATCCCAGCTAAGGAGACCTTCGAAGGGGCCCAACTGGATCTCACCGACTCGCCTTTGCACACCATTCAGTGGGCGCGGGTGATTTTGGATGAGGCAGATGAGTTGCGGCACGTTGCGGCCGCACGGAAGCCACGCGTGGCTGTTGTGACCTGAATGTTGGGGCCACGTTTGGACCCTTTTAGGATTTCAGTGGTTGTTTATTGAACATGTTAGGGTAAAGAAACACATTTCAATGCATTTCATATTTTCCGATTTTTTTTTCAACGATTGAAGGCCGTTTCATAGGTTTTCCATGGTTTTCCAGTATACTGTATACCCATCGTATACCCCATATTCAGAGTAACCCAAGCAATGCGATGTTTGGGATCGCCACAATTGAGCTCCTGACAGCATGAAGCTCTGCAGGCGCATCGCATCAAGGGCCGAACCAATAGCACTGCACTGGCAGCTTATGCTCTGCAGACGCAAAAGGGCTACAAGATACTTGACCGCATTTGATTTATATAAACAAAACAGGCAAGAAATTCACATCATCCTCGGCTGGCAAAGACATGAAGGTTTTGGAATGCTTTGCCACCATTCTGAATTTGAACATTTTGAACAACTTTGTGGATTCTAGATCTTTCTTCTACAGTGGGACGTATGGTCCACCCAACCTCCTGAGCCTGTTATAGCTGGTTGAGGTGGTGCTTGACTGGAACACCTTTGCAGAATCGCGTGGGTGAGCTGTATTCTTTGATCCGTATCCTGTCAGAAATGTTGTGAAACACGAAGCCAGCCGCTGTTGAGAGATGTCCATAAGGAGATATAAGGAGCACAGAAGTAGATGTTATGATGTTAGGGCAGGAGGTGAGTTGCTTTTCTTTGCTGATTTTCTTTGAGATTTGTGGAGGCCATGAGTGGAATTGCCTGGCATTGTAGTTCGAGGCAACCAAAAGAAAACTCCGAGGCTTCCTCCGCGTTCGACCATATGCATTCTACTATTGCAAAAAGCAGGTGGGGAAGAGGACTGTGAAGGACAAGCAAATAGCCTGACAGTTTCATCTCCAAATTTCTTGACACCTGTCATGGTTGCTTCAGGGATGCAAGTGCGAATGCGCCTGCTTCATGCGTGATCGCTACTGTCCCAACTGTGGCCACGTGCGATTTATGTGCCTTGGACCATTATCGAAGTTCCTACCACAGGGGGAACATGGGGAGAGTAGTGCTCAAGCTTGAATGATGAAGAGGAGAGCCGCCACCATTTTCCGGATTCATTCCACACCCTGCTCATTTTATTCCTCTAGCAGCCATTTGCCAAGTCTATTTGAGTGAGTGAGATGTTTAGATTACATAGACAAGTCTTGAGAATTTGCAAACTTCGCAGCATCAATGTTAAACATGGGGCATATCGTTCAGAGGAGCTTTTCACTTCCCTTCTCCTGCAGTGTTTGTGGCAAATGAGGCACTACTCAAGCTTCAAGAAGGATGTGCTAGAGTCCCAGCATTACGGGGGTGGGATGTTGGTTAAAGCTTCAGTGCTGCTTCCTGAACCAATTAGTGCTCGTTGCTGGTTTGGCAGTTCATGGACCTATCCCTGATCAACTGGACATCATGGCAACATTCCCAGGAAAACCCCCGTAAAAGGCACGCCGCAGAACTGCCACTGAGGTCCAATCCCATCATCAAATATGGATATATGGGTGCTGGCAAGGTTGGCTTCCAGAAGCTTCGCCAAGCCTTTTGGCCAGATTGCTTGAGTTTCTGCTGGGCGAATTTTTGGTTGTGCAAATCAGCGAGAAAAGCTGTGAAGTCTCCATTTTGTTCGCAAAATGGTAAGCTGTAATGGTTTTTCGGTCGTGTGAGTTTGCTCCAAAAATTCCAAAAGCCAACAACATTGGCACAGCCTGTGTCGCCTTTTTTTTCGGCGTCATGGCTCAAGGACATTTTATGATATCTAATACACATAGATACTACATAATAAACTAATAGATACTACATAATATCAACATAATACACATAATCAACTAAGGACATTCTGCAAAAGTGCATGTTGCGACGCACCAAAGAAGAGCGCAAGGCAGATCTGCAGCTGCCACCGATCAAGGCCACGGTTCCAAAAAGCGCAACGGGAGGGCACGGGGAAGATGAGCCATTTTCCATGTTGGTTGAAGATGGGGTACATGTGGGATAATGTGGGCATTGCCAACTTGGATGGTTTCAAATTGGATGGTTAAGTGCTGAAGAGTAAAGCAGATTAGTTAAGATTGTGGTCCATTGCCACACCATTTTTGAGCCATAGCTTCAAACCGGACTGGATTGGGCATGTCTCTTTGGCCAATCTCTGAGTCAAAGTCACAGGGCCAGTTGCTGTTTCTTCGCAGGTGTGCATCAGAAAGGACAAGCTCTCCAAGCAGGAGCAACACGTGGTTGAGATCGGTTGAGCTGGGCTTACATGTGGAGCCCAAGTTAGAGCCCAGTCAACAGCCATGCTAGCAACAAAGGATGAACCAATTACTTGTATTTACTTATCAATTTCTGGGAAATTTGAGACCTTAGAGATCATCAGATGATCCTTCATCTTTGAGGTGGACAGACTTGAACCGTTTTATCCTAGCCTTGGGAGTGGCCACCTCCTCCAAAGGAGACAGACTTCTACTCGAGTATCTACATGCAGTCGCATGGCTGCAGCGGTGTGCTGTGCCTTTCTCACCTGTGTTTTGTTGTTTTCCTGACTAGTGGAGCTTGCTATCTGGTTGAGGGAACGGGTAGCCAAGGTCTTGCGCCTCTTGGCAGCAATCGGGAGCCTGTCAATTGCATTTCAGGAATCTACAGAAGTAGTGAAGTGTCTAGATGCGTGGATGGAAGGACGGACGGACAGATGGACAGATACTCAGATAAATACATGGATAGATATAGCTAGAAGCAAGTAGTTTGTATTGGGACTGTGATGCTCAGAATCAGTGGAAGTCAGAGATTGTGGAACTTTGAGGTGAAGTTTGACACATTCGTTCACTCTGGAACAGTTCTGCATCTGGGCGGCTGCGGCTGTAGGATTGTCTTCTTCTGGCCTAGAGAGGGTGGGAGCATCCTCTGCAGGACATATGGGACCAAGTGAACCTTTGTGTAACATCGACATGATAAGCTTTCCAGAGACACATCTCATTTTCCATTTGGAGGTTTCCTAAAATGGGGGCACCCCCAAATCATCCATTTTAATAGATGTTGCATTATACTTGAAGTTGCATCGGCATGGCAAGGAACTCATGACCTGAACATTGATTGCATGTTGTGACCGCTGGCATTTGGCCGACAACCATAGGCCTTACGCCATACTGTGCTACGCTATCGCACCGGAAAATGGCCGTTGCTTGAACCGACTGCATTCGGTTTCTTCAGTGGCACCGGAGCCTGCCTGATCCAGCTGCGCCGCACTCCTGCTGCTGCTTTAGGTTTTTGCACGGTGGATTTTGTCTAGGTTCTTGTGATTGTGACCGGTGATCCTTGCGGACCTCCTTGCAACGATCCCAAAGAGCTAAGATACGATCCTTCTCCTGATTTTCATTGTTGGCTGGCACGCGTCTCCGACTGTGTGGATTGGGGGACGAATTCAAACCTTTTTTGCGATCCTTTTTTTGCAATTCGTGTTTCATCTCCGAGATTGCGGAGGACTCCTTCGACCCTGTCTAAGGCAAGATGTCCGAGGAGAAAGACCAAAATGGCGGAGCTTGGAGCAAGGTTCCGACGTGGGACGGGTCACCTCAGACCTGGCGAAGTTTCCAGAGAGAGATGATGTGGTGGCAGTCCGCTTTGGACCTTGAATCAACGAAGAAGTACAACCTGGCTGCAAGATGGCTTTTACGCCAGAGCGGTGTGGTGAGACAGAGAGGAGAAGAGTTCACCCCTGACGAGCTGGCTTACCAGAAAGAAGTCAGGGGACCAGACCCAGTAGATGGACAAGGTGAGATTGTGATAACTCCTGAAGACCCGCTGTCAGGTGTGAAAAAGCTGATGAAAGCTCTAGAGGGCATCAATGGACGCACGACCTTGGACAAGCGTGGAGAACTGCGCAACCTTTTCTACATTGACTTGAAGCGTCGTGGAGGTGAAAGGATTTCAGAGTTCAGCACACGTTTTAGGACTATGCTGGCAGATTTGCGTGCCGAAGGTGTCACGCTGCCCCCTGGTGAGATTGGATGGTTTTACAAGCAAAAGCTTGGCCTTGACTCTCTCAGGTTGCAGTTGTTGGAAACGGCATTGGCCGGAGCTGAGGGCTATGAGGAGACGGAGCGTGAGGTGTTAAGGTTATTCAAAGACCTTCATTTCCAAGACCCCCTCATGCGAAAGACTGGAATGGCTGATACTGGTCAAAGGTCTCCCTTGCTGAACCGTTTCCTGAATCAAACTGCAACTGGCAGCAGACCTCCTTCCTATGCACCTTCTACAGCTAGCTCTGCTCAGAGGACATTCAGGTCTTCCGCGTCATCTGCGACGTCCCAAAGATCTGTGCAACCGTTTCGGAAGTTTGCACCTGGTCAGAAGCATGTGATGGTTTCTGAGGCTGAAGACCCTGAGGTTGCTGATGACCCTCAGGATGAAGCGGATGGAGATGATGATGCGGGTGGCCAAGATCTTGAAGAGGTCTTGAAATGTGAGGCTGAAGCCCTTGCTGCTGAACTTGACGATGCTGCTGAGCTGGGGATAGACCCAGATACCCTTGCTGAGGTAGAAAACACGGTTGAAACAGCAGCCGAAGCCCTTGTCACTATGAAAGAAGCTCGTACGAAGCTTGCAGAGGTTCGTCGTGACCGTGGTTACGGCCGTACTGCACTTGCCAATGGAAAGAGAAAGGACCACCAGTCCAAGAAGCAGAAAAGCAATTGTTTCGATTGCGGCTTGGCAGGACACTGGGCAGGAGACGCTGAATGCAAAAAGCCTGGAATGAAACTTGGCCGAAAGCCAAAACAAGTCCAGATAGCAGAAACCATGAATACAGAGCACCAGGTGGATGAAACTGCAGTTGAAGATGGAGCTCATGAAATCTTGACGGTGGCTGTGCGACCTTTGTCTCATTCCTTGGCTGTGGCTTTGGAGGCGTCTCACAACAAGCCCAAAGAGGTGGACGTGGCTGTCGTTGGCCTCACTGCTGACAAAAGATTGGTTGGAGCACTCGATTCAGCTTGCAATCGCACATGCACGGGACCAGACTGGCTTCGTGGCTACTTGCAATGTCTTAGAAGTGCTCCCAGTGATGTTCAAAATTTGGTGAAATCTCAGACTGAGCATGAAACGTTCAGGTTTGGCAACGGTGGGACGAAGATCTCGCTGGAACGATGGCGACTGCCAACCGTCATCGGGGGCCAAGTCATTTGCTTCTGGGTTTCTCTGGTAGATGTACCTTCTCTTGGACTTTTATACTTGGAAGAGATTTTTTGGAAGCAGTTGGAGCTGATATTTCATTTTTGCGTCGTGAGATGCGTTGTGAACATTTGGATGGGCATCCCATTGCACTCAAACAACTTTCTGCAGGTCATTACCTTCTGCCCTTGGTGCCTTCAAGCTGGCCTGCGGTGGGGGATCACAGATGGAGGAAACTAGGTCCAGATCAAGTCGTTGAGCTGCAGATGAGTGCAAAGCAGTGGCTGTCTCAATTTTTTCGTTTGAAAGGTTCACAGGCGCATGAGGTTTCTCCGCATGACCACATGTTGACAGAGAAGAGTTTGCAAGTTGGAAATTTGGTATGCACAGTCATGACGACTGGAACTTCAATGCGCATGGCTCAAGCACCAACTATGCGCTCTCCTTCTTTGAAGTTGGCGCTGACGTCAACATCCTCTCCTACCAGGAAATCTTCCAGCCCTTCGAGATCCTCTGCTCTGACGGTGAAAAGTGATGGACGCACAGCCAGTGCGAAAGCAAGTGGGAAGATGGCGCCGATTCGTTATGCGCCTCAAGGAAAGGGCTCTCTGGGCCGCAAGGGGCGTTCTTCTGTGGGTTTTGCAAAAGCCTTTCTTGCGCTGGCTGCCCTTGCCGTATCCAGCCACGGCCTCAGTGGAAAAATGGATCACACAATGCAAGAGCCAAGTGCAGGGCAAGGCGTTCCCCGCAAGGCACTTCCAGAAGGCACTGGCCCAGAACCTGTTCACCATGGCCAACTTGGGAGAATGTGTACACCTTCGCAATCGCCTTGGACTTCAGACGGCGTTTTGCGAGGACCCAATGTTGGACGGCATGCTGGAAGGGATGGCTCTCAAGGGGCTCTCCAAGCGCCTGAAGAATGCTGCTCAGGCGGAAGCGCTGGAAGCCGCTCAGAAGGCCGGGTCTTCGGCCAAGAGAGAACAAGAGGCCCGAACTTTGATTGGACCAAAAGGAGGGTTGCCAACCTTGAGAAGAGACCTCCTGAAGCTGGCTGCCTTGCTGCACGTGGAGGTGGACGAAAAGGACACTGTGGACAACATCAAGACCAAGGTCCGTCCGATGGTGGAAATCCTGAAGAGCAAGCCACAGCCTCCTGTGGCAGTCAAATCAGCAGCCAAGCCGAAAGGGGCCATTCCCAAAAGTGCAGCTCGAGATGCGAGCGCCTCATCAATGTCTGCAGAAAGCAGGCCTCTGACCCAGATCACCGACCGCCAAGCAGAGATGTGGGATCAGATGCAAAGAATGGCGCAAGAACTTCAGCAACTACGAGACATGGTTCCTACAGGAGCAGTGCCAATTTCCGTCGACCTGACGGCCATGGATGTGAAATCAGAGCCAATGGAGATGGAGCTGACGGAGGAAGAGATGCGTCATGCTCAAGAGGCTTGTGCGGAGGAAAGATTGGCAAGGAAATATGGAACCAGCGATCGTCAACAGCTGGAGATGGAGGGAATCGAGATCAGCGACGACGACTAGAGCCTGGCCTGATCAATGAGTTTACCATCAACCAGACTGTCAAGAAAGGCCAAGCTCAGATGATTGCACAAGCTTGGAATCGGCATGAAACAGAGCGTCTCCGCACATCATGGGGCCCTCGCAAGATTCACCAAGCTTTGATTGCTGATTTTGAAGATGAGATGAAGAGCTTTGTGACTGATGAGATCTTTATCCAACCCTTGAACCTCGCTCATTCGTCCTATGCACTTGGCGACTCCAACGAGGTTTTGGAAAATGCCCAGGTTTCAAAGAATGTGTTGATGCCTGAGAATGCCAAAGCTTCAAAGAATGTGCAGTTGCCTGAGAATGCCAAAGTTTCAAAGAATGTGCTAGTGCCTGACGATGCAGAGCTCCCAAAGAATGACCTCAAACCATTTCTGACGGAAGTGTTCACTACCTCTCAGAACGTGACCAAGGAAGCTGTGCGTCGTGGCCATCAAGTTGGGGACCCACTCAGCCTTGATACAGGCTGGAACTTTCTCATTCCATCTCATCGTGAAGCTGCGTTGAAAAAGATCCGAGAAGAGAAGCCTTACTGTGTGGTGCTGGCTTTTCCATGTGGACCGTTTAGTCCGTTGCAGCGGTTCAATCAAACACATCCTGAACGCCATGCAGTTCGACTTCAAGAAGGTCGAGTTCTCATGGACTTTGCAATTGAGGTTGCTGAACTTCAGATGCGTGGTGGACGGCATTGCATTCTTGAAAACCCCAAGCCCAGCGGCGCTTGGAGTGAACCCGCCATGCAGAAGTTCCTTGAGGAGTTCGAGATCTACGTTTCCAATTTTGATCAGTGCCGTTTCAACCTGCGCAACATTGAAGGCTTCCTTCACAAGAAGCCCACTCGCATTGCAACATCAAGCTCAAAGGTCAACTTGGAATTGGAAGGACATGTTTGCAGGCGCGACCATTTCCACGCTCCAGTTCTTGGTGGCTCCAAGGTGACTGCCCGTGCGGGCATCTACCCGAAGCCCTTGGCTCGTGCCTTGGTAAGGGGCCTGGAGAGACAATTTGATAGCGATTTTGCAGTGCGTGAGGTCTTTGCAGTGGATGGAGCTGATGATGATGCGGAGGAGGAATTGGCCTTCGAGGGTGCTGGATTTTTGAATCCTCAAGGCAATGAAGATGGTTCAGATGTGGATGAGCCGGACGAGAAGGACGGCAAGACTGTTGCGATTCCAGCCGGAGTCCGAGCAGCCGTTTTGAGGCTGCACCAGAACACTGGTCATCGATCTGGGAAGCGCTTGGCGCGAGCTCTTGCAATTGCTGGAGCGCCTTCTGAGGCCATTCTGGCTGCCAAACAACTGAAGTGCGCCGTATGCCAAGAGCAGAGACCGCCCAGAGCTAGAAGACCTGCGTCCTTGCCTTTGCCGAAAGATATGGGTGATCAGTTGCATGTTGATCTCATTGAGGTTGAGGACGTGAGGGAGACCAGGTTTTACATGGCACATGGCACTGATTTTGCAACGCGTTTTCAACTGGCCGAGGTTTTGCCCGACAAATCTACCAAGTCTGTGATCAAGTTTTTGGATAGATGGCTGGCTGTTTTTGGCCCACCTAGGGTGATGGTTGCAGATCAGGGTCGTGAATTTGTTAGCTGGGAAATGGAAGAATGGGCAAGTGCACATTCAGTTCTTTTGCATCACATTGCAGTGCAAGCTCCCTGGCAAAACGGAGTTGCTGAGAGAAGCGGTGGAATCCTCAAAACAATTCTGTCTGCAGTAATTGCTTCTCAAGGAGTTTGCGGTGCAGAAGAAATGCAGTCTGCACTTTCCGAAAGTGTTGCTGCCTACAATGGCGACATCAACGAGCTTGGAACTTCACCATACCAGGCGGCTATTGGGAAACAGCCTAGAATGATTGGTGATGTGCTGGGGGGAATCCAAACACGTCTTTCAGAACACGGCCTTCTGGAATCAAAACCTTCTTTGGCTAGACAATTGGCTATGAGGGAGGTGGCAAAAGTGGCGATCACACGCCTACATTTTTCCAAAGGGCTTCCCAGAGCCGAATTGGCTAGGTCTCGCAATCCCACCATTGAGAATGTGCCTGAGCCTGGAAGCATTTGCTACTTTTACAGGCCCCTGCGATACAACAACAAGACGAACCCCAGCAAGAAAAAGCTCACCTTGAAAAGATGGCATGGGCCGGCATTGTTAGTGGCCTTGGAGGGGACATCATCAGCCTTCATGTCCTACAAGGGGCAACTTACAAAATGCGCCCTGGAGCACGTGAGATTGGCATCTTCAATGGAACAGATAGCAGCTGAGAATTGGCGTGAAGCAATTGATGAAGTTGTTGAAGCGGCTCAACACGATTTGACTTTGCGTGGAGCTGCATTTGCCAGTGCGCCGCCTGAACCCAACGATGGACTTCGAACGGGTGAGGTGCCGGATCAATCTGTTGTCAATCCCAGCACTCCTGCCTTCTTGCCTTCCATTGCTCCCGGAACACCTGGAGTGGTTGCAGCTGATGCTTCACATGGAGGAGATTTGCCTCCTATACAGCCCCAAGAACTTGCAGGAGCTCTGATGCAAGCTGCCGCCGTTCCTGTTCCTGATTCTACTGTGCCCTCAGCAGTTTCTTCAAGGCGAGGCAGCATTGTCTCAGGGGATGCGCTGCCTTCAATTTCACGGAAGAGAGCATCGAGCTTGCCAGCTTCCACAAGAAGTGTTCTTGAAGGACCGATTGAAAAGGCTCAGCGACTAGCTGCCCCTGCTGGTGTCAAACGAGCACCTGAAGTGTCTGCCGAATCCTTACAAGCTGGTGAAGCGGAAACTCCAGTCCCTGTGTCTGATGGAGGAAAGTTGTTCGACTGCAATGTGGTCTCCAAGGAAGACGTGCTCGCCAGTCTTGGAGATCCTCATGTGCACCCTCTGGTGCACCTGTATCATCAAGCTTGTATCGACAGACAGCAGCCCCTGGAATGCCGTGTGGATGACCATGGATCCTGGGATGGACGTTGGCCATTGCCGTCCAAAGGAGAATGGCATCTACATGAACGTCTTGGAATGATGTGGCCTAAGGGCCAAGTTGAACTTCATGCTGACGAACATGAGATAGCTGCTGTTCAGGCTGGGAGACAGGAGTTCTTTTGGAACGCCATGGATGAAGCTGCCAAGAAGGCTTTCACAGAAGCTGCCAAAGATGCTTGGCAGATCTGGCCTGACAACAATGCGGTGGACATTTTGTCCAAAGATGAATGCGTTGCCATCCGACAGCGATTGGCCAGGAACAACGAGAAGCACAAAATCTTGACCCCTCGCTACGTGTTCACAGACAAGAACGAGCCTTTGAGAACAACGGCGAATCCTCTTCCACTACGAGCTCGAGCCAGAATTGTGGTCCCTGGATTTAAGGACCTACTGGCCTACACTTTGAGAAAGGATGCTCCCACAGCATCGAGAGTGAGCCAACACTTTTTGCTGACTCTCACTGCAAGCTTCAATGTGAAGAAGATGGGTAGAAAACGAGCTTGGCGTTTGTTGGCTGCGGATATCAAGTCTGCCTTTATGAAGGGCGAGTTCTTTGACGAAGATCGAGAGCTTTACATGGAGAATGTCCGCAATCCCAACGAACCACAACTTCCTTTTCCAGATCTTGTGCGTGTGAAGAAGGGCGTCTTTGGTTTGAGTGATGCACCACGCATGTGGTATCTGAGATTGAACAAAGCCCTCATTGCACAAGGTTGGGAGCGCAGTCACATGGACTTTGCCTGCTGGCTTCTATGGTCTGATGACCGAAAGCACCTGCATGGAATCATCCTGTCCCACGTGGATGACTTGCTGCTTGGTGGTGATTTAATTGCGCAGGAGAAGATGCTTTCTCTGGGCAAGGAATTGGGCTATGGATCAATTTCTTATGACAAGTTCACCTACTGCGGCAAGAAGATTGAGCAATTGGCAGATGGTTCAATCCAAATCACGATGAAAGAATACCATGAGAATCTGAAGCCGGTGAGCATTCCTGCACACCGCCGTGCTCAGCCAGATTCCCCTTTGAATGAACCTGAACGCCGTCAATTGCGAGCAGTACTGGGATCATTGCAATGGTTGGTTGCTCAACTGCGTTTTGACATGGGATTTATGCTCTCTACACTTCAAGGAGAGGCACCTCTGGTCAAGACCTTAATGAAGGCCAACGTGTTGCTGAAGCAGTTCAAGCAGCATTCAGACTTTGCCTTGAATTTCAATCCGCTTGACCTTGAAGGAAGTGGAATTTTGGTGGTGACCGATGCTTCTTTGGGCAACGTGACCAAGCTTGGAGCAGCAGATGGCACCATTTCTGAAAAGGTTTACAGTCAGAGTGCATATTTTGTTTTGCTGGCAGACCGTGATTTGCTTTCAGGTAAGGAGGGATCCTTCACTGTGATAGATGCAAGGAGCCATCGTCTTCCACGAGTCTGCAGATCCACGTATTCAGCTGAATTGCAGGGAACAGAAGAAGCAGCGGATGTTGGAATTTTCTGCCGTGGCCTCTATGCGAATTTCTTGGGCTACCCGATGAATCAGCGTCGAGCACTGGATGCAATTTGCGCGATTCCTTTGGCGCTGGTGACAGATGCGAAGGATGTCTATGACAAGGGAACTTCAGACACACCGACATATGGTGCCCAGAAGTCTTTGGCTTTCACGGTGGCATGGCTCAGAGATGTCTTGAGCCAACCCAACACTATGCTCCGTTGGACTGCGACGGAAAACATGTTCGTGGACTGTGGAACCAAGGACATGGACAATGATCACATGCACCGCATCCTGAGGAGTGGCCGATGGAGCGTGGTCTTCAACCAGGACTTTGTAAAGCAGAAGACGGGCAAGCGATCTTCAAGTGGCGCTGCTGCGAATTCTGAAGCTGCGCATGTGAGCCTGAGCGGGGAATTTCTTGGTGAAAAGTCACCCATTTTTCCATACCTTGCTCAGCTCAGCAGTAGCCCTGGCTGGCACCATAGGGATGGAGTAGTGATCAATGTGGCCAAACAGGCCAAGTCTTTTAGGACACCGACTGCACGTTTTGACCCCAAGGAGTTTTGCCTAAGAACAACCTATGGCCGATTTGACAGCGCTGACGGCCGATCTGAATGGCGAATCCTTGGTGAAGCAGAGAAGTATGGGGAAGCACAGAACCCTCATGCCCTGCTTGGTAGGACTGCAGCAGTGTTAGTATCAGTGTTCAGGAGTTCTCTTCCCACAAAAGAAGAAGACCAACTGAAGTTGCATCGGCATGGCAAGGAACTCATGACCTGAACATTGATTGCATGTTGTGACCGCTGGCATTTGGCCGACAACCATAGGCCTTACGCCATACTGTGCTACGCTATCGCACCGGAAAATGGCCGTTGCTTGAACCGACTGCATTCGGTTTCTTCAATACTATATATATATATACACATTATGAACCAACCATCCATTTTGGGGTACCCCTCATCTTAGGAACCCACCATATTTTGACCCTTGAACTTTAAAAACCACCGGACCTTGGGACCATTTGGATCGGCAAACCAAAATGCCACTTAAGGCACAACTATGCGCACATCTTCGACTTGCTGACTTCCTTGAGACGAGCCGGTGATCACCCCTACCTCATTGTCTATGGAGGTGGACAGGCCACCCACCGCCTGCCGCAAGGCAAGACCTTGTTGGCCGAGAATGCCGGGAACGTGTGCGGACTCTGCCAGGACGGAAGGGGTTGTGATGGTTTATGCATCATGTCGGTTGATGCAAGTCCAATCTGCAATTGGATTCATGTTTTATTTATATATGTTAAATTGGTTCAGGCACCTTCCTCTATAATTGCCCCTCTGTGTTTCGGCTGACGTGTACCGTTCTGGTTGACGTTGTCGGTGACGTTGTAAACCCCAATTTTTTTTTCCTACGTAAATTTTGACGTTGTAAACGCCGATTTTTTTTTCTTACGTAAATTTTGACGTTGTAAACGCCGATTTTTTTTGTCTTACGTAAATTTTGACGTTGTAAACGCCGATTTTTTTTGTCTTACGTAAATTTTGACGTTGTAAACGCCGATTTTTTTGTTTACGTAAATTTTGACGTTGTAAACGCCATTTTTTTTCCTAACGTACATTTTGACGCTGTACAAAAGCCAAATTCTTTTTTCTTACATAAATTTGGATCTTGTAAACGCCACTTTTAGTCTTGTTCATGTCATGATTGATGTTATCAACCCCAAACTTTTCTTGCTTCAAGTCATGACTGACATTGTGAGTTGTATTTTTTGTTTCCTGTGATTTTTGCGTCATGATTTACTATGCGCGCCCATTTTTGTTCATGTCGTTATTGCAATGATTTTTTTGATGTTGAGATGGGTCAATTCTCTTTTGTATTGTCACACTCCTGATTTCACAGTTTGGGTTTTGGTTTGTTTTTTGAAACTCAGCTGGCATTGAATCTGGTGGGTGTGTTTAACTTGTTTTTGTCCCTTCATTGGCCCTTCATTGGTTGGTTTTGCCGTTGTCGTCGTCGTCGTCGTCGTCCTCGTGGTTGTTGTTGTTGTTGTTCTTGTTGTTGTTGTTCTTGTTGCTCTTCTTCTTCTTCTTCTTCTTCTTCTTCTTTTCTTCGTTTTTCCAGTTCTTGTTCTCGTTGTTCCGTTCTTGGTGATAACCGTGCTTGTGGCTGTGGTTCTTCCATTGTGTAAAGGTCACTGTCACACATTGGTACATGGTTGCGTTGTCACATAGTCACTTCCTGCGTGTGAGTGTTGCATAATACATAATGCTGAATAAATGATGAACTAAATTGTTTCCTTAAACCTGGTAGATCCTGGTAGGCTGTGGCAAGTAAAATTGGTAGGTAACGGCAGGTAACAAGACAAGACTCACCTGCGAGAAAGGCAGGTCCGATCAATAAAGCAAAGATATAACAGGATGTATGCATGCATGCCTGTCTATGTCTGTATGTATGTATGTGGGTTGTATGCGTTTTGAAACCAGGTAAAATTCGAGGCTCACGCCGCCAGCCTCATGGAGCTACCCCTCCACGGAGAAGAGGCGATGGACGGCCCCCCCCCTTCCCTCCCCACCCTACTTGCTGACGCGCGCTGGGAAGACCCCCCTGTCCCGAGCCGGCTGCCGCCTTAACCCACGAACACTGACGCGCAGCAAAAAGGAGTTTGGGGGGAAACAAAAAAAACTTATGGGCAAATGTGTGGTGACACACAGGCAAATTATAGAGGCCAACGCCTAACATGGGCACAGTCCCGAACTATCCCGAACTATCCCGAACTATCCCGAACTATATGAAATACATCCGAACGGTTCAGAACGGTTCAGGTGTCACTTCGTTTTCCTCATCCTTGCCCCCAGGATGGATCCCAGAGGACCACTGACCGCTCACGTGACAAGATTGCCTGCCTTAGACGGGTTTGGGTGTGACATATACTTTTCAGAAGATTGTGAAATTTAGCCTAAGTTTCTTCCAGCCCCGTTCTTTGGGAAAACATTCTGCCACGACTTGTGTCACAGCCTAAGTTACTTTCAGACATGCTTTTCTTCACCGAAGTTTTACTTGAAGTACCTTGACTTATGGCAATTTACAACTCACAACTTGCAACTGACATCACTTGTCTTACAACTTTTCTTCCTCTTATAATTTGTAATTAACTAATTAACTTAAAACCTCATAGCTTAAAACCTTTACTTGTTTACAAGTCATGCATCTTCAACTTGTTATGTTGTAAAAATTGCCCACTTTTAAGCTTAGAATCTAAGGCAAAAACCTGATACGCCTGAACCGTTCTGAACCGTTCGGATGTATCGGAGGCCTGAGTTCGGATTAGTTCGGAATAGTTCGGGATAGTTCGGAGACGCCTGAACCGTTCTGAACCGTTCGGATGTATCAGAAACTGATACGCCTGAACCGTTCTGAACCGTTCGGATGTACCAGAAATTTACAATGTTTTTTTTTCAAATATTTTTCTATATTTTTTGAACTTAACTTGAACTTAGTTTTTAAACATGTAATTTTATCATCATTGACATGGATAACTGGATAACTTATTGATAACTTAATAACCTTTCAACTGGTGGGCTGACAAAAACACATACTTTAACCTACCTTATCACTTATCAGAATACTGAATCAAAACTTCATAATCATAATAAATCAAAAATGCCAAATTTACAGCATAAAAAATTACGTCGGGAAAAAACACCAAATTTACAAAATCAAAATTTACATCAGAAAAACATATGCCAAATTTACAACATCAATATTTACATGAGAAAAACAACGCCAAATTTGCAACACCAAAATTTACGTGAGCAAAAAAAACGCCAAATTTACAACATCAAAATTTACGTGAGAAAAAAAAAACGCCAAATTTACAACATCAAAATTTACGTGAGAAAAAAAAAACGCCAAATTTACAACATCAAAATTTACGTGAGAAAAAAAAACACCAAATTTACAACATCAAAATTTACGTGAGAAAAAAAAACACCAAATTTACAACATCAAAATTTACGTGAGAAAAAAACACCAAATTTACAACATCAAAATTTACGTGAGAAAAAAAAACGCCAAATTTACAACATCAAAATTTACGTGAGAAAAAAAACGCCAAATTTACAACATCAAAATTTACGTGAGAAAAAAACCGCCAAATTTACAACATCAAATTTTACGTGAGAAAAAAAAACGCCAAATTTACAACATCAAAATTTACGTGAGAAAAAAAAACGCCAAATTTAAAACATCAAAATTTACGTGGAAAAAAAAACGAGAAATTCACAACATCACTTACAACATCGAGGACAACATTGGACGTGTGCCAAAACATTGATAGAGGCAGGTGCCTGAACCAAATGTTAAAGTTATATAATATATTTTGTTAATGTTGTCGATATTTGAGATATATTATTATTATTATTACTATTATTATTATTATATCATTATTATATTATTATATTATTATATTATTATATTATTATATTATAATATTATTATTATCATTGTTATTATTATTACTATTACTATTATTATTATAATATATATATATACATATATATATTTCTATATCAAAATTACAACTACAGCGAGGACAGTTACGTAATAAGAATATACCTTTCAAGGCTACAGCTGCATCCCAGGATGATGTCAACGAAGGTGGTGAGGAAGTCAAGCGTCAGGCAGGGCCATGATGTCCCCATGATTCTCCCAGAAACTATATCACCATCCTCATCCGGATATCCATTAATATATATATATATATATATGTGCTATATGAATTATTGATATTAGTCTATATTTGCTTATATTTATTTATATCCTAGCCATTCCAATCCGCCATTGATCCAACTTGAACCCAGTCAAACTCCAAGTTCTGACAAGGCCAAATGTGGACATGTGGCTCGGCAACTTAAGTGTTGCGCTTCGTTTTGTCCGTGGATCCAGCAAAAGTTGTGGGTTAAATGTTTCTGGATTAAAAATTGGTGGTTAAATGTTGGTTAATGTTGGTCAAATGTTGATTCAATATGTTAAATGTTGCTTAAATGTTCATTGTTAAACAGTTGATTGTGATTTACCCCATGAGAACACTCGTATATTGCGCTTTTATTTTTGGATAACCGCATAATCCCATGTATTTTTTTGTGCTGCTTTGCACATCTTCGCAGGAGGCTTTTACATTGACCCAGACACATCCAGGTTCTCCTGGTGGCCGATAAATCCCGATAAGGTGTTCCATGATGAATGCATCCGTGCCTACATCGCTGATGCGCCGACCTTGAAGTCTGGTGGCGCTGCCAGGCTGCAACACGAATGTGCAATCTGAATCAATCTTCCGCTCAGGAGGCACGAACAAACATGTCACATCATGGAAGAACGTGGTGTATTTTCATGGAAAGTCTAAGTGTTGTGACCGAGAACTTCGTTGACATTTTGACCTCCATGGTATTTGGGATCAGCGCTACCAAGGTTGGCTGTCCAGTTTGCTTCACCAAGCTGCACATTGACTTGGAGGCGCAACTGCAGTGAAGTTGCCCAACAGCCTAAGACATAGCAAGACCAGATAGGTTTTTTTAAAGGTTTTTTTCAGGTTTCAAACTTGGGTTCATTTCAAGAATTTTCAAGACTTACTGATTTTAATTAATTTCAATTACCCTCTGGTTATTTAACATAGCCATGGAAAATCACCATTTTTAATAGGTAAACCCAGGTAAGCCATCTATAAATGGGCAATTTTCCATGGCTATGTTAAATAACCAGATGGTAATGTCAAGTAATTTCACTGCTAACTTTTTCTCCGGCATGGCTCTGTCTGCAGGATGGCGATGAGAACAGTGGTGATGAGAAGGACGGGATGGAATCCCCAACCGATGTACCCCTTGGGATGGTACAAAATGGAGCACTGGCCCCCCATATCTACCCTCTGGTAAACTAACATAGCTATGGAAAATCACCATTTTTAATGGGAAAATCCACTATAAATCATCATTTTCAATAGCTATGTTAAATTACCAGAGGGTAAGGGGAAACGAATGATGAGGTTCCACATCTTGAGTCGTTACCTCGGTATGAATTGACACGGCTGGAGATGACACTGTGTCCATTGGAAAATGGCGAATGTGCTGTGGGGCTTCTTGATTGCCAGTATCCTAAGAAAAGGTTTTTTGTTGAGTCTCACAGAAGCAGATAAACCCAAACCACACATAGATAAACCACGATTCGACCAGATGAACCACAGCTCCGAGTTTCTCAGATAGATCTACTTTGCAGTCGACTGCCATGATAGACAGTTAATCTCACCCTTGTTTCACGCAGGAGACGCCCAAGCGAAAAAGCCAAAAAGCTCCTGCTGCTTCGACCCCAGCGAAGACTGCCAGGCGTGGATGAAATCTGCTGGGATTTCTGTGGATGGGATGGATGGGATGGATGGGATGGATGGGATGGATGGGATGGATGGGATGATGATTCGGTGTCTGATGTGTCATGATGTGTCAGGACAAGTGCAAAGGCTGCTCCAAAGGCACAAGCTGCGGGGATTTGTACGTTGCGGGTCGCAGCTTGCAACTGACCCCAAGACTCGTTTAGGTGTCTTTCGTGCAATGATACGTAATGTGACATTTTGGTGACACTTCCGGTTGTTTGCGACATTTAGTGTCCAGGAAAATCCCTGATGAACAGCTCTCAGACTTGAGAGATGCCAGCTCACTGCTGGTCACCGCTGGAGGCCAAAGCAAAGAGTGAAGCCAAGCCCGCTATGTTGGCATTGCCAGTTTGGTACCAAGAAATGGGCTGATTGCTGCTGCAGCGATTTGTGGATTTTGGCTAATGAAGTCGGAACACTGGCCGAAAAGGCTGAAGAATGGATGCTTGGTGGGGGTTCTACAATTCACGTGGATTGATAATTGTTAAGTCAAATCATGTCCAATCCCCATGTGCAGACCAGTATCAGATACACTGAAAATAGGGTATACTGATTCACTGAAAAGTTTGGGGGGTGAGACCCAAATGGGGTGAGAAAAACCCCTTTAAAAATATGAGAAAACATGGGAAATTAGGGAAAATAATGGAAGATAATGAAAAAATATGACAACATGACAAGGGACATAAAAACATGACAATTTGAGAATTTGACAGTTTGCGAGAACTGTGGCTCAAACTTCTCAGTCAGTGCGCTTGGATGGTATCCAGCACGAGTTTGCAATGTCAAGGGCTCAGGTTCGTACAAAGCAGATCCATCACATGTGATTCTCAAAGGAGAATCAGGACAGCAGTGGCCTGTGGGCAGATCCATCACATGTGATTCTCAAAGGAGAATCAGGACAGCAGTGGTCTCCTGTTTCTTGTAGGTCAAAACATCTTCAAATGAACGAGCTTGAAATGGCATGGTCTCACAGAGGGCAAGGTAGGGCAGGGTCTCGCCCATCAAACATCTTCAAATATCTTCAAATGAATTAGAACAGATGGCAGGGTCTCACACATCAAGGAAGGCAGGGTCTCACAGAAAGGCAGGACTTCACAGAAGACAGGGTCTCGCCCATTAAACAAAGGCAGGGTCTCACAGAAGGCAGCACAGAAGGAAGGCCCCTCGCAGAAGGCAAAGCGTCACAGAAGCCAGGATCTCACAGAAGGCAAGGTCTCACAGAGGGCAAGGTCTCACAGAAAGCAAGGCGTGTCACTCATAGCAGGGACTCACACAAGGCATGGTTTCACATCTGAAACAAAGGCCTGTTTTCACAGAACACAAGGTGTCACATGTTGAACTGAGGCCTAACTCTCACAGAAGGAAGGGCCTCGCAGAAGGCAGGGCCTCACAGAATGCAAGGTCTCACAGAAAGCCAAGTCTCACAGAGGGTCCAACATTATGAACAAAGGCAGGGTCTCAGAGAAGGAAGGGTCTCACAGAAGGCAAAGCCTCACAGAAGCCAGGGTCCCACAGAAGGCAAGACTTCACAGAGGGTCTCACAGAAAGGCAGGGCTTCACAGAAGACAGGGTCCCGCCCACTAAACAAAGGCAGGGTCTCACAGAAGGCAGGGGGGTGCCAAGCCTAGTTTGGCTACAGGCATGCGTATCACATATGACGCAATGCAGGGTCTCACACAATAGACAGGGAAATAAAGGACCTCGCACCTGAAGGTGTTTTCACCCGTGAAATCACACGCTCCCGAACTGTTGCTCTCCTCTACTGCTCCCACACGCGAGCTGCTCTTGCTCACTTTCTGGTTGGCGGCAGAATGACAGGACCGGCCCTGGACACTCTTCCATAACTGAAGCTTAGGATTTTATATTTGGTCTTCGATAGGAGCAAGATACAATCTATAGATATGTAGCACAGTTTTCGATATAAATTAGAACAGATGGCAGGGTCTCACACATCAAGGAAGGCAGGGTCTCACAGAAAGGCAGGGCCTCACAGAAGACAGGGTCTCGCCCATTAAACAAAGGCAGGGTCTCACAGAAGGCAGGATATCATAAAATAAACTAAGTCAGGGTCTCACAGAAGGAAGGGCCTCACAGAAGGCAAAGCCTCACAGAAGCCAGGGTCCCACAGAAGGCAAGGCCTCACAGAAGCCATGGTCTCACAGAAGGCAAGATCTCACAGAGGGTCTCACAGAAAGGCAGGGCTTCACAGAAGACAGGGTCCCGCCCATTACACAATGGCAGGTCTCACAGAAGGGGGTGCCAAGCCTAGTTTGGCTACAGGCATGCGTATCACATATGACGCAATGCAGGGTCTCACACAATAGACAGGGAAATAAAGGACCTCGCACCTGAAGGTGTTTTCACCCGTGAAATCACACGCTCCCGAACTGTTGCTCTCCTCTACTGCTCCCACACGCGAACTGCTCTTGCTCACTTTCTGGTTGGCGGCAGAATGACAGGACCGGCCCTGGACATTCTTCCAAAACTGAAGTTTTAGGGTTTTATATTTGGCCAATGATAGGAGCAAGATACAATCTATAGATATGTAGCTTTCGATATAAATTAGAACAGAAGTCAGGGTCTCACACATCAAGGAAGGCAGGGTCTCACAGAAAGGCAGGGCTTCACAGGAGACAGGGTCTCGCCCATTAAACAAAGGCAGGGTCTCACGGACGGCAGGGGTGTTTTCACCCGTCTGAAATCAGGGTCACGCTCCCGCAAACTAGCAGGGTTGCTCTCCTCTACTGCTCCCACACGCGAACTGCTCTTGCTCACTTTCTGGTTGGCGGCAGAATGACAGGACCGGCCCTGGACACTCTTCCATAACTGAAGCTTAGGATTTTATATTTGGTCTTAAGGAGCAAGGTACAATCTATAGATATGTAGCACAGTTTTCGATATAAATTCCAGGGTCTCACAGAAAGGCAGGGCCTCACAGAAGACAGGGTCTCGCCCATTAGGTCAGGGTCTCACAGAAGGAAGGGCCTCACAGAAGGCAAAGCCTCACAGAAGCCAGGGTCCCACAGAAGGCAAGGCCTATGGTCTCACAGAAGCAAGTCTCACAGAGGGTCTCACAGAAAGGCAGGGCTTCACAGAAGACAGGGTCCCGCCCATTACACAATGGCAGGGTCTCACAGAAGGCAGGGGGTGCCAAGCCTAGTTTGGCTACAGGCATGCGTATCACAGATGACGCAATGCAGGGTCTCACACAATAGACAGGGAAATAAAGGACCTCGCACCTGAAGGTGTTTTCACCCGTGAAATCACACGCTCCCGAACTGTTGCTCTCCTCTACTGCTCCCACACGCGAACTGCTCTTGCTCACTTTCTGGTTGGCGGCAGAATGACAGGACCGGCCCTGGACATTCTTCCATAACTGAAGTTTAGGATTTTATATTTGGTCTATACTAGGAGCAAGGTACAATCTATAGACATGTAGCACATTTTTCGATATAAATTGAACAGACGGCAGGGTCTCACAGAAAGGCAGGGCCCCACAGAAGACAGGGTCTCGCCCTTAAACAAAGGCAGGGTCTCACAAACGGCAGGGTATCATAAAATAAACCAAGTCAGGGTCTCACAGAAGGCAAAGCCTCACAGAAGCCAGGGCCTCACAGAGGGCAAGGCCTCACAGAAGCCATGGTCTCACAGAAGGCAAAGTCTCACAGAGGGCAAAACTTCACAGAAAGCAAGGTGTGTCACTCACAGCAGGGACTCGCACAAGGCATGGTTTCACACCTGAAACAAAGGCATGGTTTTACAGAACACAAGGTGTCACATGTTGAACTGAGGTCTAACTCTCACAGAAGGCCGGGCCTCACAGAAGGCAAAGCCTCACAGAATGCAAGGTCTCACAGAAAGCAAGGTCTCACAGAGGGTCTAACATTATGAACAAAGGCAAGGTCTCAGAGAAGGCACAGGAGGGAAGGCCTCACAGAAACGCAGGCTCTCACAGACTGCAGGGCCTGACTGAAGGCAAGGCCCAACATGTGAAAGAAGGCTGGGTCTCATAGAAGGCAGGGTCGCACATAGGACAGAAGGCAAAACTTCACATGTGAGAGAAAGCAAGGTCTTACATGTGACAACAGGTAGGGTCTCACATATGGCAGAAGAGGGTCCCGCATATGACAGAAGGCAAGGTCTCACACGCGAAAGAAGGAGGGTCTCGCACTTGACACATTGCAAGGTCTCACAGATCTAACAGGGTCTCGCTTATGACAGAAGGCAGGGTCTCACACACGAAAGAAGGAAGGGTCTCACAGATGACAGATTGCAAGTCTCACAGATCTAACAGGATCTCGCAGGACAGAAGCCTAGTAGGTAGGGTCTTTCAGAAGGCAGCGTCTCACAGCAGCTGGAAGGGTCGGAATAGGGCAGATTTCCGACAAACGTTCGACAACATTAACGGGGCGAGGAAAACGCAATTAACGGGGCGAGCAGGACCACCACCCCCTCCTGTCCACCCCCACCCCCTTCCACCCGCTTCCACGCCCCCTTAACACCCTCCCCAACCCCTTCCCTTCTCCCTTAATCCCTCCCACCCCTTCCTCCGACAAACGTTCGACATCATTAACGGGGCGAGGAAAACGCAATTAACGGGGCGAGCAGGACCACCCCCCCTCCTGTCCACCCCCACCCCCTTCCACCTCCTTCCACACCCCCTTAACACCCTCCCCAACCCCTTCCATTCTCCCTTAATCCCTCCCACCACCTCCTCCGACAAACGTTCGACAACATTAACGGGGCGAGGAAAACGCAATTAACGGGGCGAGCAAGACTTCCCTCCCTCAGCACACCCCCTCCTGTCCACAATAGCCCCCCCACCCCCCTCCACACCCCCTTAACACTTTGCCCAACCCCTTCCATTCTCCTTAACCCCTCCCCTTCCCACCCCCACCACCACCAACCCCCCCACCCACCTCCCCACACACCCCATAATCCTTCCCAAACCCCTCCCATTAGATGTTTTCCAGGGTTGCCAGAAAAAACATGGAAGGCACATGATTATTTGGTAAAAACAAGAGAAAAACATAAGAATCACGGAAAAAAACCATTTTGCTTTCCTATGCTTCCTTTGCAAATAAGATGCTTTCTTTCAGATGTGGGACCCTGCCTCCTGTGAGACCCTGCCTTCCCCTCCGTGAGACCTTGCCATCTGTGAAACCATGCTGCACCCAGACTTCTGCAAGATGCTTTTTTTGGCGAGAAATTGCTATGACGCCCTGCCTTCTCTGATGCCTTCCCTTCTGGCCTGTTTACGACCTTTATTTGAATTTGCTTGCCCAGTGAGTGAGGCCTTGTCATGCGAGACCCTGTTAGATCTGTGAGACCCTGCAATCTGTCATGTGCGAGACCCCTCCTTCTTTCGTGTGTGACACCCTGCCTTCTGTCATATGCGAGACCCTCTTCTGCCATATGTGAGACCCTACCTTTTGTCACATGTCCGACCTTGCTTTCTCTCACATGTGAAGTTTTGCCTTCTGTCCTATGTGCGACCCTGCCTTCTATGAGACCCAGCCTTCTTTCACATGTTGGGCCTTGCCTTCAGTCAGGCCCTGCAGTCTGTGAGAGCCTGCGTTTCTGTGAGGCCTTCCCTCCTGTGCCTTCTGTGAGACCTTGCCTTTGTTCATAATGTTAGACCCTCTGTGAGACCTTGCATTCTGTGAGGCCCTGCCTTCTGTGAGGACCTGCCTCTGTGAGAGCTAGGCCTTCATCCAACATGTGAGACCTTGCGTCTGTGTGACTATGCCTTTGTTTCAGATGTAAAAACGTGCCTTATGTGAGTCCCTGCTATGAGTGACACACCTTGCTTTCTGTGAGGCTTTGCCCTCTGTGAGACTTCGCCTTCCGTGAGACTTTGGCTTCTGTGAGGCCTTGCCTTCTGTGAGACTCTGCCTTTGTTTACTTAATGGTCTCTGTCTTCTGTGAAGCCCTGCCTTTCTGTGAGACCCTCTGTGAGATCTTGCCCTTCTGCGAGGCCCTGGCTTCTGGGAGGCCTTGCTTTCTGTGAGACTCTGGCTTCTGTGAAGCTTTGCCTTCTGTGAGACCCTTCCTTCTCTGAGACCTTGCTTTCTGTGAGACCTTGCATTCTGTGAGGCCCTGCCTTCTGTGAGGCCCTGCCTTCTGTGAGGCCCGGCCTTCTGTGAGAGTTAAGCCTCAATTCAACATGTGACACCTTATGTTCTGTGAAACCATGCCTTTGTTTCAGATGTGAAACCATGCCTTGTGTGAGTCCCTGCTATGAGTGACACACCTTGCTTTCTGTGAGACCTTGCCCTCTAAGACTTGCCTTCTGTGAGACTCTGGCTTCTGTGAGGCCTTGCCTCCCTGGCTTCTGTGAGGCTTTGCCTTTTGTGAGACCCTTCCTTCTGTGAGACCTTGACTTGGCTTATAGTCTGAGACGTCCGGTAGGCAGGAGGCAGGAAATTTAGTGTTACTACTGCCCTAAAATGTGTCCGATTTGGTGTGTTTTTAGCATGTTCGTCGGGGAGGCTATTTTCGCAGGTTTTGGACAAGCAGGGGTAGTAGGCAGAAGTGTACCTCAGAAGGGTGCGAAACATATTGTGGCTTCTGCTTACTGCACCTCCTTTCCATTGAGGATATAATGAGCATATACATAGACATGTGCATATATACAAATAGATAGGTAGATAGGTAGATATAGATAGATAGAGAGACATCGCCTCAGTTCGCGGCTCCATTTGCTGAACAGCACTGGCACTAACACAAGCACCAGCACTAGCACTGTCTATACTGTCTATCCTTAATGTATGCATGTACGCTGCCTGTCCGCACGGGGACCCATACAACCCCGCAAATTAGGAGCAAATAGTAATGTAGTTCCATCATGGGGTAGAGAAGGACCAAGAGGGGAAAAAGAAAGCAAACCCGCCCCCCCCACCATCTGCTTACTGCAGTACTATGTGTTTCATGACCTTGGGGTATTGGATACTAGGTGCAAGAAAAATCAAGACCGCCACTCCTACCAGTTGGCAGAGGGTGCATCTCCCACCGATACTATTCATAGCTAAGGATGGCCTGTAGGCAGGGATCCGCGCTGATGATCTAGTAATATCTAGTAAGAATTGTACCCCCATGCCCATCTAGTTGGCAAGTACACTTAAGTACCCCCGTGATAGCAAATTCTGAGGTATATGTAATTTGTTTATATACATAATGGTGGGAACCCCGGCCCCAGTAGGCAGATTCAGCTACATACAACATACAAACAAAGGCACCCCAGTGGGCAGAAGTGTACCTCAGAATTTGCTATCATGGGGGTACTTAAGTGTACCTAATCTGCTTACTAGATCATCAGCGCGGATCCCTGCCTACCAGCTGTCCTTAACTATATTCTATGATACCCTGCTGCCTTCTGTGAGACCCTGGCGAGACCCTGTCTTCTGTGAAGCCCTGCCTTTCTGTGAGACCCTGCCTTCCTTGATGTGTGAGACCCTGCCATCTGTTCTTATCGAAAAATGTGCAGCATGTCTATAGATTGAATCTTGCTCCTATCGAAGACCAAATATAAAATCCTAAGCTTCAGTTATGGAAGAGTGTCCAGGGCCGGAAAGTGAGCAAGAGCAGCTCGCGTGTGGGAGCAGTAGAGGAGAGCAACAGTTCGGGAGCGTGTGATTTCACGGGTGAAAACACCTTCAGGTGCGGAATCCTTTATTTCCCTGTCTATTGTGTGAGACCCTGCATTGCGCCATATGTGATACGCATGCTTGTAGCCAAACTAGGCTTGGCACCCCCCTGCCTTCTGTGAGCCTGGCTTTGTTCAATGGGCGAGACTGTGTCTTCTGTGAAGCCTTTCTGCGAGACCTTCTGTGAGACTTGGCCTTCCGTGAGACCCTGGCTTCCGTGAGGCCTTGCCTTCTGTGAGACCCTGGCTTCTGTGAGGCGTTGCCTTCTGTGAGGCCCTTCCTTCTCTGAGACCCTGCCTTTGTTCATAATGTTGGGCCCTCTGTGAGACCTTGCTTTCTTTGAGGCCTTGCCTTCTGTGAGGCCCTGCCTTCTGTGATGCCCTGCCTTCTGTGGGAGTTAGGCCTCAGTTCAACATGTGACACCTTGTGTTCTGTGAAACCATGCCTTGTGTGAGTCCCTGCTATGAGTGACACACCTTGCTGTCTGTGAGACCATGCCCTCTGTGAGACCTTGCCTTCTGTGAGACCCTGGCTTCTGTGAGGCCTTGCCTTCTGTGAGACCCTGGCTTCTGTGAGGCTTTGCCTTCTGTGAGACTCTTCCTTCTGTGAGAAACCCTGACTTTGTTTATTTATGTTTTATTTTATGATGCCCTGCCTTCTGTGAGACCCTGCCTTTGTTTAGTGGGCGAGACCCTGTCTTCTGTGAAGCCCTGCCTTTATGTGAGATTCTGCCTTCCTTGATGTGTGAGACTCTCCTTTGAGAATCACATGTAATGGATCTGCCCACAGGCTTTGTACGAACCTGAGCCCTTGACATTGCAAACTCGTGCTGGATACCATCCAAGCGCATTGACTGAGAAATTTGAGCCACAGTTCTCGCAAACTGTCAAATTCTCAAATTGTCATGTTTTTATGTCCCTTGTCATGTTGTCATATTTTCTTCGTTATCTTCCATGATTTTCCCTAATTTCCCATGTTTTCTCATATTTTTAAAGGTGGTTTTCTCACCCCATTTGGGTCTCACCCCCCAAACTTTCCAGTAGATGAGCGTATCAATATTTTGCAGCGTGTTGTAACCACGTATGAACAATTTATGATTGCTGAAGCCAACCGAGTGGTGAAGTTGGTTTTATAAGCCGGCATGAAGTACTAATAATAACATATATATATATATATAAACCATAAAAGCAATAAGCTTGTGGCATGCTTGTCCCAGGTCGGGCAATAACTTCAAGACGGGGGGTATAACAAAAACATCGCGCGGCCATGGCGGCCATGTGGGATCAGTTTTTTCAAAACCCCCAGTAGGGGATGATGACCCAAAATCACGTTAGTTTTGGAGGGAAGGTACTGGTATAAACCATCTCCAAATGCTAGGTTTAGGTTGCTGGTTTGCCTACATTATACTTGCTTAGCATACAATTAACATGATGACCCAATATGTTACAGTGTTACATATTAAAAACAAAATGGATTCATGTTCTTGCCGATGCCCAATGAATATGTTGAACCCAAGAACTAAATGCAAAGTAGACTCTACAGTAGACAGTGTCGTTGAGGCCTTGTTGGATTGCTGGAGGCTCCAAAAACGCATCCCTCTCCGCTTGCAGATGGCTCACTCGATGCCCATTTGCGGCGGTGCGCAAGCGCCACTTCTGCGCCGCCAAATGTTCAGTTCTATGGTGAAGTGGCTCGAAATGCATTTTTTGGGTTGAAGATCAAGGTTGGATGAGAACTTGCACTTTGAATTCTAGCGGCCTGCAAAACGGTAGAGTAAAATCCCACCAAAATTGTGGTAACTTACTTGTCTATCTTCCGGGGGGCTCGTTTCCTATTTCATCAGCGTGGCAATGCTTTAATTTCTGAGACGTGATTCACATCTGTGAACGTGCTGATTTTCCAAGTTCTTCACCAGAAGCTATATTGTCCGGGCGTGGTATACTGAGTATACTGATGTTTTCCTCGAAGGCAGGTTTTCTTGCAATAAACGTGCCACCCCTGATCAGGTCCCCCCGCGGCAGTCAGCTTTGGTCCCATAATTAGTTGCTTGTTCCCTCAATCCCGATGCTTTACCAGGGTGCTTGGTGAAAAAGAAGCAGATCGGGTAAACCGGAAATTTCGAGCCACACGCAAGCGCTGGCAACGGCAAGCGCAGAAGCAAAAAGGATGAGTTGTAGCACGGAGGCAGAGGAGGAATCATGGGGGAGATTGTATTACTGGAACCGGAGTCAATTGACATCTCCATGTGTCATTAGATAGACTATTCAATGAAAGTGAAAGTCATGCTGCATTGTTACATGAATGCGGGCTTTTAATGATCAATGAAAATCAATGATATATTATAACATGTGGCATTGAATGCGAGTATGGGATATTATGGGTGGTTCAAGTTGTTCGATGGACGTCAAGTGGAATCCCACCAGTGGGACCACCATCAGCCATTGCTGGGAGCATTCTGCGCTCATGATCTGTCTTTGTTGCATGATTGGTTGGCTTCTCGCATGGTTCGAGGGGAAACTTGGGTTTGATGGGACTTTTTGGTAATATAATTTCATTCAACTAACTATTTAAGCAAAGTCAAGGGTTCATCATATAGGAAGCTTGTTTTATTCTTTGTAAAGGGACCCGGGGTTTCATTTTTTACTAGTAGAAGGGTCCTCCCAATTCACCCAACGAAGGCTTTAGAAATCATTTCTTTTTTGTATGTGTGTTTTTGTTCTGCTTTGCCTATGGCAATGACCACCCATGAAAACATCCTCTGACCCATATCCCATACTGCATCCTTTGCTAAGGGGGTCTTGGTCCCTGCGAACGTGCGAGATCTCAACTGATCGGTGGGTCAGGGCTGGACAATTGGAACAAGATTTTGAACCACCGATCAGCCAGTATGTGGGACACTAAAATGAACAGATCCATATATAGTAAACCAGGTGTTCCGGATTTGGTGCTTATGATCAGTGGGACGAGATCATACCAGTAAGTACATGTGCGTACTGTGATCAAAGTATATATCTGGGGTAAGCACTTTAGACAACTACAAAGTAACCATAAGTAACCATGGCCCCTGGCCATAGTCCTGTGTGGGGTCTTGATGTCGTAACTGGGGCCCATCTCTGAAAAAATAAACCATTGGAATTCAGTAAACTCGAAACTTCCTCTAACAGACTATAATGACTATATATAGAGAACATAAAACTGTAAAGAAGCCTGGGGCAGCAAGATTAAATGCGCATGCACACAGGCATAATATATATACTGTATATATAGTTACATATATGATCTATATGCAGCTATGCACATCTACAGTTATACGGAGATATATCACATTCCCGACAAAGATATTATATATACATATCATTTCCTATATAGAGGTTTACCTGCAATAGAGCTACCCAAATCATCCAAAATTGGACAATTGTAGTATTGAAACTTATGGTGACTTGGGGTACCACCATTTTTTGGGAAACCTCCCTATATTTATTTAAAAAAAATAGATCATATCCCATATGCTCCATGTATGGAATATTTGCCAACATTTCCCCCATAAATCATATGCCGGGTTTCGCTTCGGCTCCGATCAAGGCAGAGGACTTTCGACGCAGCAGTTTGCGCTTGATGGAGCTACTGGGATTCGATCAGCGCGGACAGACCAGGGTACCGCGGAGGGCTTAGGTATTTACATCAAACACGCTGGCTCAAATACACACACACATAATTATATAAAAAAATATATACATAATTTCATATATATATATATATATGTAATTACATAGATGCATATATATAATATTTATGTATGTATACATATATATATATAATATTTGTGTATGTATAGATATGTACTTTCACATGGTTGCTGACATTGTTTTTTTAGAATCAATACTTGGGATTAAAAAAAAAAAACATATCTCTCAGCTCTTTCAATCATCAAACAATGATATTTCAATGATTAAATTAGGTGTCAATCTCAGGAATTGGGAAGCTACCAGCCGTTGGATCTATCCATTATCTATGGCATCAGCCTCATTGAGCCTCCAAGTGGATTTAAACTTTAAACAGCCCGACTACTTTCTGCTTTTTGGGTTTATTATATATATACAGTATTTATTTATTTTTTTTAATCTATATATATATACATGTATTCTTTCAGGATGGTTGAAGCTTTGTGACTTCTTGGCTGGATACGTCGATTGAATGAAAATTGCTGAAGGATCCGGTGTGTCATGCCACCAAGTTTAGCACTCCTGATGGTTGAAACCGTTCATCTTCCATAGTCGTCCCATAGGATTTTTACGTTCTATAAAATCTCACCCTGCCACAAATGATGGCACGGGGAAATGCACAATAAACTACAATGATCGCAGTTTATCCCCAAATAATCCCAAATAGTGGATGACAGTCCCAATCTAAGTGAATAGAAATCCCTCTTTGTACAAGGTGGTGCCCCAGTTATAAGTTGGTTTATAAACCATAGTAAGTATGTCAATATATCTACCATCAACCATAGTTATTGGAGTTATATACCAACTTAGCAAACGAACTGGGGCACCACACGGGGTCCCCGCCTCAGGTGCAGCCCTACTGCGCAGGCGAGATGGGATATGATGGGATGAAGCAGGTTGCATCATGGGATTTATAGCTGACAGCTGATTGGAACCAACTTATGACGGAGGGGCAATTTACAGGACATTACAAGACTAAGTGCCGAACTGACATGAACCAACTAATCCTTGTTCCTATCGGTCCTATCCAATAAGTTTTCCATGTTGTTCCTATGTATTTTTGTTTGCGCATGCTTGGATATCTTTGATAGAAGCCTTATTTGACATGCCGGATATTTGATGATATCTTCGAAGCACATAGCTGTTGGTGACGGTCAGGATAAATTCAGTGCAGCGTCCATGTGGAAAGATGGCCATGGAAAACCAGTTTTGTTCGTTCCATGGAGAAAATGATCTACCAGAGATTCCCACTCCACCAAATCTGAAGGCAATACAAGGCAATGACAGAGAGAACTTACCCTCTGGTAAACAAACAGTTTGCTATTGAAAATGGCCATAGAAATAGTGGATTTTCCGATGAAAAATGGTGGATCTTTCCAGTTCGCTATGTTAGTTTACCAGAGGGTAAGGACCTTGTTTTCTGAGCAGTATGAAACTTCGTGCGCCGCAACAAGTTGGATTTGCTAGCGCCGTTGGCCTCCAGTGGAACCGGGAAAACACAACTGATCAGATGCTTTGACATAGTATAACATTTTTTTTGAAATATTGTATGGCTATATATAACCATATATTGTATAATATAACTATTGTCTTTTTCTAATTGTGTTGGCACATTTACATTTATGTACTGTATTTGTTGATCATTGAATGATATTGCATGTATATTAAATGTATATTGAAATATATTTAACACACACATATATATATATATATATATTTAAATACATACAGTAAATATGTTAACATTGTGTTTATAACATTGATAATTAAAATGTGAATATATAGTCACTATAGTCGTCCCCAAATAGACAGAACAGTCAAGTCCTGCTAAAACAATGATGAACTACTTTTCTAACTGTCTTGGCGGTTACCGTATATAACATTCCGATGGTAATTTTGAAGTATAGATGATTAACATCAGTATGTTTATCTATGTTTCCCATAATCGAAAATCATGACGACTAGTTCATCCCATAAATTATCTTACAACATGTTTATACCCATTATCCCATAGGAGTATCAATATATATATGGGTATATTTTTCATATAATCACATAATGTATTATCCAGGAATATCATTATCATACAACAGGAATATAATTATCATACAACATAATTATCATAACTATGGAAAATCACCGTTCATGGGAAAATCCACTATAAATGGCCATTTTCAATAGCAAACTGTTTGTTTACCAGAGGGTATAGTGTCCTCCATGGACCCATCAGGGGATGCGGCTGCTGTTCCTGAGCTTCAGTATCGGCGCAGCCGCAAACTTAGCGATGTCGACATCAACGGGGATTGTAAATTGTGGATGCCCAAGCTCGCTGGTTGGTTTATTTCTTAAGGGAAATGACCTTAAACTGAATGATTTAGGGGTAGCCCCATTTTCGGAAACCTCCATATACACACACATATAAATCACATATATATATATATATATTATACATATATGTGTCATAAACAACCAAAGTAAATGACAAGTGGAGTGCTTCATGGGATTATTTTTATCCTCATGTTTTATCCCTGTCACCATCACAGGTCAATCAGCATCACCCTCAGACCCGGGAGTCTACCTGGAAGCTGACGCGTTGAGAATCGCCATCCCTTGGTTGAAGACCATGGTTGATGTTGGTTGCATTCATTGCATGCCCTTATACCCTCTGGTAATTTAACATAGCCATGGAAAATCACCATTTTCAATAGGTAAACCATCTATAAATGGGCCATTTTCCATGGCTATGTTAAATAACCAGATGGTAAGTCTTGGATTGGGCTCTTTATCCCTCTCAATCGGCTTAAAGAGCCCCAGTACTGCTAAGATGACCGAGGTGCTGGCAGCACAAGGCGAGTTTCCGGGGCACAAACCGGTCATATTTCGTTTGAAATGGACTTGACCAACCCTACTTGACCAATTTTATACCTATATACTATCCTTATATACTTCCTTATATTTGTATGCATACTTTATATGTATGTATATTATTGTATATTGATTTTGATATATAGTGACTGATTGAGGGGTTTGGATGAACCATTCAAAGTCCATTTTGTTTCCTAGACCAGGACGCATGTGGAGGTGCGTATCGAATCACATGGTGGCTTTATCGACGAAATTTGACATAGCCAACAAACATTGGCGATGCAAGGAAAGCAAACATGGACAGCCGGTACATGAACATTGAACAAAGCGGACCGGACCATCCCAGTTATGTTTGTCGGTGTATACTGTTTATAGTCCCATCTGTGTAACTTGTTTTAAATATTGCTTTGGTTATGGCCAGGAAGCCTAGTTATAAACCAACTTAGCTCACTATAGTGCCAGCTCATTATGGGGCCCCTCAGCCCCCCTCATCCCGAAGCAGGAAGACATAAAACTAGTAGCTTTGAAACCAGCATGGGGTGGTGGGTGGGTAATACCTTTAAGCATGGAAATGGCAGAGTGTTTCAGGGGAAACATGCCTCTCAAATATCACTCAGGTCAACCAAAAGATGACGCTTGTTCATTGGGATTGCCTTAAGCAGGTTACATCCCTGCTTCTGTTGGTTGAAGTGTAAATATGCTTGTTTTTAAGCAGGTAAACCCAATTAATAGAAACCAATCCCTCACTGGGGTTCCGAACTTGTATAGATAGATAGATAGATAGATAGATAAATAGATAGATAGATAGATGGATAGATAGATTGATGGACAGATAGATAGATAGATAGATAGATAAATAGATAGATAGATAGATAGGTAGATAGATAGATATATAGATAGATAGATGCATGCCGCTACTATATGTTTTTTTTTTGTGTGTGTATGGTTGGTTGCTGGAATGGAGTAGCATATGATTGGGTTTACCACATGTAGGAGTTTCCCAGTACCCTTTTTGTCATCATGTTCACTATTGTAATTCTGCATATGCCTTGATTAGATCCAGTGTCACTGAAATTACAGTTGGACACTCAGCAATCGAGTTTAAGAGCACTGAAATAAAATATCGCTTGAACATTATGTAGGCTATATACCATGTACACAGTTGTTACCCTCCGGCAATCAAGCATGGCAACGGAAACTGCCCCAGCCGTACATTCTGTTCCCATTAAAACCTATTATATAAAACATCTATTTATAGCTTTTATAGGATATGTCATATATCCCCTTAAAACCTGCAGTTATCCGTTAAAACAGTTAAACCCTCCACTTTTCATGTTTTTTGTCCAGTTAAACGACCGAAGGGTTTTTCAACCGCCAGGCCCCTGTTAAATGGGACAAGTTGAGACCAAATACAGGCGATGAACTTCACATGACCTTCGGTGGCTCAGGCGTGGCCTGCGTGGCACTGGCTCAGGGGGATGGGGTCCACAGTCGAGGATCGCGTTCAGAAACGCCTCATTTCAGTGGCTGAATTCATGGCTTATGGATGTTTATGGTTGATATAACGAATTAGTTTTCATGGGGGTCATGATATATGATATATGTTTTAATTGGTTTTTATAATGGTTTATAAATCAACTTATAACTGGGGGGGCCCATCCTGTAGCAATCCCCAAAAAGATCGGATCGACACGTGTTTCCGGGATGGATCATATTTCCAGGTTTCTCACGTTCCTATCTCTTTGGGGGTTACCAGATACATGTCATATATGGAAGTAATTGGGTGGTGTATGATGGGGTCATGAAACAGCTTATGACATCATTGTATAGCTATAGTTGGCCCCACTTTGTATTATATTCTTAGGTCGGCCCATGTCGGTTGTTATCAAACATGCGGGCTGGGAAATCTCCGAACTAAATTGGCATTTATTCATGACATCATCATTTCTGTAAATTAGGTGATTTTCCAGTGCCATGTTTGATTCCGGGTAGTGGTTTCCTGGTTTCTTATAGTTTTAAGCATTGATTCTGCACCTATCCTGCTGATCCGCAGCCATTGTAATCTGTTTTGAGGAGCTGGTGACCTGGTGTGAGGCCTGCGCTATTGGGCCGTGATCTTGCAATCCGGAGATTGCTTCAAGATTCTTTATGATGTTCCGGACCCCAGAGCCCTGCTTCGCCCGGGGTTGGATTGGATGGTCATGGATGTTGAGAATGACATGATGATCGTTCAACTGCATAAAGGCATTTACGTTTTTTCCTTCCCCTGCAGGAAAAGCCAATATGTGTTGTCATTTCCTCTAGTTTTTTTCTTTCAACCAATCCATTGATCCATAGATTTCGCGAACAGATGGCGGTAGGCACCAGATGTAGATGTTGCGTTCTGGCATCAAAAATAACTTCCCACAATTAGTTGGCTTCTAGCAGTTGATGCGTGGTCTGAAAATGTCAGAGTTCATGGAGTAGCTATTCCAGGCCAGGTTGGGCCCATTCCACCGTCAGTGGCTCAAGCACATAACACGGACCCAGTTGTTATTTGGACGGTCCTCATGGAGATCGAACTCCTACGCGCGCGGGCCAAAATGGCCCAGGATCAGCTTCTCAGGCTGCGAGACACGAAGGATTGTGTGGCTTTGTAAACCACTGGGACTTCACATTCGGAAACACGGAAATTCACTCAGGTTCATCAGTAGGACTCAAGAACATATCTTGATCCACCGGTGAAGGATGGTTTCCTGCCATTGTGCCATAGGTAAATAGTAGCTAAAACATACACTCTTGCGGCTCTTGCAGGCTATCCAGATTTAATAGGTTGGCCAAGCTGATTGAACATTGGACAGCCGTGATGATGAGCAATTCCGAAATCGGATAAGCCCAGGTAGACTTAGTGAACCAAGGTTCCCGATCCCTTCCTGACATTGATGGCCCCGCAACCAGTTGAATAGGGTTTGAAATGCACCAATAACGATTTGTACCCTCCGGTGTGAGCGGATAATTCACTACAAATGGCGTTGTCATGGGAAAATCATCTATAAATGGAGGTTATGATGCTTGTTATGTGTTTTTTCGAAATGTTGCAAAAATGAATACATAGTTATTCATGGGAAAATCATCTATAAATGACTTGTTATGCTTTTATGCGAAATGTTGCAAAAATGAATACATAGTTATTCATGGGAAAATCATCTATAAATGACTTGCTATGCTTTTATGCGAAATGTTGCAAAAATGAATACATAGTTATTCATGGGAAAATCATCTATAAATTACGTGTTATGCTTTTATGCGAAATGTTGCCATAATGAATACATAGTTATTCATGGGGAAATCATCTATAAATGGGTGATTTTCCATTGCCACCTTTGTGTGCCTGAGAGCAAGCCAAGTTTGGTGAAGCATGAGGATCCAAGGGTAGAGTTTTCCCTGCCAGGCTGGAACAGCACCATGGCAAGTGGTGCGACGGAGTGCAGGGAGCCTTTCATTCCATGCAGGACAAGCAGTGTAGATGAAGATTCGAACAACAAAAATGATCACACACACTCTGTCGTAGGTTTACGCAGGTATGCAGGGTCATCAGGTTTAATTAGAAGGCAAATCATGTATAAATGAGCCATTGTCCATAGCCATGTTAGTTTACCAGAAGATAAGAAACAGAAACGAGTTGTCAACGATAGAAGGTAAAGCTTATTGCAACCAGAACGGTGAACAGGGCATTGTTGATCCTGAAGGGGGGCTTTGTTACATCCACAACAATGGAAATCAAGGCCAAATATTGTTCACCCCTACGCCCTACGCATCCCTACGCCACAATTTCTGGATGATGCAAAACAAAGCTTGCCAGAGCCGGGCAGGTGATGAAACACTAAAAAACAAAACAATCTTTTTGAAACACAGCAACATCGCAAGAATATCTTTTATACCCCTTTTCAACCACATTTATAGTCGTTTTTCATTTTTTTTTCATGTTTTGTTCCCCTTAAAACCTCCATTTGTTTCGGAACGCCATCACCAGGAGCTCTGCGATGAGCTGCTGAAGCTCCGTGCCGTGCCAAGCGCTGTGGCCAGTTCCTCCCTGGGAAGCCCAAGTCTTGTGCTGCCCTCTCCGCAACACTTCGCCCAGGATCAAAGTGATGGCAGTGATGGTAATTGTCGGTGGTAAGAACGCATTTTTTATCAAACAGGTCATTTACATTAATTTACCATTTACCATAGTTAGCATAGTAGTGATAATTAGAGACAATAGCTTATACATATATAATCATATCTATGCAATGCATGTAGACATTGTATATATATATACATATAATCATACATATATGTGTGTGTAATCCCTATGGATCCAAATGCTACCTGAGAAGGTAGTTAACACCCAAAATCACCCAACAAATACGTCCTCAAAAGGTACGGCTGGATCCATAGGGATTGTAACATATCATAGCGATAAATGAAATGGCAATAATTTCTAACATGCGTTTTTTTGCCATGTAATCTGGCTGGTGGTTTCCAATGTTCTTCAAACGTTCAACCGTATCAATGGGATGATTGGTTGAGATGAAGAGCATGTTCTTGGGATGGGTTGTACAACCATCAACCACGGAATTATTTAGGTATAGAATCGGAATTTTGTTTGGGGACTTAAAGTTGGATATGATGGCATCTCACTAGTCAAGAATATGTCTTTTGCCTGTGTCTGAAAATGTAGTAATCACCTGCTTTTCATGGCCATTGAATAATGAGAAAATGAAGATAATCCGTTTGTACTCTATGTTATGTCTATGTTCAGTCAAACCCATTTAGGGCCGACATGGGTAATGCTGTATACATATATTATATATATATATATAATTATATATATGGATAATGATATATCAGGTAAATGCTGTTAAATCTTGGTAATCCCCAAACATTGCTGGGTAATATATTTTATCTTGGGAACTTACGTAACTCCATGGCCCATCTAAGTAGATAGATAGATCGATAGATAGATACATAGATAGATAGTAATTAAGATTGTTACTGTTATTACTAGTAATAATTGTATCCTTTTTCCTTATTATTATTACTATTTTGATATTATTATATACATATATATATATTTATATTTATATCTCTCCAAATTATTTTGATAAGCATAATTCGGAAAGCGGTGATTTGATGTCTCCCATACAAACCCCGGTGATTTAACCACGAAGGCAGAGCCCCGAAGCATCGAAGGTATCCCAGGGGAGGAAACATTTTTTTCATGGCAACAGATCATAACAGATCCAAATTGTTGGTTCAAAGCATTTTCAAAGCATTTTCAAACCCAGAAGTTGGTTACTGAAAACAGACAACTTGCATTTCTAGGGTGGAAATCCAAGTTCCCATTCTTAGAAGGCAGGAAAAAAAAAACGAAAATCCGCCAGGAGGTGTCCCTCGTCCCCGGGCATGGTAGTGTCGAGGCCAGAGTGTGTGGGTAACTCCCCTCGGACTGTCGGATTGATGGTGGGACTGATGGTGGCATATGGTGGCTATGTATTTGTATCCTTATACGTGGCTTCACTATGGTTTATGATAGATATAACTATATAGTTAATGGTGGTTATATTGGATAAACAAACTTAGAACTCGGGGCCCCGCATTGTAGTTCAAAAGAAAAGAGGGTTTGCGAAACCATCAACTAGAACAAATCTAATCATGAATGATATCTCATATCTCTACCGACCTTTGTTTGCTGCCGACAAGTGGGACATTTGATTCTGGCATGTGTTTTTCTTGAAGTTGTGTCTATTACTAATTTCTAATTGGGTGACTATAGATATACATGACCGAACTATACAGATAGTACTATCTAAGTTGTACATACATCGGATTCATACACACATATAACCACGTATAATCATAGTTTCTGGGCACAAACCCCTCGAAATCTGGGGACATTCTGGTGGGACCATGGGCCCCAGAGATCAGACATGGAACCGTCCAGAGCATGAAATCAGAAACGCTGGGGGCGGGGTCCTTGCTCTGTAATCCTTTAGTTGCGGGTCTGACTTTTTTTAAATATCTATATAATATGTATATATATATATATATTGTATATATATATATATATTGTATATATATATTGTATATATATATTGTATATATATATTGTATATATATATATTTACAATAAAACAATAATACTAATAATGAGAATACATGTCAAATGGGTCACCGTTTTTGTGGGCACTGCCGGCTTCTTCCCAGAACATTTTGGTACTCCTCCTGCAAAGCTGCCAACGGTGAATCAATACCCAGGTCTTCAACCAATCCCAGAGGATCAGCCATCATCAGCCCTAAAGACCTGAACAAATGGCTGAGGTGAAATCAATGGACCAGAGAAATTTAAGGGTGATTTTTCATACTGTGAATGATGGTTTTTTATCATGTTAAAATCAGAATTTCTTATGGTGAAATCCCATGAAATCCCACTGAAAGAGAGATGGTGAAATTCAAGGCCTTTTGTTTTTCCGAAAAAATCCTGCAGGCTGCGCCAGACTTCTTTCGTGGCACCTTCGCCGTGCGGCCCACTCTACAGCCTCGAGTGCCATTAGATGAGGAACTAACGATGCCCAGGCGCTACCGGGGCGGTACGTGAACTTTCCTAGCTTCTCCCCCTCCTGAATCGATCGGAAAAATCAGTATTTTTCTACTATGAAACTAAATGCCCACACCCAGGCCTCATATTGCTGGTTTGAAATATCCTATTCTGTTTAGATTCAGATTAGTTAATTTTCAGTTACATCCATTTGGCAAAATGTCAAAAGCATATATCATAGCATATCGGCATATCATGGCATATCATATCACTTGGCGAATCATGACCTTGCGGCCTGAGAAAAGCAACATCGAACTGATTTATGTGCCGGACTATGTAGGTTAAACTGCCAGTTAGGTTGCATTGCTGGGTTGACCTTGATTGGGTCGGGTGATATTGCTTACACTAATTTTGAGGCATTTGGATTGATAAAACATGTCACACCCAGCTGAAAATACAACTTGATTCTTGCACTTTGCAGCACAGAGAAACTATACCACCAATTTGCCACCAATTAAGTTTAACCCGGAATGTTTGCCATAGCTATATCCACATTAATGTGGTAAACCCAATTCAATGCCATAAACCATCCCCGAAATCACATGAATTTTGGTGGCTGGGGTTTTACCCATCCGCAAAAGGTAGGTTTATGGCATTGGATTTACCGCACCAAGAGCCAGGCGCTCTGGCAGTCGTCCGTTTGTCCAGGCCAAAATCGATCGATGCGAGCTCGTCTCGAACACCGTCCAAGGGGTATAGAAGTTGGGAGATGGAGCAGCTCGGCATCCGGCGCGATCGTCATGGGGAGCGCTAAAATCAGGACCATTTCAATAGAGAAAATGATGAACCATGTGTCAAGTTATTTCACTAGATCTGATCATGAGCATGCCAGTATCAGCAATTTGAGTTGACCACATCCGCAGCCGTGTGTAACAGCTGCCCGTCATTACCTGTGCCAGCTCGCCTCGGATGAAAAGCGTGTGCCTTCTACCTCTGCCACTGTTTTGAACAGTGGTAGCCGGAGCCCCGGTTGCTAACTATGGACGGTGGTGGCATGGAGGACATACGGGATTTCACTGGCGAGTTGGGTGGCGACGGGCAGCCCAGTGAAGTGCGGAATGATGGCCAAGGACTACCTAGTGGGGAAGTCACAGTGCAGCAGCGTGATGAGTGGTCAGAAGAAGAGTGGCGGCAGTGGAACCAAGGCTGGTGGTGGTCTTCTTCACCTACAGCATGGGCGCCCCGGGAATCAAATGGGGATTCCTGGGATCCTTGGAGTAGTTGGAGAGGGCATAGAGGTTTTCAACCTTGGTCAGATGGCGCTTGGGGCCATCAGCCAACCAGAGGGGATTTTTCAGATCCTCCACAATGGAGTGGATGGTCGCACTACCGCCTGTGGAAGCGGGCACTGGTCCGTTGGGACTCAAACACTGATGTCCTCCTCCGCAGGAGGAGCGAGAAGGTCTTGAAGTCCTTCGACTACGACCTCCAGGCGAAGCTTGACCACATCAGCGACCAGGAGTTGCAGGGGGCTGGCTACTTGAACAGCATCTTTGCCGTGCTGGACATCTTGGCGGGCGAGAAGGAGACTTCTGAGCGCCGACGGGTGCTCAGGGCTGCTCTATACGAGGGGCCGAGGCGCTCCGACGAGTCGTTGGCACAGTATGCGCTTCGTCGTGAGGCTCAGTTTATGTCAGCGACTCCTTTCATCAACATACCTGATGACCTCAAGGCCTTTATGTTAGAAGAGCAGGCCAACCTGTCGAAACAAAGTGTGCAGAACCTCAGAGTGCTGACTGGTCTAAGTTCGGATTTCCGACAAGTCCTCAAAGCCCTGCGAATCTTGGACACCGATGAAGAGCCGATTGCTAAGAACAAGCACTCGTCCTACTTTGAAAGCGACGTTCATGGATCGAACTATGACCACCTCGACGACGACGTCTCTGAGGAGGAGTTCGGCTTGACGGAGAACGAGGTGCAGGGCATGCTAGACTCAATCAGCCAGCAGGATCTCGAGGAAGATGCTGCGATGTCGTTCGTGACTGACTGGGAGGCAAAAAAGAAGCGCTCCTGGTCTGAGAACCGTGCCATGAAGAATGCCAAGAAGAAGGACAGGCGGCATTTCGATGAGCCGGATAGCCGGCCACCCAAACCTGCGGCTCACCGCGGAAGGCTTTCCATCCAGGAGCTCAAGAAGGTGACGCGATGTGGGAACTGCGGCCAGAAAGGACATTGGCGGGAGGATTGTAAGAACCCTTACAAACCAAAGTCCGACAAGACCTTCAACAAGAACGCCTTTGTTTTTCTGGGCACTTCATCGAAGCCAAGCTCCTCATGGTGCAACTTCCTGAACTACCTGACGATTCCTGCTGGTTGTGCCATTGTGGACCCTGGAGCCAGCCAGGATTTGATCGGGAAGAATGCCTTTGAGAAGTTGACTGTCGAACTTGCCAAGAAGGGCCTGAAGCCCGTGATTTTGGATGAGTCACCAGCTCCTGCTGCTGGGGTGGGTGGTCAGGCGAAACCACTTTACTCAGCTCTGACCCCATGCTTCCTGGGCACCCATCCGGGCATCGTCAAACTCACCGTGATCGAAGAGGATGTCCCTCACCTTTTGAGCATCGGCTTGCTGGAACATGCCAAAGCCATCATCGACGTTGACAAGGACGAGATCCAATTCCGAGCCTTTGACAAAAGCGCTCCAATGACACGGCTTGAAAGTGGCCATCGTTTGCTGAATGTGGTAAGAGGTGCCGGGCCTTTTGAGATTCCTGCACAAGTGTTGGAAGAACATGGCCTGACACCTGACAGTTTTAGGTGCAACAACTCAGCATGCGGCAGTGCATACATGGCTGCGATTGACCGTCCTGTTGGGGTTCGAGGGGAAGACAGTTTTGTGTTTTGGGACCACCCTGAATTAACGGTTTCCATAGGTAGTGTTGTTGGGAAAAACACTGATCTTGGAAAGAGATTTTATGTTTCGGGTGGCCTGCTTGGACCCCAGACCAGTAGGATCCTTTGGGTAGATGAGCCAAACATCAACAAAGTCCAGAGTTCGCTTGCAAGCAGAGGGTTTCTGAAGCCGTCAGTGCACTTCAACATGGATGAGCACACATGCACAAGAGGTCACGACACACATGGCCGCATTTCATGTCACACACATGACACGACATGTCAGTCTTCAGAACCTTTCTGCTGTTTTTTCATGATTACTCCAAACCAACTGAACTGTCTAAGTAAGGAAGTTTGGACCAGTTTTTTGTCTTTCGTGATCAGTCAGTATGATCGACTTACTGACCACAGAGGCCGCCACCTCGACAGCTGTGACATGCTCAGACTTCTTGTGACCTGTTACGCAAATTCGATCTCCCTTTCTAGCCATGGAATTGGCTTTGCCCTCACCTCAGGGGGTCGGGAGGAAGCACCGAAGCCAGATGGAATCCGAGAAGTGGCAGGCTCTGTGGTTCACCATGGTGTCAAAGCTGCTTCACCTCTCCAAGGGGCCCTTCAGCCTGAAGATGCCGATGTTGGTCGCACCAGTCTCCTGCCAACACCCCAAGGGGTTTGTGGCAAAGGGGGCCAACCAGTATGGCCGCTGGGAAAGGTGCACACTTTGCAAAACGAAGCTCAGCTTCGAGGCATACTCCAAAGACAACCCTCGAACGGTGTCCAAAGCTGCGAAGAACAGCATCCAAGACAAGGACACGACAGAGAGGTTGCAGCAGGCAGCTATCAAAGTGAGCAAGGCCATGGCGAAGCCAAAGGCATCTCCCTATGTCACTCACCAGGAGATGCAGGACTTGATGCACCAGCTGATTCAGGGGCAGCGAGAGCTGCAGCACCAGGTGACCACGGTGATGCAAACTCAGGCAGCCTCCTCGACTATGAATCCGAACCTCCTTGCTGTGCAGCAGCAGATGGCCGCACAGCAGATGCCAATGGCCCCACCGTGGCAAGCGCCCATGGTGGACTTGGAGCGCAACGAGGAGGACGAGGAGATGCTCACCAATCCAAACGAGTGGGAAGCCGTGGATCCGTCGCTTTGAGTTTCTTGACCTTGGCATCGATCCTGCCAGCAGGTGGCGCTTTCCATACTTCAACATGTCCATCGAGTTTGGTGGCTTCTGAGTGGAACAGTTGGTTCCTTTTGCCATTTTGTAAAGCGGTTCACTGTAGTTCCTTTCAACAAACTTCATGCTCCTTTTTGTGGCAACCAGCTGATGATGATAATATTTTTGCGGTTTGGTATTCCCCTTGTTTGTCTGATGATTTCAAACGATCAGCTGATCTTGACGATCACGAATTCCAAGTGCCACGGCGTATTAAACGAACCTTATTTTCCTCTGTACAGGAACTGTTGAATTCATCCGAGGCTATGCACGACCCAAGCACAGCTGGGGAGTTTCACAACTTAGGCATTTTGTCTAGTGCTGCGGGGAGGACGCTAGGACCTCAAGAAAGTTTCAAGAAAGGACAAGATCCGGAGGAGACGGAAAGACTCCAAGAAACCTTAAAAGAACAGAACAATAATGCGGCGAAGACGCAAGAACTTCAAAAGACGGAGGAGACGACAGGACTCCAAGAGGCTTCAAGCCCAACATGCGTAGCCAAGCTGTTGTCTAGTGAACTAGGTGGTAGGTTTGTGACATGTCACTGGAACGGCCCCGGGACCGGCCACCCATCACGGGATCCCGCTCATGCCGGCGCCATGGAAACTGGTGTCAGCAGAGGTGCTTGCGACAAGACGAAGTTCAAAGTGTGCGAGCTTTTTTCCATGCCGAGGTTGTCGGCTCGTTCAGTCGAGGACATAGCATTCACTGAACCAGCCAACTTTGACAAGCGGACTGGTTGGGATTTCTTTGATGCGGCTGACAGAGCCGCCTTTTGGGAATGCCTTCGAACTCAGGAACCTGATCTGGTGCTGATGTCGCCGGAGTGCAAGCCTTTCAGCATCTTGATGAGCTCGAATTGGGAACGCATGAATCCACTTGAAGTCGAGAGACTTCGCACTCAGGGCTTGGCTATGTGGCAGTTTTGTTTGCAGGTGGCTGACTATCAGCAACAACATGGGCGATACTTTATGATCGAGCAGCCGGCCACCGCCTCTAGCTTGAGGACGCATGCTCTTCAGTGGCTGCTCAGTCAACCTGGAGTGTGGCTGCTCAATTTTGACCAGTGCGCAGCCGGCCTTTCGGTTGTGGAAGATGGGACGCTCTCCAAAAAACCGACGGCAATCGTCACAAATCACGTTGGTTTAGTGTACCACCTATCACGCCTTCTTTGTCAGGGTGATCACCAACATCAACCACTTCAAGGGGGGTTACCAGCCAAGGCGCAAGAATTTCCTGGTAGATGCGTTTCTGAAAGGAATCCGTTGGGCCAGATCACATGAATTTCATGGTTGGAATGCACCTGTTTTTGAAGATGAAGATGAGGATCAAAGGTTTGGTGAGGATGACATTGCAGAGAGTGGCCAGAGTAGTGTCTCAGCACCACAGACACCCTCGCCAGCAATGTCCACTACACCCAAGATAACCACCAAGCAGAAGGATACCATCTACAAACTTCATGTGAATACTGGGCACTTGCCAGTGCCCCAAATGTTGGCCATGCTCAAAGCCGCAGGGGCCCGAGATGAGGTTAGAGACTTTGTGAAAAACGAGTTCCATTGTTTGCAGTGCATGAAGCAGCAGAAGCCAGTTCCTCACAAGAAGGCCACTTTTCCAAAGAGCTTTACGTTCAACAAGCTCGTTGGCATCGACTATTTTTTCATTTCATTTTTGGGAAAGACTCACGCCTTCTTGAACGTCATATGCATGGGCACAAACCTCCAGCAAGTTGCGTTGCTGCCAGGCTACGTAGGTGGCCCTCCAAATGCTCGAGATACTTGGAACCTATTTTCCAAGTTGTGACTTCAACCTTTTGGCCTGCCCGAGACCCTGATCTGCGATCAAGGTTCGGAATTCAAGGGGCATTTTGAAAGAGGTCTAGAGCAGGTGGGAACCTTTCAAGCAGTCATAGATGGGGCAGCTCCATGGCAGAACGGCAAGACCGAGAGACATGGGTCTTGGTTGAAGACCAGATTGGAGGAGGAGCTACAAAGTGGCCAGACCATTGTGCGATCCAGCATTGAGCTTGAGACTCTAGCCCAATTGGTCACCTCCCACAAGAACCGGTGGTTCCATCGAGGAGGATACTCCCCATATCAACTGGTCTTTGGCGTCAACCCTCGAGTTCCATTGGAGCTCTTGTCAGACGATCATATGATCATTGCCGGGGCAGATGATGCTGGAGTGGATCCTTTCGAAGCCGATGGGCCAGCAGCTGAGTTTGCAAGGGCTCACGCCATCAGGCAAAGGGCCCGGGAGCTTTGCATTGCATCCAATTTGAAAGACAGAGTCAGATTGAGCCTTTCTCACAACATGCACCAGCAGAAGCAGTGGGCGCCCAATCAATGGGTCTACGTGTGGAGGAAGTTTCCCGGCACAGGAGGAGGACATACCACTCGTGCCAGGTGGATTGGTCCCGGTCTTGTTATTATGCAACAGGGCAACACAGTGTGGGTGTCTATGCGTGCCAGGATTTGGAAGTGCTCTTCAGACCAGCTGAGATCTGCTAGTCATCTGGAGACTTTGGGCGCCGAATTGACCAAGGCGCAAGGCCTCGAGGACATCCTCAACCAGACCAAGTCCAAGCAGGCTGGTGCGGTGGATGTCGCCGCCGAGGGCCCCCCGGAGCGAGATGCTTGGTCACAGCCGGCAGTCCCAGAGGGAGAAGCGTCACCGGCTCTGCCCGATGTGGGGGTTTTACAGCAACAGCAAGAGTCCACAATTGAGCAAGCTCGCCTGCCCGCCTTGCCAGAAGATGAAGCGATCAACATTGGACATGGCATGATTAGACAGATATTGCCACAACCAATCGTGGGAGACTCACCAGGTGCCAGAGAACTAGCCAGAACTTTCCCTAGGCAGCATTCTCAAGCTACCCAGGAGGAACCCAACGTGGAGCCAGTGCCATCAGATGCCTCAGACAGCACTGACTCCTCTAAGAGGCGAAAGACCATCACTGGTCCTCCAGAACCCCAAGTTGAGGTTCGTCAAAGGGTCGCTGATCTAGAATCAAAAAGGTTTGAGAGAGAGGCGCTCCGTTTTCTCAAGAGACTGGACCGAGAAGAACGTCAACAGTCAAGAGGCTCAGCAGCTTCCTCCTCTTCAGCAGCCTTGCCCTCTTCAGCAGCGCAGCCAGTCTCAGGGCCCAGTACAACACCTGTTGACCTTGAAGAAAGCGCCCCGATTCCAGATGATCAAGATGACGACCTTCTCTCATTTTTTGATGTTTGCCCAAGCAAGGAAGACATTCTCGAGAAGGGCTCCTTGCCGTTTTGTGAGATGTCTATCAGCCAGGACTCAGAAAGACCATCTTTTCTGGCTAAGCCCACCAAGGCCAAGAACTCGGAGTTCGACATGAAACAAGCGACCCCACAAGAGATCAAAGGCTTTGAAGCTTCAGACCTTAAGGAGTGGGAAGCAATTTTGAGTATGGGATCGGTCAGGGTGCTCTCCAAGGAAGAGTCTCTCAAGGTGATAGCTAACTCACCAGAGCGAGTAATTACGAGCCGAATGATCAGAAGAAAGAAGCCTGTTCCAGGAGTTGGAAATTTCAAGTTCAAGTCCAGATGGTGCCTTCATGGCCATCAAGATCCTGACAGCATGTCCGGATCATTTCAGGTTTTTAGTCCCATGCCAAGCTGTGAATCAATCACTCTCTTTTTTCAGATAGCCATCAACGAGCAGTTACTGGTTTGCTTCCTTGACATTCAGAATGCGTTTTGCCAAGCAGACCGCTTGGATCGTCCTCAAGGGAAGCTGTACGCAGTACCATGTAGCGGCCTCAAGATTCCAAAGGAGAGGTTGATTGAAATCATAGCCCCCATCTACGGTTTGGACGACTCACCTTTGAGATGGCATCGCACTCTCATCAATTTCTTTCAGGGCCTGGGCTTCGAAAAATCACTTTTGGAACCATGCTGGTTGGTAAAAAGGGTTCGCGGCAAGATCGTCGCTCAGATCCTCATCGAGGTTGACGACTTGAACGTGGCCGCCACGCCTGAGTACCTTGACACCTTGCAGACCGCCCTCAAGGCCAGATTTATCTTTGGCAAGTGGGAAGAAGGAACAGCCGACTTCGCCGGCCGTCACGTTTCAGTTAGACCCGACAAGGTCATCATGCACCAGGAGAAGTACATCCTTGAGAAACTGCATCCTGTGAGACTTGCTAAGGGTCGACTGAGTGATCGGGCCAGCGAACTCTCACACGAGGAGTTTGAGGATTTTAGGTCCATGCTGTACAAGGTGAATTGGGTGGCACACCAGACACGTCCTGAAGCAGCAGGAATAGTCAGCATTCTTGCCAGCCGTTTGAAAAATGCCACAGTTCACGATGTCAGCTGCCTCAACAAGTTGATCTCTCACCTGAGGGGGACAGCCAGCCAACCATTAGTACTACACAAGTTCAACAACAGAGACATGGTGTTCATCGCAGCATCTGATGCGGGTGGCGTTGACGGCAAACCTATCGGTGAGTTGGACAACCTGCAAGACACCGTCCAAGGAGCTTGGATCATTCTGTGTGCCGACCGAGTGCCGTCAGCCTCCAGCAAGACGAAAGTGTCGATACTCTCTTGGCGATCGGCTAAGCTCAAGAGAAGAGTAACATCAACACTAGCTAGTGAGGCTCTTGCCTTCTCTCAGGCACTTGGTGAGCTTGAATGGCTTCAAGTAATGTTCATGGACATCGTGCATGGCAACATCAACCGCGAGGACTGGACTGAGTCCGTGCTCCCGTTCATCGGAGTGCTCAAGGACTCATCTCAGCTAAGGACTCACATTCACGAGGACATGCAAGAGCAGTGCACCATCACCGATGCGAAGTCCCTCTTTGACTCTTTGAAAAAGGAGAACCCGACTTCCAGGCAAGATAGGAGGACATCCATCGAGATAGCCATCATCATCGAATCCATGCAGCGTTCCAAGTCAGTGCTCCGTTGGTCGCCACATCCAAGGATGATAGCAGACGTTCTCACAAAAGACGACATCGGCAAGAGCAACGGCGCTCTCGAAGAATTGTTTCGCACTGGCACTTTAGCGCTGTGGGATGAGGAAGATGAGCTTGCAAGAAGACGTGAGAATCCAAGATCCAAAGCCAGATCTAAGAGAGCAGCTCGGCAGTTTAGAGCTGATAGTTCTGGTCTGTTGGGTGAAGGTCAACTCAACAACTTTCTTGGGGTGCTGTCAAGTTATTTCACTAGATCTGATCATGAGCATGCCAGCATCAGCAATTTGAGTTGACCACATCCGCAGCCGTGTGTAACAGCTGCCCGTCATTACCTGTGCCAGCTCGCCTCGGATGAAAAGCGTGTGCCTTCTACCTCTGCCACTGTTTTGAACACATGTTTGTTTTTGGGGTAAACTGGGTACTCTATTTTCAGACGCCATATATTTGCAATATATTTACCGTATTTTGTATACAGCATGTGCAAAGCTGTGGTAGAGGGGTTGCAACATTGATTACCCGCTGCTAAGCGCTGCTTGGTTTACGCCAAGTTACGATTGGGTATGTTTTTTAGGATTCCTATTTTTTTTTGAAGATTACATGTCCCTTACGAACTACTACAAGCAATGAATAAAATTAGCTTCAAATACAAGTGGTTTTGTTTGGAAAAAGAGTACCCCAAAATACATTGGTTGTTTCAATGTGTTGAATGTTCTTTATTGAAATGGGCATGTGGGATATTTGGGGTGGTAGATTGTATGTCCAATGGCAATCAAAACGCATCCAAAAATCATTCCAAGAAACACTTTGGTACATGATTTTCCCATGGGATTTGAAATGAAACATCAAAAAAATCAAGCATCCCGTGATCTTGGTAGGTTGGGGTCTTCAATTTTGCCTTCTCAGGAGAAGTCAAATTTTCCCGAATTGGATGGGGAGAATCCAAGATGTCAGGGTGAAAACCATGAAAACTACCCTCTGGTAAACTAACATAACTATGGAAAATCACCATTTTTGATGGGTAAATCCACTATAAATTGCCATTGTCAATAGCTATGTTAGTTTACCAGAGGGTATGATTTACATTCATTTCATCTGATTTCAAGATATTTCCACCGCAGATTTTCCCAAGAAACCCATTAAAAATTGCCCTCCCAAGGTACACGATGGGCCACGACGCTGAGAGCGTAATAGGTGTTGCGTCAGAAGACTCCATGAAAGGGTCTGAGAGTGGCACCAGTTGCTGGGTTGACTTATTGGGATCATTGGGATATGATGGGGACAGTAATGGGACAGTAAAGCAATCATGGTTACCACCCATATGGATTGATGATTGATTGATGGTTTATACATGGGCGCTCACATGTTTATACAACCATATACAACCCACAAATGTGGATATTTGTGGTATATTTGGGGATGGTTCAACTATTGCCTTACTAACATTCTACAGTTGGGAAAGTATATGGGATAGTCATCGATAAACGATCAATGTATGGTATTATCACTGATGCCCATTGTAAGAATTCCCAGTATGAGATGGATGACCATAACTGCCATAAACCATATACCGTAAGGTTTTGCCTCCAAGCAATAGCTAGGTTGGTGCAAATAACTCCAATCACTGTGTAGCACCTTGTGGGGATAGATATATATTTATAATATATATATATATTTACATATGTATATATATATATACATATTTGTGTGGTGGGTGATTCGGGTGATGGGTGCCCGTCGTGAATGCTAAGTTGGTGAACATAACTAGGTTATGCCTTGGGTTTGCGAATCACATTGAATTGTCACGTGACGTCACGTGCACAATGCTTGACGGATTCTTTGAAGGATGTGTTTGGGTGTAGTTGGATTTACATGGATTTGCCAGGGGCAGACCTAGTATATTTGGGGGGTTGGTGAGTTGGTTGTTTGATTTTCACGCTGTGCTTCCATGTTTCTTAGTTGCAGTTCACTTTATAAAGCAAGTATTGTTATCGTGCATGTGCTGCATGATTGTGTGCTGTAGTCATTTGTCCTACTTTCAAATGTTTTTGTAAACATATCTGTGTAATGTGTTTTTTTTTGCGCAAAAAACTATATTATGTATTCATATTTCCTAGATTGTTTCCTGGAAAACGATGATTGCCCCCACAGGTTATATGTGTTTGGGGGTTATAACGGAAGACATGTGAACAATTGGTACTAGGGGCGGACATGTTTAGATTAAATTCTATGTGTTGCTCATTTTCTCTGAGATGTTACGTTTTGCGGGATGCTGGATGTGTTTGGACTTAGATAGATCTTTATGTGATGTTATCATCTTCCACCATGTTGATTTCACAGATCAGCAAAACACCAAGGTTTGCTGAACTTGCAATACGTGCCTTGAAGTAGACGGTGAATCGCCGGGCTGCGGATACAAGGAATCGGACGGGATAGGCCTTCCTTGTAACTCTCCATATATGGACAAAGCCTGATCGGGGCTGTGACCCCATCGACAAAGAAACATCACGTGTACTTGTAAGTTATAGGTGCTTCTCTCTCTCTCTCTATATATATATAGTATACATATATATATATATATTATTCCTTTTTTTATACATATAATATACATATACATGTATATTATACATAAATACGGTTTACTCTTCGACGCGGAAAAAAATATGGCACAAGGACCTGACCTTGTGGAACTGGCGACACCCGGATCAGCAAGTTCTCAGAGACAGTCCGTGTAAAATCAGCGAGGTCGCACAGTGACGATTTTTTTTGTTTTAAGTATCTCACTCATCCATCCATTCATTCGTTCGTTCATTGCTTCGTTGGTTCGTCGATTCATTGCATGAATTGTGATTCATTGATTCGTTGACTCATTGATTCAGTGGTTCACTGTTCATGTTCACTGTTCATGCATTCACTGATTCATCGATTTATTGATTCATTCAGGCAGTTGTGCATGGTTTCTTTCATGTCATTTCGTTGGCATCTCAACCACCGTTTGCTCATTGGTTGATGCACCTCACAACTTCAACACTTCATGGTTTTTGCATCTTAAAAATATCTTTATAGGCCATGTTCTTCCCGTAGTGGTTTTATATGTTTTTCGAAACTTCCACCCCGGCACGGGCCAGGCAATTATTTGTTTATGATTGTTTGTTGTTTTCGATCGTGTGTTTATGATCGTTTGTTGTTGGTCAGTCACATTTATATCGTTAAGTAGTTGGATCCCGAATTTGCGGGTTTCAGTCCTCGTTTTGGGTTGTTTCTTTTGGCCATGATGGGTTTGTCGGCCATGCTTTCACACCGAGGATCCTCCAAAGACAGACAAGGAGCGTGGGTCACTGGGTCGGGTCAAGATTGGGGTAGCAACATTTTGACCCCATATCAACTGGCATCGATATGTCGTTTCACAAATTCTACCTGGGATATCTTGGCACCTTATAGAATAAATAGTTTGATGTTACATTTTGAGGACTTGTTGAAACTCCCAACCCGTTGCTTTTGCTCTTTCCAAGAATTGGTTGGGGAACAGTTGCTTTGGACTGCGGATGGGACAGCACAAAAAGATTGTACATTTCACTTCAACGAACTCTGTGATTATTGCGACTTTTAGTGAATGCTTGCAAGACCCTTTTCATTGTTTGCACTCAGCAACTGAGTAAGGAATCCTCAGTCGGAGCTGATGATTCTCCCGAAGATTAAGAAATTCAATGTTTTGGTTTCATGAGCACATGAACGATGTGCACGAGTCAAGAGGATATGTTTCATTGGATTTTACCAGTGAAAATGGTGAACTACTAGGATTTATTAAAGAAAAATGGTGGATTTAATGATTTAAGGTGGATTGCAACAAGAAATTGCCATTCTACGATGATTTGTGGCAGAAACCTCGAACCCTTGAGTAGTTTGGCCACTGCCGGAGGACGTGGCCCCGCCTTTAGATGAGAAGGGCGAATCGCGAGAGGTGGGAAGTAGCGCTTGCACTGGACATGCCCAGCTGAGCCCTTTCATGGGCCATGGTTAGTTTAGTTAGCTGATGCTGAATGGGTATAGTAAGTGGGTTGCAACCCATGAACTATGGCCAGTTTCACAAGTTACGATTTGGGGTTTGTATAAGATCAGCAGTAAACATAGTAAACGTACTCATCATGGCCCATTGAAATAGCAATCCACAATGGGTTTGGCCAATAGCGCATGTGCCATAGGAGCTCTCCAATCAAGATCCGCAAGAGCTTTTGTTGAACTCAAGTGGTTCGAATCTGAGCGAGTCATTTTGAATAATTCTTGAACTTAGCACGTGGTTGCTACCTGGTTTGCAACCCAAGTGGTGTCCCTGCGATGTCTTGGGTCGCCTACTAAAAGAACACACACGTGAATATATTGAAATCACATATCAACCAAACATTTTAAATTTTAAATTTCAAACATTGGTCAACTTTATAACATTGCACAACTACAATGTATATCCCTGTTGCAAGAGGTTCCTTTACCCACTCGCAATGTGTCCTCCCAGTGTTAAGTTGATTTAGTTTCACCCATTCATCTGTGCTGCACCATGAATCCAACAGTTGCTGGATTGATAAACTAACAGAAACTTATTGTCGACATTTATACAGTTAAACAATTTTAAACACGTATGTTGGTTCAATCACTATTTACTCACAGTATTGTTGATGAAACCACGTAAAAAATGGTAGCTTTGTGCAGAAATCCAAGAGTTCTTGGTGGTTTCCATGGTTTTCTTCTTTGGGGCGATCCAGGTGAGTGTGAGTGGTCAAGGTGAATCTTCTCTGGACACGGAGGCGACAAAAATAAAATAACGCAACTGGGGTGGGGCACCGATGTCGTTAAAGTGAAGTGGCGGAAATTTGATGCGATTTGCCCCATCAACAAAATTGATGTTGCAGAATTGGCGGAAGTTTGTCGATTTTTATCTAGAAATTTTCAAGCTTCATTCCACTTCTGGGACTTTTGGCAAGCTGTAAAATGAATGCCAACTCATGTTTCGTGGGAAAAAAGACGAAGCAGCTCCAAATCATTTTGGTAGATTTTGGTAGGGAGTCACAACAGACAACGGAAGAGTTGACGGCACTATAGTTGAATTTCCACATCAAAAGTGGGCATTCATGATGACTTCCTCCACCATGTGCATATCATATGTCAGCTGGTGGCCCTTCAGACCAGCGCGTCACTTCACCAGAGGCAATCTTTAAGTGATTGTGCTCAGTGGAGTGGGTGGGTACAATCTTCTCTAGAAGGGAGTTTGTTCCAAAATCTACTACTATTTAGATGATGATTTTGAAAGGGAGTATATACTGTTATATACTCTATATACGGTTGATGGGTAGTAACAGTGGTTAGCAACCCCTTAGGCAATTTGATCGCAAGGATTTAATCAGTCATTGTCCAGTTGCCACGCACTATTGCTACCTCCCAGGAGAATTATGCAAGACTTTTGAAAATGATTGATCATGCCAACCTTGAATTCACAAACCCTCGATGGGAAAAAAGGCTTTCCCTCAGAGCAGCAATCCTGTGCCGCTAAAGTTCGGTACCCCCTCCGGGGTTGACATCAGATTCCCTGACTTTTGGCATTGAAATCTCATGAAATCTCGATCCAAGTCAACTAAAAGCTGTCGACCAAAGATTCCAAGTGCCAACGCTGGAACCATCAAGAAACGTGTGAATGCTGACAGGTATAGTTTAATTAATTACGTGATGTTACGTGCACATATCTAAATTATATATTTTTTTACTGGCACACGGCCCAACAAAACTGGGTAACATGTGTTTTTCTCTGTTCTAAGCAGCTATTGTTTTGGCTAGGTCCGCTAGGTATTTGTAGTTGAATCAACCAAAAGGACCATGAGACCGTGACATACCGTGACGGGATATCCCTCCAACCTGACGCCAGGGCGTCAGGAGCAAGTTGTTCCGACAGCTGTCTCCAAGTCTCTATGGTGGCTCTGGTTCTCCCAGTGACTTGGCTCCAAACATCCTTAAAATGGTTGGTGGTCTCAAATGTTTCAAACATTTTTTCCATGTTCCCGTTGACTCATATCTTTCAAGATGGTTAAAACATGTTAAAACCACCAACCAGTCAAAACATTTTGAGGCATATGTTCAGATCTTCGGATGATTTCAGAGGTTGGATGTCTTGCTGCTCTGTAAGTTTGCCCAAACTAGCAGGCTCCATACCTGATACCCGACAATGTTGCAATAGGTGCAGGTGCTACATTTGGACACCATATGAATGGATGGGGGTTGTTTTTGATATCATGAATGTGGAAAATGCATGTGATTGTTTGTTATTTTTGATGATTGTTGAATCATGTTGAATATATGTGTTGTTTTCTTGTGCGTATGTTTTCCGATGTTTTTTGTGATTTGTTTATGCTGCTACCAGTTTTAATATATGAACATGGTTGAACATCTGTCGAACCGGGGCAGATAAAGCCCCCTGCCCAGAGTCCCAGTGTTGCTGGAATCCCAACAGGAATCCCAACTGTTTGACTGGGCTCTGTCCATCCACAGTTCAACAAACAATTCTGCCACTCTTTGTTTTGTTCCTTTGCGGTAAGTTTTCTTACTTCAAACACATGACAGGTGTATCATAGTGTTTCTCTTCATGGAAGCCGTCATGGACTCCCTCAAGAAATAGCTGCATAGCTGGTATATAAGCACCTCAGCCACTGCGCGAATCGAATTCCCCAAAAATATATGAAATAATTGCTGCTCACGATATTTTAATTGGTTTTAATATGATCATACCTATAGGTACAAATTACTATGTTACATTATTATTATGTTAGAATTATTATTTACCCATAGGTACTATATATTTTTAATATGTTACACTATGGTGCATTCTGTTTCGAATCACCGATGTTTTCGCTGACCTTTGGTGAAGAATCCACCAGGTTGGAGCGAGGCGATTACCCATGGGATCTCAACACTCCTTCCAATGGCAGCTGGGCACAAAAACACTGCGAACATTGGAATGTTCTTGGAATATCATGAGGCAAACCTTAGGAAAACCATAGGAAACCCCTAGAAAACAATAGGAAAACCATAGGAAACCCATATGAAACATTTAGAAAACCATAGGAAAGGAAACCATAGGAAAACCATACGAAAACCATAGGAACCCCTACAAAACCATAGGAACCCCCTAGAAAACCATAGGAAACCCCTAGAAAACCATAGGACCCCCCTAGAAAACCATGGGACACCCCTAGAAAACCATAGGAAAACAATAGGAGACCAAAGGAAAACCATAGGAACACATACTGTGGCTGGTTGCGAAATCCTTCACATTCCTTTACATTCCCAGTGATATGTATTATATATATATATCATATATCATATATCTATAGCAGCCCCCAAGAAGATAGCCACTCAAATGGTGAACAAGTTTTTTTGAAACGTTGATAGGTTAACGTGTTCTTTCTTTTTTCGGGGGGGATACTTTGTATATACAATGTGTATATTATATAGATCATACACACACATATATATATATATACATGTATGTAACTACATTTACATGTCCCCCGGCAATCAAACATGATGGAAACCGTCCATTTATAAATTCGATGATTATCCGATTAAAACTTCCAATTTATAGAGGATTTCCCAGCTATCGGACTGGGGTGAATATAACCAATATTTATATGATATGGTTTTGTATCTGTATATGAATAAAATACCATACTGCTAAGTAAGGTTGCATACATATATATATATATATTTACATATTTACCATTTATAAACACATGTCAAAACACACACATATATATATATATATATATTACAACAGGCCAAACAAATCCAAACATATGTGTTGCAGCGTGGTTGTTTGATTGAATAATGGCAAGCATTGGTGTTTTGTTTGTGCTTTGAATGGCCCAACTTTAGCTCATTGAGCTGGGCCAGCCCGAATCCATCACCCAGAAAGTTATTCATTTATATGATATATGGCCCCATGTGGCCCTCAGTCGATGGCGTTCAGTTGCCTAAAAAAAGTGGCTGAATTCTATGGTTTACGGTAGATAAAACTATAGTTATTGATGTTTATAATGGCTTGTAAGCCAACTCACAACCCCATCCTGTATGATATGTGGCGTATTTTCTTATACATGTACATAGTTAGTTGCGTCATAGCTTGTAAGTTGAATTTGCTGCCGTGGCTGGACGTCAAAATCTTGCACAGGATGAGGCTGTTCCTAATACCAAACCATACCACATTGTTGAACATGACGGTAAATGTTCTGCGAAGCCAGCTATTATACCCTATATTATATTCTGCAGATGTTTGAGCTTTCACTTGCCTTTCCCAGAAGTGACAAGCGACAAGACGCCAGATTCTTGCACTATCAAAAAACAGCTCACGTCATGACACCAGGGGCATCACTTGATGTCACTTTTCTGCCCTCAAATGTAGGCTCAAATGCAAATGAAACAAAATCTTTTACCATGAGTACTGGGGTTTACTTTGAATCTGTGCTCGTCAACTCTTTCTTGGAGGATTAGTGCATGCATCACATACATCAGAGCCGACCAACACGCAACATTAATTGAATGTTTCCCCTGGCGGGGAAATGCTTCAGGACGAGGATTTGCGGCACCAATCAACGCTCACTGCACTTAAAACGGATGGAAGGCTGCGAAAGTGGCTCGGCTTGACAGTTTGCCTCATCAAATCACATAAAACTCCATTAATGTGGTAACCCAAAAAAGAAGCCATCCCAAAAAACACCATATAAGGGTGGTATAAATCATCCCCATATGGTAGGTTTGTTATATCTTGGGTTGCCCACTTTATGTTTCTATCCTATTAGCATCCCATCAAAATCCCAATCCTGGCTTGTAGTTGTGTGGCTATTACCAATTAGGAGGTGCATCTCAAGTTTCATGGATTTGCGATTCTCCGGCAAGGATATATATATATATAGAGAGAGAGAGAGTATATATTATTTCATATTATGATACATACATACATACATACATAGATACATACATACATACATACATACAAACATACATACATAGATACATACACAGATACATACATACATACATACATACAGACAGACAGACAGACAGACAGACATACTTACTTACTTACATACATACTTACATACTTACATATTTACATACTTACATACTTACATACATACATACATATATATATATATATATGTGTGTGTGCGTGTCTGACTTATGTGTGTTGAAGCAAATACGTGCATTATATAATTATACATATATATTTATATATGCATATATCTATGTTATTGACGTTATATATCTATGTTACTATTTCACCGTCATTGTGTATGTCTTATTTGGTTATTCTTAAAGCAGACAATGCAGTATATATTTATATATGTTTATAATAAATCAAAAACATGCTGCTATGAATATAGCTACCAATTATCAGTTTTATGTTCTTCTTATCATTCTATAGATATCGTAGCTGAAAGAGTTGCCGGTTCCGACTGTTACCGCACCTAGGCACTTGGACCCGGCGGCTGGGTTGCTGGTCACCTTGAACTTCTTCTTCATGTCGCCCGGATTCATCCCATGGGAATGGTAAACATTCGATCAACTCCCACCAAAACCGATACCCTAAACATACCACATAAAAGTGGTGATTTGGGAACATGGATGATCATGGTTTATTATTGTTTTAACCACATTATGGGAAATTCCCGGATATAAAACACATGAAGGTTTCTGCAGAATCATCCCAAATGCGTTTTTGTTGAAATTTGTCATGTCCGGCCTGTCCAGCTAAGTTTCATCACGGTTTCAACAATTTCTACCATCATACTTGTTTGGAGGTCAGAAGGTTGATCAAACAATGGTTCAGGACCAGTGGGTGGGCACCATGGGGCCAGCGTGGCGCATAACATGGGTACTTAGTACTAGTACTTGACCTAGGCTTGGAAAAGTCATTTGTTTTTGCAGCGAAGATATGCAGTGGACAGGATTTTCAGATTTGAATTTAGGTTTTGGGTTGAACATGCTCCAGATATTTGGAGGCCTTTTAGACTTTAAGAAACAGAGACTTGGAAATCAGATGCCCAATATGCTTCACCTGAGGACATGGGGTTCTCAGCTATTATAGGTTTTGATATATGCTACTGACATGATTTGGTAAAAACCCACTTCGGAAATTCAGGATAATTATTGATAATCCACTTAGTGCCAACTGAGTGCCAGTTGATCCTCCTGCATTTCCTGGGGTTCCAATTTTCCGAATTATCCCATTGAAAACCAGGACCCTGCAGCATTCACCAATCTATGGGTGACGCTTGAAGTTGTCACCCGGGGCTCCAGCTACAGTCATACATTTAGTATTTTTTGGGCTACATGAGAATCCCCTGCCCGGCTTTCTTGTTACACAGGCAGTGTATATAGATTCTGCGTTTTACGTCCACCCCACATCCTGGTGACACTTTCGGGAAAAGACCTGAGGTGTTGGGAACTGGAATGGGAAGGACGACGCTTGGACGAGTTACACCGCGGAATTGGCCCAGCTGTTGAATCCGAAATTGATCCATACCGAGAACCGTTCGGAATGTTTCTCTCTCTGTCTCTCCCGCCATACTGTATGTATATATATATATATATTTATTTATATACACATGCATAGACATACATATACATATACATAGGCATGTTTCAGCTACATTTGTACGTACTTTGCAAACATGCATGTGTTTGCAGGTGTGTGTGTGTGCAAGAAATAACACATATGCACTTGTACATGTTACAAGGTGGCCGCCCAGATTAAGTTTGTTAAGGCCGCTCAACCACTTCGCGATTCCGTCCTGGGGCGTTATCTCAGAATATGATCCGTTAAGTTAACTTAATAAAATCAACAGAAATCCTATTGTTTCCCATTATGTTTGTTTTACTTCTTGCTTATGGTCTCCATTCAGAAAGATACCATTCATTTTCCATATATAATCATATGTATATATATATATGTATAACATTATATTATATTACTGTAATATGATCTCATTTTTTTCATAAAGATCCCTCCCTGCGACATTGGACCATCGCGCTCTTAGATAATCTGGGCGCGGAGATGGGGATCCCTGGCTTGCAGCCACATCCTCTCCTGGCATCCTGGCGGAGATGTCAAGGGATGGTGTCCCCGGATGATTGGGTGTACCCTCTGGTAAACTAACCGTTTGCTATTGAACATGGTCATAGAAATAGTGAATTTTCCCATGAAAAATGGGTGGATTTTCCATAGTTATGTAAACGTTTACCAGAGGGTACCACATGTAGTGAAACTTCATCCATGGCCATGTCAGGAACCGATTTCTTGGAGGTGCCTACCATATATGTGTGGCCTATGTTTCAGGCCTAAATTTCAGGGAATATCACCACAAAATATGGCCAGAAACATGGTACTAACGTACCTTCATTTTAGGAGCCTGAAATTCCCATTGACTTCATGGGACCAATTGGATTTTGATGATACTGGATCATGAGGGATCCCAGTCACCTCAGGAAACAACACCGAAACATTGCCCTGTTTCTGTGCTTCCCCTGTTTCTTGAGAGAAACGTTTTTTCATGTAAATATGTTTGATTTGTTTATTTATTTAGTTATTCAGTGCATGTTGTTCACATTATTTATTCATAAAATCTCATGTAACTCATATATACATATATATAATTTGCGTGTGTGTGTGTGTTTATTTGTTTTTATGCTAAGACAAAAACGTTTTCTCTTTGTCTATCATGTTTCTACTTATCTATTGTATTCGACAGGAATGAAGCATTTATTTGGGTGCCTTCTTCAGAAAAACAACACGTCATGGGAACAACTTAGAGTTGCCACATGTTGTTTCTTGTTTCCGTGTGGTCAATCTATCATTGGGATTCATTTGGGGGAATCTGGTGGGAATATGATGGAATATGTTTTTGTTGGTTAAAGCACTACCCCGGGGTAAACCAATAGAGATGTGGAAAACGCACCATTTGTAGATCATTTTTATCTTCATCCTCGTACAGGCCATTAGATGGACGGAGATGGTGTTCAGCTGCATCTGGGCTCGCGGCCATCCAGGGGGCATTTGGAAGAAACCGTAGTGATCTTTATGTCCCTATGGCCAAGTACCTTTTGAGGAAATATGTGGATTGTGATTTAGGGGTTTCCGTACCTCAGGTAGCATGCGGATCCATAGGGTGTAGTGTAGTATCAGGTTTAAAAAGGAAAATGAAGAGCAAGCCCAAAAAGATAGAAATCTCCGGCTGCGGCTTCGATCATCCCATTCCGATCAGTGGAAATTTATCCCTGCGAAAGGATAACTGCAGATTCGCCGGAAATGTATGGCTCATTATGGCTCGACGTGGCTCAACCATCAAGCAGATACTTGTAGGATTGCAAGTAGCTCCAGCCTGCTGGCCTTGGGAACATTGAAACGCCACTAGTAGTTATAGAGACAAATAGTTGGCCATTGATGCATCACTCTTCGGCAAATAAAGCAGCATCAGCGTGATATTTAGGGCGCGCGTTTGAACATTGGCACAATCCCAGTGGATATCTCGCCCGTCTGTGATCAGCCTTCCTTGAAAAGGTTGCAATATGTTTTATGTTCTTCATTACCGAGTCTTGAACATTAATTGACACTTGTTCAATGATTTCCTGGTTCAATAAGCCTTATCCGCGTGATGCAGAGTTTGTGTTGAACTATTCTCTGACTTGGATAGATTTGGTGGTTCCTTCTAAGGTTGGTTGTTTTCTATCCCCACTGTTCATGATCTCATCCAAATATTTCTTGTTCTATTCAAATTGCCTTACATAAAGCATTCAATCACCTAGATTACTGATCAAAGGGCCGCTCATCAAAGGTGTTTCTGTATATCTGGCAAATACATGGAAATACATGTATGAAAATACTTACAGAAACGTTCCCTGGAAAGTATTGCTTCATGCTCTTACTGGTCTTTTCAAATTTCAGCCTCCTCCTGAAAGTATTTCCCCTGTAGGGTATTTGCAAGAATCTCTATATCACCAATTGAACAGTGAATCAGCAAATCCCAGAAATGGCAGCTTTCATAATGCTCACAACTGATCTGAAGTTATTAAAGGGAAAAACAAGTAGAGGAAACCTGTATATGTGATGGATTTTGATGGTAAAGAGGGTGTTTTTTTCTGAATCTAACTCCGAAAAAATGATGGTTGAAGTTACTAAGTTACTAATTGAAGGAACCAAAAAACAAAGTTGTTCCAACCCCAATGCTCTAAGTCTTGTTTCTGATCGAGCTTCTCTTGCGCGTCTACGCCGATCGATGGGTGCCTCAGATCAGATGGTGGTTGGGAGGGAACTGGCCGCTCCGATTCCCGAAACTAAAATGGATCAGGTAAGTACCCTCTGGTAATTTGTTACAGTTTGCTATTGAAGCAATGGCCCATTTTAGTTCGTTGATTTATGTTGAATTACCGAACTTAAAGATGGTGATTTTCCAGTTCGCTATGTTGGTTTAGCAGTGGGTAGATCATATAATCAGGGGAATGCTGTAAGTTAGTAAGCATACAATCGCAAATTTGGTTGGTTTCCATGGTTGGTAGCTCTCTATTTGGAATGAAGACCATCGATTGATTGTCTCAAACCAGCAGCAGACATCACGGAAGAACGTTGGTGCCAGGCGATTGTAAATGGGCATGGTCCCATCTTATATCAACTTATACAGTATATATATAGCTTTGTTTTGAGAAAAACCGCATCAACAACGAACCTCCCGAAAGGTAGACTGTGCCATGACTCAGGAGTTTCTTCATCAATTTGCCAACTGGTTCGACACAGTACTTGTCCTCAACAGTCTGGCTGATATGCACCTTGGACTCGGTTGATGGCACCCATGAGGAAAAGGAATCAATGTGGGGTGAGACGCGGTTAGATGCCCATCACCCACAACTTCCAATTGTGGTTCATACATGTTTATACCATGTTATACAGTTTTATACAGTTTTATACCAATAATACGCATATGCGGTGGGAATGTATAGGAACTACAGATTTCAGTTCCATTTCGGAGGGTGGTCAACAGCCCTTCAGATGTTGCTTGAATCGAACCCTTGTAATTCTCGCAGAACATAATATCTTCCCATTAGTTTGTTCACCAAGTTGATGGGTTATATCCCCATGTTTGTCGTTTTGAATGTGACTTGTGTTCGCTACAATTGGCTATAATCGGCACTTTTGTTGTTCAAACTAATCATCGTAGTTGTGTCCCATGTTTGCTGTTTTTCTGTGTTGTTCCTGGTGCGTTAAATCCCACATATCCTCACTTTTTGTTGGAAACTCCAGTTATCCTTCAATGTGGCTCCCCCAGTGGTAAATTAGATTAGATTAGAGAAGCCGATCCAACTATCCGCCATGCTAGTGACCCCACACAGATTTATTGTTTGTGTGTGTGCGTGTTCCGTTTAGTCATGATCTTCCCATGCCATAAGGTTTCTTCCCATCCTCATTGCTGATGATGGGGTTCTAATGGTAAACCCAACATAATCGAAAATAAGGCTTTGTTGTGCTTAAGATTCGCCCATCAGATATTCCCTTTTTGAAACAGGGAGGCTACTAACCCAGCTACCAGAAGTTTCCCAGCCATTTTGATAGTTGTGGAGGTACATTTTCTTTGCCACCTTGTTTGGTTCGCCTCCAAGCTATGTCAGCGAAACGGTCTTCCGTGCCATTGCCACGCTGCGCACGATTCGCATCATGCGTGCCATGAGGCCAGGGCACTCAGGGCACCCATGGCTGACGGCGTTGTTGGATCCATAACAATCCATGGGAAAAACGTGGACATATTTGGGGAATACCTACCATGAATAGAAACTAGAAAAGTTAATTAATCCTAGCTTTGGGCTAGTTCACATGGATCCGGCTATCGTTTGTCGTTGGAAAGTGTTTGAACCAAGTTCTGACAAAAAGAGCAGGACTACAAACATGTATATAATATATGTGTGTGTGTGTGCGTATATTTATATACATCTCTGTGTGGGTTTGTGTACAGCATTGCAAATGCATTTCAGACCGCAGTGGTTGTTTTGTTTCTTGAGCATTGCTTCCAGGAAAATCTTCGGCATATAGATTGCTGTAGTGATTCGTCTACTTCCAGCTACTTCAAACAGGATATTCCCTTCTGGGCCCTAAAGACCCCCAAAAGGGTATGAATTTCTCTGCTCATCCCTAGCTCACCAGACTTGGCGGATCATGATGGGTCATTGTGCAGGAAACCCTTTTGTGTTGCTGGCCAAAACCATGGTTTCAACATGTCTCAGACATTTGTTTACAAAAAATCATCCATTGATCATTGGCCGAGCCCCGCTTGCCGTCGCGGCCAGGCTGTTTCGAGGTCTACGTTTGTTGCTGAAAGCCTGCCATGCGTTTCTTCCTACCTTGGCGTGGTCCATGGTCCTGCTTGGTGTCATCATGTCCATGAGTGACTTGACATAGATCTGGGAACCTGGGAGTTGGGAGTCTGTGTGTTGTTTGAGTCAACGATATTCAACGATATTTGAAACTTAGCTAGCAGCTATCATTTTTACGAATTGGATTGACAAAATCATGTTAGCAGCACAGTTTGCACTTTACACGATTTGGCATCATGATTTCTGTTTCAGGTTGAGCTCAAGTAAGATCGCAGGCAGCCACAGTTTTTGGATGAACATTGCTTATTTATGGATGGTTTGCCGGTTTACCCATTAAAGATTCTAAGATGGTGATGTTCAATAGCTGCTGTTAAACTGCCAGAAGGTACTAGCTGATTAATCGCTTCATACCACTCCACACGCTGTCCCATTTTTCATAGCCATGTTACAGAGGGTAGTACCTTTGTTATCCTTTGTTGCTGTGGGCCGGCACTACACATCCAACATTTGCAGATCTCATCAAATTTCGGAACAAAGGTGGATTGCTGGTTGGGAGGCTGCTTCAGCCACCCGATCTATCAGCTGGTTGGGCCGGACGGATGGTAGGGACGATCTGGCTGCTGGTTTAAGAATAAATGTAATTTATGTTCAACATGTTTTAACAATATGTGGATGATGATCGCCAATGATTACTATGTTCAGGTGGGTTGAAACCACCAGCCGCTCATGTGTTAGCATGTTTATATGGAATGAATTCCTTGTGGGGTATTTGCTTGAGATTCAGTACTTGTTGAAGCGAGACCCGGCCTATTTATACATATATTGGTATATATATATATATATATGTGTGTGTGTATATATCTACTTGGTATGCATATCCGATGGACATGGTTGAGTCAAATTATATGGGTAGTAATGCAAGGTATCCGGGCAACACCCTTTACTCACCAAATAGCAACCAAAAATCACAAAAATATATTCAGAACGGTTGAAGGGATGCCATCATGTCATGTGCTCTTGAAATCGCGCGAAGTTTGTTGCGATTGGAGAACCACGACACAGACCTTTCCAGCAAAACAGCTGTTGATTCAACAGCCTGAGATGGAGCAGGTCCAGATGTTTGGGTCATCAATGTGTATCTACCATAAGGCCAAGGGAAGACAGGGGCTTGGAAGGAGTTTTGGCTGATGGTTTGTGCATGTGGTGTTCCTGTTCTTGCTTTTGAAAAGATTCCCACTCAGTGCGTTAATATGCACGTAGTTGTATTCCCCTCTCTCTTTTGTTTTTTTGTCTCTCTCTCTCTCCCTCTCTCTCTCTCTCTCTCTCTCTCTCCCTCTCTCTCTTTGCATGTAATTACAGTACTGTATACACGCATATGAATATATTTATATATACATATATATATACATATATATACATATATATATATACATATATATATTCACACATATATATATATATACATATATATATCTACATATACATATATGTGTAATGTAATGTATTGCAATGTGATGGTATGGTATGTGTAGATGTATGTATATGTGTGTATATATATATATATATACGTGTGTGTGTGCGTGCTTGTCTATAGTCTATGGATATTGCATATAGATATATGGATGGATGGATGGATGGATGGATAGATAGATAGATAGATATATTATGCATGCATGTGTAGATGCATCTAAATATATATATATACATTATATATTATACATATTATATATTATTATTATTATTATTTTTATTATGTTTATTATTTTCAAAAATAAGTGCAGAAATATGTGTATATATATATATACACATGCATAGGTACATGAATGGCATACATGCACATACACATACACATGCGTTCGCAATAGCAATCCCCTTCTCATGCGCGTACACGTCCTCTTCACATAATACACCTACATATATCTAAATAACAAGGGGCTATATAGCCATTCTCCGATTCTTGTTGGTCGCATGGTCGCAGACAAGTTTGACGAGCTCTGTGGATAATGCGAAGCCACTGGTGAAGTGCCAGCGGTTTTCATTGGGGCTCCAACCCTTTGTGGGCTCTGACCCATTGATGATGCTATTTGCTTCTTTCGGAACAACGCTCAATATCTTCGATTGGATCAGAACTTGAAGAGGCAGCTAGAAGGGAAAGGCTTGATTGAGGAGGACCAAGACAGTGAAGAGGAAGCTGGAGGGAAAGAGACAGCTGTTTTTTTTTATTCAAAATTGTTTTTTTATTGAAAGCTTCGGAAGCTTTGTGTCCTTGTCTTGGAAAACTTCTTGCAATTCTGCTGGCTACATTTGCTACTGCGAAACACAGAAGTAGACAGCTTGGGCCTTACGCTAGGTTCAAGGGTGGTTTGCCTGAATCACTCATTGTTGTTGCGTATGCAGGTTCAAGGGCGTCATGTAAACGTGGAATCTCTTGCATCTTGCTTACCATCAACTTTCAGGGTCTTGAACCAGTGAACGTTGAACACTGGTGGAAAGTGTCTGCGTTGGAGTATAGCGTTGGATGAAATTGAAGACTGGAGACCAGCTGCAGTGGAACCCCAGAAAGTACCGTACCGGATCAAACCGCTATGAAAACTGGATACCGGAAAAACCGATGGAAACAGCCGGGCGCCCCCGGTCACGACCAGCTCTTTGACAGTATCTGGCCGAAACACACTTGTATCCATCCTCAAGTGGTGAGGGGGTTGCGTACTGCATCATCAACAAAGTCATCAAACCTATGGTCGCAACTTACAACAGATGTGTTGGCCAAGATTCCCTTTCCACAGCTTCGTTGCGTGTGGTAGGGTAAGAGTGCCGCACGACTTTGTAAATGGGGTCAGCACTCCCGTCCAGGCTGCAGAGGTGGGAGACCGGAAAGAATTGAATTCAACCCCCCATACTTTTGATGGTGGTATCCATTGAAATCTGAAGATCCTAACCTGTAATAATGAATATCTATATATATATATATATGATATATGTAAAATTATGTGTATATATGTATATATGTATGTAATGTATGTATGTATATATATATGTATGTGTCTATATATATATATGTATATATATGTATGTATATATCTCTATATATATGATATATGTATATGTATGTATATATATATATGTAAATGTTTATATATATATATATTTGCATATGTATATATATATCTATATATGTATATGTACAGAAAATGTATCTATATGTATATATATATATTATATATTCCCCATGCGTTGTCCGATTGTTATTTTGATGCAGAAAGATTGGGTTTCCTTAGACAGGGTTTGACACTCACACGCACACACGCCTAGATACATATGCATTTACCTTCATACACCTTTTACACCTTTACATGCATCTACATGATTATACGTGTGTACGGGCGCACATGGATACATGTGTCCATCCATGCATCCCCTGCTTCACTCCATCCATGCATACCCCAAGTAATAAAACTTAGGGTCCATCTCTAATTTTGGAAAATCTCAGGTTGGCCAATTTGACTTAATTGATTCCCTTTAGAAAACAAATTAATAATAAAGCTGTCATTGCACCTCAACGCACTGCGATGTGGCAATCAACTTTGAAGTACCCATGCATCGACAAGTATATGTTTGCTGGAAAGCCAGTCCACTTTTTTTGGTGTATTCCAGTTCTGTCCGGTTTTTGTTGATAGATCTTTTGGGTCTGACTCCAAGCTCCAAGATCCCCAAAGCATCTGTCCCCAGGTATTTTATCGCAGAAGAGCAAGAGGAACTGGAGGACTGGGACCTGTAAGTTGGGATAGAACCCTTACTGTATATTATATATTATACAATCCCTATATCACCCCTACATGGGTAGCATCCATGTTTGCATATATATATATATAAATATATCTCTCTCTCTGTCTATCTAGCTATCTATCTGTCTACCTATCTATCTATCTATCTACCTACCTATCTATCTATCTATCGATCGATCGATCGATCGATCGTTTTTTTATATACACCCATGGGTTTGGCGCGACAATGCTCAGCGCGACATTTTTTACACAAGATCGCAAGTTGCTTGATTTTCAAGTAGTCATGACGACCTCACTGGCTGACCGGAACGCCACAATTTTCATTGACAGGACCGCATTTGGGTTTGGAAGCGCTACGGCACTGCTTATCGCTCGATCTACACCCTATATGAAGCTTGGTTGCGCCTGCATGTGTATGACTGTATGAAACGTGGATGGGACTGTAGCCATCCAAGACAGGAGTGCTATTCTTGCGCTTACCATTCCAACCATGTGCAATATCTCCTGAGCGTGAAGGAGGTTTGTGAGGAAGATTTTGGCGCTTTAAATTCTTACACGAAGTAAGTAGCTCACCCTCTTGGAATGTAACCTAGGTATGGACCATGGCTCATTTGTACATGACTCACCCATCAACAATGGTGCTTTCCCATAGCCGTGTGTGATTACAAGGTGACGTCAATCCACTGGATCTTTGCCTTGGCCGGCAGGCCTTTGATAGCAAATGCGCCCGCACTAAACCGCCAGTAGCGGCTAGTTGTGGTATCTTATCCATCCAAGATGGATCATGACATATCATGGCACATGTGATTTACCGAAGTGATGGGTATTTAACCAACATGGTTACCTAACGGTCTTACAATATCTAACACAGGGATGTAATGTGTGTGTTTTTTCACATATATATATATATTCGCACGGAAATATAAAAAATATTCCCATATATGTGATCAATCATGATTCAGGTTGTAAGCTTAAGACTTCGTTTTAATGTTCAGCAATATTTGGGATGATGATTCCCAATGACGAGTTTTTTTTTCGAAAGAGGATGGCACCACCAACCAGTGGAAAAAAAGTGAACATAAAGCAGCAGCACGAGAAGAGTTGAATGCAATGAAACAAACTAGACGACAGTGTGGCTCCAAAGAAAGCAGGAGGGAGGAGACAAGAAGAGAAATCACAATAAAACATGAGGATGAATGATGATGATGATGGTGATGATGGTGATGACGGTAATGATGGTGATGATTATGATGCTGGTGGTGGTGGTGGTGATGAAGATGACGAGGATGGAGAATGACGATGTAGGTGATGATGTAGGTCAAATGCCATATTTCCACAGTTCGATGCTCTGTTTGTCCCCCAGGAGGTTCTGGCGCCTGAGTGACAGTCATAATCCCGAGAGATGGTGCCTTTACACACAGCACAGCTTTTACCCAGAGAAGCTTTACACACAGAGGGGCCTTTACACAGAGCAATTTTTACACACAGAAGCTTTTATGCACAGACGAAATACACACAGATGCCTTTCCACAAAGAAGCTCTTACACACAGAGGCCTTTACACAAAGAAGCTTTTACACAGAACGCATTTTACATGGAGCAGATTTTAGACAGATGCTTTTGCACACGTTAGTGCTTACACATCGCTGCTTTTACGCACAGATGCTTGTGCAGGAGAAGCTTTTGCAAAGAGAAGCTTTTACACAGAGAAGCTTTTTCACAGAGAAGCCTTTACACACAGATGCTTTTCCACCCGGAAGCTTTTTCACAAACAGGTGCCTTTACGCAGGCGGGCTTACACGGAAAAAAACACAGAGAAGCTTTTACACACAGATGCTTTTGCACACAGATACTTTTACATACAAAGCACTTTACGCAAAAAAAAACGCTTGCACAGAGATGATTTACACAGAGATTCCTTGCCATAGGGCCATAGGGCGGCTTTTACACACAGAAGCTTTTGCACAAAAAAGTGCTTACACACAGGAGCGTTTACACAGAAGCCTTTACACAGAGAAGCTTCTACACAGAGAAGCCTTTACACACAGAGGCTTTTACAGAGAAGCCTTTATATAGAGGAGCTTTGACACATGGAAGCACAGAAGCCTTTACACACAGAAGCCTTTACACACAGAGGGGCCTTTACGCAGAGCAACTTTTACACACAAAAGCTTTTGCACACAGAAGCATTTACACACAGACGCCATTACACAAAGGAGCTTTTACCGAGGGAAGCTTTTACACACAGAAGCTTTTACACAGAGAAGCTTTTACACAGAGCAGATTTTACATGGAGCAGATTTTAGACACATGCTTTTGCACGCAATAGTGCTTACATATAGGTGCTTTTACACACAGACGCTTTTGCACGAGAAGCTTTTACACAGGGAAACTCTTACACAAAGAAGGCTTTACATAGCGAGGTTTTGGCACATAGACACCTTTACACAGAGAAGCTCTTACACAGAGAAATTTTGAATAGCAACTTTTTACGCGGAGACCATTTTACACAGAGAAGCCTTTACACAAAACAACTTTTACACACAGAAACTTTCACACACAGATGCTTTGAGACACAAAGGCTTTTACAAAGAGAGAATATCTCACACGGAAAAAAAATCCCCACAGAGGGTCGCTCCAGCACATACACATTCGCATTTCACCACACGTTCGTCAGCCCCCGGTACGATTTCCGCAGTTGCCCAAGGACAAACAGAATTCGCATTTCAGCACACGTTTGGGTGCCCGGATCGCTGCAAAAGGTTGCCCACGAACAAATGCAATCGCATTTTAACATATGTTTGGGCGTCCTACACGCACAATCCCCGCGGACGGTGTTTTGCGGCACAAACAAAATTTGCATTTCACCATGTCTGGGCGTCCGACACGCACAATCTCGTAGAGGGTCACGTTCGGAAGCCACGCCCTGGCTGAGCGGCTGCCCTGCTGTCAAAAGAGAAAATATAGAATCTTCAGAAGTAAGAGCGCTGAAGGAGTTCAGATACAAATAAATCACTAGGAAACTAACTGCTGTGCAACAACTCCTGTGTCAAAGCCCCTGTGTAAACCAACTCCTGTGTAACAACTGATGTATGATGATGTAGCTAACTCCTGTGTAGCGAGGCCTGTGCAACTCATGTGTCACAACTCCTGTGTGACAACTGACGTAGGTGATGTATGTGATGAGGATGAAAAGTTGATGTAAATGTACAGAGGATGTATGTGATGTAGATGAAGTTGATCTAGATGAAGTAGGTGAAGTAAATGATGCGGGAGACATGTAGGAGATGTAGATGATGTTTAAGGCGTAGATGAAGTTTAGATGTGTAGATGATGTATGTGATGTAGGTGAGGTTATAGATGATGTCGGTGATGTGAAGCTTCTAGGAGAGATGTAGGAGATGTATAGATGATGTAAGTGATGTAGCTGAAGTTGATATAGATGATGTAGGTGACGTTAAAAGATGTAGGAGATGCTATGTAGATGAATAAGCAGAATTTTGAATTTAACATCAATTCTTTGGAAAAACTTTACAAAAAACCCTACAACAAACTCTTCAAAAACAAACATGCCAAGCCTGTTTATACTAATAAGCAAACTATTACGGCAAGAAGCTGGCTTGCGCTGACGAGCGGTGTTTAAAGAGTGAACCAGTGCCTGTGTTGGTCAGTGACAGACTTGAGTGTTGCGGAATGCCAAGGGTCCCTCAAAGAACTTGGAAGTTTCACATCATTCTTTCACCCGAATGTTTCGTTGAAAAACCATGTTTTGTGGAGGATATCCTCGCTCGTGCGGATTGGAGCCCGAACTTGTGTACCATTTTGACCCGAAGGATGGGTTGAATCTACCTGTTTGTTGCTCAAAAACAAAATATGATGATCATGATGTTTGTGAATCATGTTACATTACTGCTTTCATTTTTGGACGTTTCCATGTTTATCTCTATGCGATTCTGAGGAAATTACATTCGCGGGAAATTGGTGCGAGCCTTAACAGCGTTCTTGGCGCGCAAGATGTGGTTGCTGTTTTGTGGGATGTGTTGATTGCCCTTTTGGCCTTTATATGCGTAAAGCAATGCTAGTGTTCGACTTGAAATATAAACAGTTTTTGGCCTTTCAAGAATGCATGTGTCTCCGGGAATGTTGTCTTCGCTCGCATCCAAATAGAATTGAGTCGCGCTGATGTTGAGCATACGTTTGTGGAAAATCCTTCGCTTTGCACCGTGGATCCCAGTTTTCGAGAGGGATCATCCGAACTATTCCGAACTTGCCTTGTTCCGCTACACTCTGGTAATCAAACATGACAATGGGAAATCAATCCTTCGCTGATATATGTATTTGTATACGTGTATATATATATATCTCTCTCTCTATCTATCTATCTATCTATCTCTCTATCTCTCTATCTCTCTATCTATCTAACTATCTATCTATCTTTCTATCTATCTATCTATCTATCTATCGATCGATCGATCTATCTATCTATCTTTCTCTCTATCTATCTATCTATCTATCTATCTACCTATCTACCTATCTACCTATCTACCTAATCTATCTATCTATCTATCTATCTATCTATCTATCTATCTATCTATCTATCTATCTATCTATCTATCTATCTATCTATCTATCTATATATTGTGTTGATTTCATGTACGTGCCTGTCATTTGCCATTGCAACGTGTGAATGCTGGAGGGTGGAAACATGTCGCTAGTCCAGGGTGGGGCTACGCGGCCTGTGGTGTGACGCGGGTTTTTCCAGGCCAAGCAATGTGCGGCCAATTTTGGAGAAGGTGAGTCATACATTTGAAGCTCGGTGAAAAATGTTTTCCCGCATTTGAAACACCACGCGAAAGTAGCAAGCATACATTTGGGACAATAAACTATATGGGCGTCTATCATCATGTGTTAGGGGGAATTTAAGGGATTGGATTGCAGGTGTGCAATTTCTTCTTATGAGTTTGTGAGCTAAATTTAGCAGGACCTGCAGCAAGTTGAAATTTCTTAGAGTGTTGAGTCTGTCTATGTGTGTGTGTGTGGCCATTTGGGTTTCCGTGGTTGCTGTGATCCCTTTTCCGTCGACACGGGTTGGAGCTACCTCACTTGCGTTTTCTTCATTTGGGAACTGCGGCCATTGATTCTTGTCAGTTTCATGGGTGGCATACTGTAGCCAGTGATCATGTCATCGTTCTGATTCTAGCGACAAGTATGCAACTGGCGTGCTCCAGAATTTGCTGCCTCTTTGGCACAGAATTAAGGTGATATTTTTTCTGTTCTACATCACCGTGGTGGTCTTCGCAGTTGCTTCGCTGCTTTCAACCTCGGACTTTGTCAAAATTTGGTGGTTTAGTTCCCTTCTTTGGCTGTGAGTGAAAGCTGTCTTGCAGACAGTTGAGCTGTTTCCCGCTCCAAGACACAGGCTTCTTCTTAACCCGCTTCTGCCTTCTTTGGAAGGGAGCGAAGGGTACTGCTTTCATTTTCCCCCACCTGCCAGGTAAGGCTAGTGTGTATAGATTTGAACAAACATGCAGTTCACTTCTTCCTCATTCTGTCACTCTGTGACTCCTTCCAGATTGGCTCACTCCTTAGTTCCTCTTGGCCACGCCTATCGCCAGCTCCAGATGCAGTGGGCCACGCCTGGATCCGAACACATGGCAAAGAGAATGTCAGATATAATGCCAGATAGAACCCCAGAAAAAATGCCAGAAACACTCCCAAAAAGAATGTCAGAAAGAATGGCAGAATACATGCCAGAACGTATGTCAGAATAGATGCCAGCTAGAATGTCAGAAAGTCAGATAGAACGCTAGACAGAATGCCAGATAGAATCCCAGAACAAATGCCAGATGTAATGTCAAAATGCATGCCATCAGAACATATGGCAGACAAATGACAGCGGGGGGTCACTCGAAGAAAGTACTTTTTCTTACGTTTTTTTTCTTATTTGTTTTCTTCTCTTGCTTCTTCTTCTTCGTCCCTCCCTTTGATTACTCTTGTTGGTTTTGAAACGGTTTATATAAATAATTCAAAATTTCTGCCATATTACTACGACGCCGACTGTAAGACTTCTACGACAACAAGTGCATTTTTTACGACATTATCACCACCACCACCACTGCCATTTCCACTGACGGCTATCCCGTCTAGACAACACCTGCGTTTTTTACTTCTACCACACGAGCACTGCCACTGCCACTATACTACTGCTACTGCTGCTACTGCTGTTACTGCTGCTACTCTGCTACTGCTGCTATTGCTGCTACTGCTGCTGCTGCTACTCTACTACTACGACGACTACTACGACTGCTACGACTACTACGACTACTACGGCTACTTGGTGGGCGGTTTTGGCTTAGAGCACTCGTAAGTGCTTGCAACCATTAGGTTACAAGCTATTGTATGTTCCCCAAGTTTGATAAGTTTTAAGTTATATTTAAGGCGCCTGCGATGATCTACTTATGATCTTTTGGGGTTGTTTACTTGTATGTTTTCTTAGCTGTTTTTTCAGCTTCTTTTGGAAGAGATACTTTGTGAACTTTTAAATTAACTTTCTTGCATATTCAAAACTTAATACTTTTTCTTCGTTTCAGATTTCTATGTTTTAAAGTATTTGGGGAACAGGATGTGTTGTGAACGCATCTGTGCAAAAATGAATCCTGGATTGATTTTTGGTAAAGAATTGCTTTGAAACAGTGCGGCTCATTGAGCCGCACGTGCTAGACATCTTTTCTTGCTGCCTTTTGCTCAGTGCGGATTTATGTTCGTCCTGCTAGCTCTTCGTCATACCAAATCTCCAAGCCCCAGAAGGTAGTGGAGGATGACGCCAAGGATGACCAGCCCACGTCAACAAGAAGAACAAAAAGGGCCAAAAGGGACACGAGAACAACAAGTAGGCCTTCTGTAGATGTGTCATAGATGACCTCAGAGCCTCAGAGAAGCTGAATGAACAAAAACAGTTCAAGACTCAGCCATGGAATGAAAGGGAATGCACACATTTTCCAAAAGTAGAGAGACAGTGAAAATGTGGAATGCATAGGAATGCATCAGAATGTATAACTCAAAAAGCATGCATCCTTTAATGATACATCATGTAAAACTACAAAAAATGAGTTATACATTTATAACCCTGAAACATAAGAATTATACATTCTTTTACATTCCTATAATTTTTATCTTTCGCAAGTTTTGGGGCAGGTTTTTGAAAGTCCAGTGTTTTTGGCATTTGTTTGACAAAAAATGCGGCCCCATGGGCCGGAATATCTGAAATCAAACAGTTCACATAATATGTTACAATTTTGTACTCACACTCTGGTAGATGCGGCACAATGGGCCGCATTGATTCAAATCAAATGGTATGCACATCCCACAAACCATACTGATTTTTTTTGGCACAGCAAGCAGACTGAAAAGCGTCCACAAGTCTCACTTCTGGGCATGTTGACCAACCATGTCAGTATATTGTGCTGTTTCTATATTATTGCAACTTTCGGTTCATTGAACCGCATGCTGTTGTCAAAATTGTTGTCCTGTAAGTAAAATACAAACACCGGTAAGCGCGTTACTGTTGAACAAATTTTGTTTGGTTGAAAAACTGGAAGCTTTTTAAGCCAAACAAAAAAGCATTGTTTTTGGCAATCAAATAAAACCATGACGCTTCCAAAACTCAAACATATTTAGC